>NMRA01000064.1:543894-686353 GCA_002633005.1 Phoronis australis | reverse complement strand
AGGGGGGGAAGGCAACTGAAATAAAAATTTATGGGTGGTTGCGTTTGATTTAAATTCAAAATGGCTGGTGGTCGTACTTCAAAAAAATAAAAATTTACAGGTCGTTGTTGTTTCATTGGGCCATAAATGTTTGATGGTGGGTAATTTTAGTAAATTTTATAAACAATTCGCACGGAATCAAAAACTGAAACAAAAATGCAGCTTGCAAAAAGCTCCGACTTTTTCATTCCCTCCGATCTCCTAATCGGCATGCCCATAACACCAGTTAACCACAGGTGCTCGAATTTCTCGATGGCTAATAACCATATATAAGAAACATATGTTTTCTTAGTAATGAATGCCGTTAGTGGTGATGGAGGAACAGATAAACTCAAGCGCCTGGGCAGTCAACCACAAGAACAAAAAAAAATTACGGGTGGTAGGCTGAAGAAATAAATGAAAAATATGGGTGGTGGGTGCAAAAAAAAGGTGCCTTCCCCCCCCCTCCCATACAGATTTTACTGGAACAGCCCTTAGAGAGATTCCATCGACAGTTCCACACTTAAAAATGTCAAGGTCATCCAAACTTACCAGGCCCCTGGAGTTTTCCATCTACAGCAAAAATCTAGCTCTGACTTGAGACATTGCACCAACGTTTTTCGATATTAATTAAATTCTTGCTGTGACCATGGAAATGCCAAAATGGACAGGCGTATAGTGTTGCGCCACCTACATCTTGGTATAAAATCTAAAGCTTTGTTCTTGAGATATGCCTTCAACAACATTGTGTGATGCACATACTGATGGTCATGAATACTGTGTCCATTGTTAAAGGGCAGAGTAGCATAACAACAAATGACAGGGAAGTGACAATATTTATTTTTACTAAAAATGTTAGCCTGAATAGCAACACCTTGAAGATAGGATACTATTTCTTGCACTCTACATTAAGTAAGTGTACTGATTGATCGCAACAGAAACTACAATTATAATGAATGAATATTTTGCTTTCCATTCTGACAATTCCGAGAAAGTAACTAGCCAGTCTTAACCTGACCCTCCATAGAAAGTTTAACACCACTCAAAAACAGAGAGCACACTGTGCAACTAAATACAGGGTTTGTCCTAAGTCTCATGTCCACTTGTAACGAGGAAACTACTCTCAACATGTCATTGAACAGCGCTCTCTGCGGAATGCCTGTCTCTCAAAGTGTTGCTTTTGAGCTGCTTGGCTGATAAAAAGAGTTCAATACTTAAGTGTTACAATATTGACAACTATACCACAAATACTATCTACTTCCTTGGGCTCCCCCTCTATAGCTACCCCGGCCCCTTCCAAACCCTCCTCTGCCTCTGAATCCTCCACGGCCGCCACGCGGGGGCATACCCCCTCTGGATGACCCCCCTCTCGACAATCCTCCTCTAGACATTCCTCCTCTGTTGTCTCCGCGACCTCGAGATCCTTCCCCAGATTTATTTTTTGGTGCAGGTGACTTTGGTCGCAGCCGTTCTATCTCGTCTGTGCACCCTGTCGTGAAACCTTCAGCGCTCTGCCTAAAGTAGTTATTATACGCATCAGCGTCAAAGTTACTACTCGTCACTTCTGGTCCAATAGTCAACCAGCCTGGCCGTATCGTATTGTCACGTCCAAACACGTGCAGTCTACGTCGACCAAGACAAAAATGTTCAGCAATATGGAACAACTCGACTGGCTTCATTTTACTGCCATATTCAGGTTCTTCATCAATAATCAGATCAATGTCTACGTTGGCGTGTATGAAGTCACCGTCTGTACTTCGTCGTACTGTACCTTTTATGCCCATTAAACAGTGTTCCTACAACACACAAATTACCCTTTAATGTTCGGCGGAAAAGAAATGTTTCCAACACATTACTCAGTCGGGTTATTTCTTTTCAGACATTTTAATCAAAATACATAACACAACATACCATGCTTAAAGAAGTTTAAATAAATAAACAAAGAGTAAATATGACTGTAATGACACATGTTGTTCTTGATTCGATCTAATCTTTTGATGGCCAAAACACATGTGAAGTGATTGCCTACTTTGCAATGAACAGTACCCACACTTTTGTTCCATGCCAAGTACTCAAAGTAATGACAAGTTAAACCCAAAGTGTCTTATGCTGAACTACAATGACTTTGTGACAGATATAACTTGTAAAATCTAACTTATGACAAAAGATTCTTTTTCAAAACAATCAGCGTACATGTATGAACTTAGTTAGAGTCTAAGCACAAGCGCTACATCCTCACAGTGTCACTTACTACGCTTAGTCTGGTGTTTCTCCTGAGAAACGAAATGGTTGCGCATCAAATGAGTCGACATAATAGCTGTTTGACCACTGAGTGGGGTAGTGTGATACTGCATTTAAGAGGAGCACATTTTACACATGATTTTGCATCTGCCCATCACTCCCTTTGCATGTTTATACTCAAACTATAATTTCCAAAGTTTCTTTGGAAATGCATTCACACTTGCATATTACATTTACATCAGATCCAATAAATTCAGTCACAGTTTTGTTAGTCTTTTTATATTTGTGTTAAATTATCCGATTGGTCAAAAATGCAGACAATGAATGAAAGTGTCATGATAGATGGTTTGATTCTTGTCAAAATACCCATGAAGATAAGTTGACCAAAAACACCTGTGAAACAGATTAGTTCATTTCAAATAGGAAGGTTATGAAACATAAATAATTCATGCCATCTCCACTAAACTCAACTCATGTCAAAAGGCATCAGATTGGAAGACAGCTCACGCTTAATAAAACAACAATTGCATAAATTCTGTTATAGTTAGAAATACATTCATTTGGCATTTGGCATTTCCCTTTTCATATAGTAAGTAATCAAGACATACAATATCGTAACCAATCAAAAACTAGAAAATATATCGATAATCACATTGATTACACTTTGTGCCAAAATTCCATCGCAATACCATTCATCATTACTGATCTAGTAACAACAATACTTTTACACGGAGGACTTCAAATTGATTTAAAATCGGTGTGAGATTCAAACCAATTCAGGAAGCATTAGAAAAGAGAAGCAGTTTAACTAAATTCCTTCAATCTTAACCCAATCATGGAGGTGATTTCAAATAGCTTTAACCCCAATCATGTCTTGTGAAGTGTGAACACACCATTGAATCAATTCAACTCATACTTGTGCATCTCCAGATCCAGCTTCCTGCGTCAACATTTGTCCGAGATTTCTCGCATTACTGAAGCTTGATTTTTTCTGGATTTTAGTTGTTTGCACACTGACATGCCAAAGCAAAACTGAAAGGGCAACTCGAAAGAAGGCGAGGAATAAAAATAACACCGGAAAAATCATGAAAATTTATCCAATCACCTGTCATCCATAAAAGGGTGTTCTTGACAGGAAGGTGAGAAATGCCCATGCATGGAATTCTTCCATCAGACAACACTACGTCTAATAAATTCCGTGTTTGTAGTAAAGACACAAATACGATCCGGACAAATTAACTCTTCTAACTTCAGTGCTAACGGCGTATTACCAACAACGCATAAAACTACATACCTTGGTTCGTTGAAATATTTGCCTTGGTCCCAGATTCTTGATGTGTCCCGGGTTCTTTATGTTAGTCTTAATCCAACAGATATCTTCACATCTTCTAAAGCCCCATTTTCTGAGGCACTACAAACCAAGTTGAAAATAGTGTGAACTTCACTGTCTAATTACTGAGTAAACAACTACCAAACTCATCACTTGAACCATGTTCAGGTGTGGCAACAGTTTTAATGGTTCACATTGTGTGACATGCGAGACCTACTAAAGCAATCTGACTGGTGATCAGGTAAACAGATCAGTTCTTCTTTTGACCAAAGCTGCTGAAATCAATGTACGTATATTGATATCAACACATTCCAGGTCATGCGAGAGTAATATCTTTTATATCCAGATATAATGCTGCTTACAGAGCTGAACCTCACTTAGTATAAATTACAATACAAATCATGAATAAAAAAATATCACATGACAAAGTATTGCACAGGATGTGAAAGGCCGTCAGAAATTTAGCCTATCATTCACTCTCTGCCTATCAATCATCATCCACCTATCTTAAGAATGTCATTCAACTCCCGCATTTCCAACAGTCACAAGACATCAAACAATCTGAGATTGTTTTGAAAATAAACTTAAAGAATATTAATAGGACTTGTTTAAGAAATCTCATTTCAGTTAATCCATCTAATATCAAATACTTCATTGAACTTGATGCAATGGAAAACTTGTTTATTCACTATAATTATCAGTAATGCAATGACAAGTGACAACAACCAGCTGGTCTATAGAGAGCACACCAGAGGCAAACTAGCAGTGAAGGCGAGACAATAGACAGTATCATTCATCCACGTGAAAAACTTGGTGCAAAAAATATATACCAAAAACTGGGAGACAAAAGCTAGTTTAGAGGACCCTAAGGACAAACCACAGTGTGGTGACATTAATGAAGTGGTCTACCACATTTTGTGTGACAAGGAACAGCAGCTAAATGAGCATATGTCTAAGCTCCGCAGGGCAAATGTCAATGATTTGAATTCACTAAATGTTTGATCAGCTTCATAACACTGGACGGTGTGTTAAGAGTGTTAGACAGAGAGCACTCAAGGTTTGAGGAGCGTGTCAGAAAGGCTGTCAGCCACGAATCCTTCTTTTAACAGACACAGTGGCATCAGATTCAACTCCTTTTATTCATGGGTCAGGGCCCTGAAGTAGTTCAGGAAAACAGGGCACCAAAACCTTTTCAGGAATTGAGGTGATTGCTATTCCCCAGTGGCTTCACAATATAGGGGGAAATTTTGATGTCAGTTGCATAAGTTTTTTGTTAATACTTTTTTCATATCAAACCAGTGTCAGTGTACGGTTATATCATTAGCAGAGTATGTTTTTCATTCAAAATGAATGACTTTAGTCATCTATTCTTACTGTGCAATGGAACACAGAAATATTGATAATGTGATCACCTAACATGTGTATTTCAGTCTATTATGTATTGCCAACACAAAATACCTCTCGCCCCATGTCCAGGCCTTCACTTGATCCACACCACATCCAAATAAACGAGCGGGATGCAGCAACTTTCTCAATCTCTAAACTTCCAATCTTAAATACAACAGTGAGAGAAATTTATCATACAACGACTAAGTGAAGGCTAATTTTATATTATGAGAGTCTTTCTGGACTTAGAATTCATATTGTACTAAGTAGCTGCCAATCACTAATGATACCTGTCAATCAGTAATGATACCTGTATGTTTTAAATTTTGAATGATTCAATATTGAATATGTCACAGTGTAGGAGTGAAGTCAAGCTTTTCAACAGACGTTCATCAAATAATGACAGGGACACAGTTTTTGTAATCATTGGCACAGACGCAAAGAAGAAAAGCTACTTAGGTATAGCATGCGACTGTAAACAATGGGCAAACAGCTACAGTGTATACACACAATGTGGTCATGAGTTTACAATGCATAAGTACATTGGCAAAAATATCACAAGTCAACTCTGAGATGAATAACAAAATGTTCATCAAACACAGGCAATATATACATTTCCTAGTTATACACAGGATTGACACTTCATTTTGGCCTGAAGTGAATGTGGCAATGGACATCAACTTGCATTTTGACACTTTTTAGACAAGTTTTAAACCTTCTAAAGCAATGTAAACACAAACCAATTGTAACTCGACCCATTTAATGCCGGCGACACCTTGTGTGTACATCATGTTACTAACTGTTCTTCGAATCACTTTTGTAAAACATGTGTTGCTATCAGTGTACATGAAAGCTGTATGACTAGACAGATACCTCATCCCAGCTCCAGTACTTGTCAAATGTTAGGCCCTGTGCACGGTATTCTTCTAGGGGAGGTTCAATAACAATAACATCAAACTGACTTTGAAGATCTTCCATCTCAAATGTCTCTAAATCAGCATGAAGATACCTACAACATAATCTTGTTATGAGAGACTTTCATAAAGCAGTCTGTGCTGATTGGTTGAATGAGACTCATGACACGTATTCTTATCTGGTTGATGTATCAGAATTCCACAATACATGTACTTCCTTACCTGAGGCACTGGTCATGTCACAGGGATTTTGTTCAAAAATCAGCCATGACTTAATCTTACCAGAGATTTTTGAAAACGAAATTTTTATACTCCTTACAAGCAAAATAAGACCCATCTACAGAGTTTATAAGGACATTTTGAGCCTATCACTGGATTTTTGGGGAGAAAGAACCTTACTGTAGAGTAGATATTATCCTACCCTAGGGCTTAGCAGGAATTTTTTATCCTTTCACTGAATTTTTAGAAAACAACGTACCCTACTGCAAGATGGATATTTTGCCAAGTGGAAAAATATGAGCATACTATAAGGTTTAGAGAGAATTATTATAATACCTCAACCAGCAAAATATGACCGTACCATTTGGTTTATATTAAGGCATTTTGTCCTACCGTTGGATTTATGGAAAACACATACCCAAATATATGGTTATTTAGCCTAAACTGGACATCTCAGTGAGCATACATCACAGTACTACCGTGTGCCAAGTCAATAGCAGTACCACCAGGACTGAAACAGCACGACTGAACCAAACAGAGCAGAGGTGGCAATGTCAACACTTACATGGGTGGTGTGGCTGTTTTCTGAACTAGTTCATCTTTAAGTTTGATGAGCTCCCTCAGCTTTGGATACTCTTCAAACCTATTAGCCAGACCTGAGTGTTATAAACATGATACAGCAATTACTACCTTGGCAGTCCATGTTGCATTATATAGATTCAATAAATCATGTGTAATACCCTGTGAGGCAGTGATAAAAATTGTGAATGTTTTAAACAGTAACATGTCAATCATAAGTGTGCTTTTGAATTAAAATTAGTTGATTATGGCTCTGACACATACAAACACAATTCTAAATTGTTTTAACGATTAGCGTCCAAAAACGACAAGTGTTCATTATCATCATTTTTAAGTACAAACATCACGAGTTTGAATCCAAGTACTTTTGGCCAACCATAGCGTACAATCTCCAAGGCTGGTTGGATAATTCCTCTAGTAGAATCTATGACACTCTCACACACAGATGGTTTTTGGAGATGAAACTTTGTCAAAAAAGTGGTGTGGAGGACTGAGATTGCTAATAAGGGCTGTTCCAGTAAAATCTGTATGGGAGGGGGGGGAAGGCACTTTTTTTTTGCACCCACCACCCATACTTTTCATTTTTTTCTTAAGCCCACCACCTATAATTTTTTATAAGTATGAAATGCAACCACCCATAATTTTTTTTTAAATTTTTATGATCATTGTCAACAGTCACGAAGTTAGCGCATTTCTAAGTTTTGTAACAGAAATCTCACACATCGTTTTCTTCTCTGCACTAAGAAGTTTGCTGTTTTTTACTAAAACTGCTTCACAAATCTTTACTGGGGTCAGCAACTAGAGCCCCACGTTGGCGTCCCCATTACAGTTTTAGGAGCTAGTGATTGCAAGAGGAACTAACAAAAATGATAATAATGAAATTTATTTCAAGCACTTTGAAAATACATGTATTTAAGACTGCACAACAGTATGTCATATAAACTAACACCAGAACTTTCCCAGAAGGGTTGAGGGTGTATTCGGAAAATGGCAATTTTCTAACCTTTCACAAAATAATAAGTCTGGCCTCATTAATGAATCGAAAAATACTATCACAAGTAATGCTTTTCTACTTAAATTTGTCTGGTACATGCGCATATAAACCAACTGGCTGACTAAATAACACACTTTGGGGGATGGTTTGACAACAATCCCACTAACAAAATATTAAACTAGTCTTAACTCTACTGTATATTTTATATACAAAGATGGCGTAAACAATCTCAATGGAGGATGCTAAGTGATTTTGTTTGACTTGTGCACAAGCTTTGTGCAAAAACGTGAAAGCATTTGAGGCAGGAAATTAACTGTATGCTCAGATTCAGCAAGAGCATGCCTCATTATTCGTCTTCCCAGTTTATGAGTGTCAACATTGAATTCAACAGTGCTAAAATGACCTCTACATACTGAGACGGATCTTGACAGTAGCAGAAACTAAAAAGACAGTAAGTTTTCCTAAGGCTGACTGAACTCAGATATACACTGTTCATGGGTTATTCCTAGTTCTTCGAGTTTTTTGCACCAACACTAACCTCAATTGTGAAATTATTTTGTTGCCAGAAAGAAAAAACAGTATGCCTAAAGTACGGGTATGGTTAACATAACTGTATTTTTGTGTTTTAACTGAATATTTTCTGGGAATTCCTGCACCTCACTAGACTTAAATATTGTTTTTGACTTGTCTCGTGTATACACACTGCAAGTGCATCAGTTTCCATTTTGATGTAAGTAGGCACTTAATACTTTATTAGCATACCAAAGATTTGTTTAATGTACTTTGAAGCACTAGAAATTTTCTGGCCTCGTACTCCTTACTCATTCTGTCACTTGCAGTTTTGCTTAATATGTCATTTCTGTAAATGTCTTATTTCTAGTGAATCACTAATTTCACAAACTTTACTTGGAAAAACATTAACCTATCAATATCTATTGTAGACTGTTTTCCACTGAAGAAATGTTGGATTGTTATTTGAGCACCACATGAAAGGCTTTTTGGGGTGCCTGATTGAGCTTTTGAACCCTCTGACACAATTGGTGCTTGTGAATGCAGAGCATGTTTAGCCTTCTTGAAAAGCACTCGAGGACCTAGCATCGGAATTAGCGTAAACAACTCTTCGTCAGTCAGCACATCCATAACCTGGCCTGTAATTCCTTGTTCTGGAAAACAATTTTTGCCAGCTGTAATTGCTAAAAGCATCACCTTCACACTAAAATGTCTAAATTTCGGGCAAAATTCTAACCTTCCAAATTCAACTATTCCATTATTCAGAACACAAAGAATAAGATCAGTTTTAGTACTGCTATGTACAACTAAGTATTACTTTATTAATATTCCTAAAACTCAATAATTGACAATTTTCAGACATCGCTCATCATTAATTCTTTATGAAATACAATAGTCAAAAAATGGTCATGGTTTAAAGTGGAAAATGACAAGAGATTAAGGTGAACAAGTCACAGTCACACACAACAGTCTTCCTTGTCCTGTTTCTGCATAAATTAAAACAGATCATAGCTCAACATAGACGACACAGTGAAAATATGGGGCAAAATTAGATTGCAAATTATGCACAATATGCATTGCGGCACCAGCTAGTAATACCGTATTCGCCGTAATAACCGCCCATGCCCCTATAAGCGCCCCCCCATGCGTTTTCAGACTTTGCTGAAATAAGCCCCCAGTCCATGAACGTGTACGTGCGAACAATGACGTACCTACAGTCCTAAAACTCGGCTACAGTAACGTCTTCAATTTATCAAAAAAATTCTTGCACGGGTCTTCTAGACCACCAGCGGCACTGCTACGTTTGAATTTAGCCGTGACTAAGTATACACTAAAAAGTAACACAGCGCTTCAAAAATAACGCAACAGCGTTGCTACTCTCGCGACGACCGTGTCCTACTATCGTCTGACCTTTCAGTACAGACACATCAACTCACTGTCTTACGAATAAAAATAACTCGGTGTTAAACGCACGTGGCCGGGAAGCGCGCGCTACACTATGAACCTGTCATCAAAGACATTACTTGGGAACTATCCATTAATGAAACGGGTAGCATAGCATCGGTAAGAAATGAATATTGGCACTAATTTCCGACAATTTCTAATACTATAAAACACGTTTGCGTTATTTTTGAGAGAGATTGTTTGATTGGTGTTTTTAAGCCGAATATCCGATAAAATGACAACTGACAGTGAATGCTTACACACCCTTACACCGAAAAATAACTGTCAGATAGTTACGTACGCATCCAGCCACACGGCGACTAATATGGGCCTTACCGAGACAAATGTCGAAAGTTTTTAGCACGAGACCGGCAAGTGTTGAATGAAACACGCTATGGTTTAGGCCTACTGCTTGTGCAAATTTCTTTAGACACATCTAGCTAGTTAGATTGCGTGGCTCTGGACAAAAGACGATCTCTGCTTTGGCAAATGAACTCTGGTGACACGCACGCGCTCGCTTACACACAAATGCAGACGAACTTCAAAACAAACGTCACGTGACAACAACAGGTGTGTTCGTCCAGACATTTTTCTCGCCGTCATTTGTTGCCGATCATATACATGTAGATGGCACGATGTTGCACAGATTTGTACTTAAACCTGTCGTTAATCCAGACTCCAAGGGAACTTAAAAAAAATCTTAGAGACGTTAGAAAACTAATGAAGATTTCAGGTAATTTTCTTGAGTCGAAACTATTTTTATTCAAGCATTGAAGTCGCCATATCGAAGACGGCGATTTCGAGGCAGTCAGTCGGCGAGTTTTCGCCTTGGGATTTCAGCACAATTTTCTGTAAAATGATCGTAATTAAGTAGCAAAGTTTGATAGCAATGCACCACAGTTTTGTTGAAAGTCCGCGGCATGATTGTTTCGAATCAATTTGTTGATTTTTATTCCCTACTTCGCCCTCAACATCCATGACGTGCCTAGGCGCTCTGTGCGTCGGAAAAATTGCTAAGCGCTGTTTTCTGGGGCGGTTGAACGAAAATCTTGGCTAATACCCTGGGATAAAGATTTTTATCGACTTAATTTTTCGTTTTCAAAGTAAAAGTGATGAATGATATACCTACACATTATTCACTAATGAGAGTACCCAGACTCGAAAGTTGTAAGCTCGAATTTTTGCCGACGCGGACCTTTGTGATGCAGCCGGCCTCAAACGACGCGCCCATTTCTTACTAAGTGCATCGCCCATTTTTTTTGCTGCTACGATTTTTATGGCAAAAGTAGGTCTACAACCATTTTTAGTTACCTGTATTGGTGGCCTACCGAGACATTTTACTCCACTTTCGCGCTCACCTGAAAAACCCTCCCTCTACGAGGAAGCGATCCTAATGTGACGGTCAATGGTCTATTCTACATTTCTTTTAGCATTCTTCTGGGGATAACTCGATGAAATTAGTAAACTAATTACATAACACATTAATATATCGCTTACAATAGCCAGCCAGCAAGCTGTATGAAGAATATCGTCAAAATACTAAATATTTAGTATACAACTTTGTAACAAGGCAACCGCTACAATTACTTTCAGAAACACACGTGGAAATCGACTGGAGCGGAACTCCTAACTTCACCTATAAACAGTGTTAAAATTTTAAGCACAACTCTAACATAAAATTAGACCTACAGAAAACAATGTTAAAGCGTAACTGTGTAAACAATCTTGACCAAAACTCACTCCCAGTTCCAATTAGACAACTCAAGTGGCCGACCCGACCAGTGAAGAATGCCACGTGTTCAGGAAATCCACAAAACTATTCTAGAAGTTAATGCATCACAATTAGTTAAGTTTTCCATTAAAAGAACGGCGTTCTTACATTGAAAGAGAGCAGAAGACGGAAATCGGTCAAAAAGTTCGTCTGCTAACTTCCGTCAATCCGCTATAGAAGTCCCATATAAGTTAATTACTGGAGTTAAAAATTAACAGAGTAACTATTGAATATATTCTCATGAGGAGTATATGTAGAAACAATGAACGGAGATAGCTTACCTTTTTCCAAGACATCCTAATCTGCTTATTGCTGCACGTATTCACACAAGTCGTGACTCGTCGTAGACAAATGTTCAGCAATCACGAAGCACCCAACGCAGTTTTCCTTGCGCCATAGTAAAATCGCTATTAAAACTAATTAGAAAAATAAAAATGCCACCGGAAATGCATGCTATGTCTCTGTTGGAAATCTGGTTTCTTAAAGCGCAAGAAACCTGGAAATTAATTCCAATCATGTGTTTACAAAATGCTTTTGGGATTCTCATTGTTGTTTTTGTGGTTGACTGCACAGGCGCTATTCCTCGATCACCACTGTCGTCATTCACTACTATGAAAACATGCGTTTCTATTATTAGCCATCGGGAAATTCGAGCGCCTGTGGTTGACTGGTGTTATGGGCATGCCGATGGGGAGATCGGAGGGATTGGAAAAAGTCGCCGCTTTTTGCAAGTTGCGTTTAGTTTAGTTGTTGATTATGTGTGGATTGTTTATAAAACTTACTGAAATTACCCACCATCAAACATTTATGGCACAATGAAACAACAACGACCTGTAAATTTTTATTTTTTTGAAGTACGACCACCAGTCATTTTGAATTTAAATCAAACACAACCACCCATAAATTTTTATTTCAACTGCCGTCCCCCCCCCTCCCATACGGATTTTACTGGAACAGCCCTAAGTCAACTTGACATGTTTCGGTGTCATTTATTCAAACACCATCATCAGAAGAGAGAAGGCAGTGGCCACCTAGCTAGGCCCAGTAAGTTGCACTCTGAGACTGAATGTTGTCAGGAACCAAGTTTCGAAACAAACAAGTTGTTTAGTTTTGTTACAATTACAGTATTTGCATTTCAAAGATGAGATTATTGGTTACAGATGATGAACAGTTTTCATTATTCAATAAAATCAGATATTGAATTTGCAATGGCCCTTACTTGACTGAACAAATGTCTCCATGAAGATGTCACAAAACTTGGATGATTGAAAATAAGATCACAAAATAATAATCTTCCATAGCAAGACATTCACATTACCTGGGGCAGCTGTTTGGATATCCTCCTGAACACATGGTAGTAGAGATCCCAGGCCTGGGTCAGGTCCTTGACATTATTACTACGCTGATACTTGCGGCACCACTCTTGAGCTTCCATCAGGTCACGTCCATATGCCTGAGGATGAGTGAAGACACAGTAGAAAGATCAAGTACAACATCTGGAGTTCAAGCACTTTTGATTGACATTTGGTATTTCTTTCCAATAATTTCCTTATACAGTCTAAAGCATCTGTGAAATTGCACTAATCAGTACAATGTCCAGCTCAAAACTAATGGTTTAATTTAGGAGACTGGTGTAAACGACGTTGCCCTACAACATTTTCTTTCCTGTACCAGTCTATGCCACTGTTTTACACTCTGGTTAGTGCCCTGGCAAACCCAAGTTTTCCATACAAGTCACTTAAAGTCATGATATTTGAAATTCTCAGTTGTCAAGTAAAGTCTTGTCAATTACTGTCTCATACCCCACAAGTTACATAGTTTTACCGTGGATTTAATTACAGTATACGCCAATGGTAATCAGACAAATAAGGGGCGACAACTTGCTCTGACTCGCCAATCCAGGTGCTTACAGTAAATTTGTTTAATGGGGAATTTCTTTTGCACTCAGCTGTCATGATGAGTAATCTCAGGACATTTTGACTCATTACTTTAGGAGTGTGGAAAGCTTACTTGATTGAATGATGTTTCCTTCAATGTCTGCGGTCCGCGCTCGATCATCGAGTGAAGGGGTTCCAGCGTGNGTACGACCACCAGTCATTTTGAATTTAAATCAAACACAACCACCCATAAATTTTTATTTCAACTGCCGTCCCCCCCCCTCCCATACGGATTTTACTGGAACAGCCCTAACTGCTTTTCTTCAAAACTGAGCAACAAGAAACATTGGCAGGCACACACATTTTACAGAAAGTCTAACTAAAATGAACAACAAACCACCATCGGAACTGATACTTCAGAACATACTAAATATAACTGTGCGGCTCTTTTTGTTAGTAAATCTCATTTTATCTTGCAAAATAACACGTACCCACATCTCTGATGAAATTTTGCGGTCTTTCTCCACTGTCCACAAAATTTTGACAATAATCATTGTGGGGGTTGGCACTCTGTGTACCCTGGAAATAACAATGTTATCAAATGAGACTTGGGAATTGATGCATAGTGATGCAATTCATAAGGACAGATTACACTGGCAGGAATCGAGCTTCACAATAGAATCAACGTATTAACAACAACACTGAGGCCAAAAAGCATATTTGGTTCTGGTCTGCGTCCCCGTTCATTTTAAAACATACGCCTCACTGCTTCAATAAGAAACAGAAGAGCATGCAGACAATTTTCTTTTGCAAGAGCCACACAAAATCATGCAAGCTAGTTTTCAAAAGATATGGCATGTCAGTCACGGAGACCCTCTTATTGACCTTTAATGACTAAAGATCGGTTAATACACGACCCCCACATGCATCAGTGTCATTGATCTCACCTCCACATCAATATATCATTAATAAAAAACACATACCAGAACCAACAGAAAAAAAGAATCTGCATAAACAATAACTATAGCAAAGATATAACAGGTGTAATTTATCTTAATAATCAGATAGCGTTTGCATTTAAGCACTTCATTTAGTTTAAGCCAAGGAGCCAATGACAGGCTCAAATACATTGTTAGAACTACATTAGAACCAAGACAAAGCCTGTGTACTTGACAATGTCAGGTGTATACCTTCAGGAATTTACTAGAATCCGTGTAAACATCATCTTCAGTGGACAGCTCGTCTACTCCACCAGCCTAAATGAATAAAATCAAGATTTTCATGTAATGTTTTGGGTACAAAAAACCTAACTAATCTAACTGGCAATGTGGCATCAACATCTTCCACTATTTCAAAAAATATTTTCCAACACATATACAAATTAGTCAGCTTTTACTTGAGTTATTTAATAAGATATCACACAAAGTGATAGAAAGTCACACTTTCTCTTCTTAATAATGTTGCTACGACATTGGCACACATAGTTCTACATAGGAATGCTTATTCTCTAAAACTCTGACTCAAAACCTCAATTAGATGCTAAAAATGTTCACCTTAATCACTGGTTGTAATCTAACAGCAACAATGCATTCATTGTTCCAAGAAAACAAGAGAGACAATGAAACACACAATTGACAGTACAACCGTTACGTTGGTACACATCCCAATAGTTCAAATCGCTTCAATATACCTGGTTCTCAAGTTTCCTCTTTTTACTTGTATCAAAAACTTCGTCCTCATTGATGACATTGCGTTTTTCCTCTAAACTGAAAAATAATGTTTAAGATGTTAAATACTGCACTAAATTCACAGTCAGACATTAATTTGACTTTGCAATTACCAAAAAAATGGCATAGCAATTGTACAGATTTCATCCTTCGTGACTATAGTGTTGTAAAATTGGCCTAGCTGTGGTATGTTGCATTATTCACAGGTCTTATCATATGATAGCTAAAGCTTTTAATGTGATTGGCAATGTTGCTGATTGCTATTTAACTCTTTATGCCAGTACCTGGCTAGGCCAGATTTCATGTCCAGTTAGGGCTTGATTGGATTCAACAGCCAAAGCTTACATACATGGACACAACAGGTACATACCTGGACACAACACGTACATACCTAGACACAACACGAGCTTGCTGCAATTTAAAATCTTCATTCTGATCTTGCTTGCTTTTGAGCACTTTACTTAAACCTTCAGGACTGTCCACTCCAAACTATAAAAATGAAAGAAATGATTGGTCAGGGTGGAATTGAAAATAATATAGCATAGGACACTGCCAGTGACTCATTTGTTCATACCGGAGTAACAAATGCTCCCACATTACAGCTCAACCTATTCAATAGTAGCAATTGCTTTTGAATTCTTAAAGCTTGATTTATGCAAGAGTCTGCATGGCTAGTGCCTATTGGATCGCTTGGATTTTAATTCCTGGTTTGGTTAATCTTGCTACTTGTAATTGATGGAGTTTGTAGATATTGCCTTCTTCCTTTTATTTTGTCCAAAGTGTTACTGACGGCAAACACCGTGTGAAATAAAATGGTTTGAAGAGTGCATTTTTTTCAAACATCAAGATGCATCTATAATCGCAGGAGTCCTTAGGTGTATTTAATTCCTTCCAACTCGAACAAACATATTCCCGTGATCAAAATTTTCTTCGAGCAGTCCTTCGTTCAGTTCCCAAAATCGGTAACTCCCCATTTTTAACACTGCATGCAGCAGGCCATATGACGTCATATCCCCTGGTGTGCGCAGAGTTAAAAATGGTGAGTTACTGATTTTGGGAACTGAACGAGGGACTGCTCAAAGAAAAAGTTTGATAATGGGAGTATTTCTTAGAGTTGGAAGAATACATCGACGGCCTCCTAAGCTAAGGTGTCCCTCTATATGCAAATGAACAACGTGACTTTGATGTTTTAGTCAGTGTGAAGCAAAATTCGCCAAAAAGTGTATGAACTTCCTATAGGAGCAACACCGTCTCCAGTCAGCTAGTTGTAAAGACGGTGGTCACTGTCTAACAAGCTTAGTTACAATAGGGTGCGTGAAGCTGTGAAGGCTGTTTTAGATGTGCTTCCAGTGAATTATATGCGCCTCTGTTAGCTACTCGCTAACAGGAAATTGCCTATTAGCTGAATGGTTAGCACGCTTGCCGGTTTTATCGTGGTCGCTGGTTCGATTCCCGAGTCGGGTGATCTCGACTATTACTACAAGATCTGAATTGAAAGTAAGAAAGAACGTCGACGAAAATTACAACGATGACAACGTCAAAGCAACCTGCTGTGCTAAAAGTTGCCTTCTTTTCTGCGACCTTTCCCTCAGTTCTTTCAATCTGTCGCCCATATCTAAAAACGCCTCTTACTAACAGAAGCTTCGGGACTCAGTGCCCGGCAAACAAAATGACACGGATTGCGGTTGTCGTGCTAAAAGCGTGAGTTTCTTCATACTGTTATGTATTTGAACATAATTTTATCTGCTTGAAAAAAATCAGTTTATTGAGCACTTACAAATGCAAAAAAGTCTTTATATAATTGTTAAAATCGAACACAGCCGCTTGTTTTGAATCAATGTCACATTACGACAATCGGAAAACACTCGTTACGTGCTTCCGGTTGTGCAGTTAGTGGCTGAAAATGCCGCACCTGAGCGAAGCTTTGAAAAATAATATTAGGTTATGTAGGAAATTTAACAATTACAAACCGCATAACACATTTAGACAACTTTTACCACCTGTTTTAAAGGACAGAGTCTCTGGTAAATCAGACTCCCAAAAGCGTAAGTTAACCAGGCCTACCAGTACCAGGCTACACACTTCGGCTTTCAATTTTCATTGTACTTTGAGTAAAAGTGGAGTAAACGGGCCCCTCTTGAATGGCTGCCTGGAACTAGCTTTCACTGAGTAATGGCAGTGTCCATTATTCAGTGTAACCTTGTTCCCGCATTTTCAAGTGGGACCCGTTTACTCCTGTTTTACCGTAATTTGCTCATATGATGTTGTAAGTCTTAAACTTTTGTGTTAGCAGTTATCTGTCTTGTTGTATAGAATGTTTGCAGTAACATCATCAGTACACGGAACTGCGAAATGTTAGAGGACTAGCAATGGCAGTGGTCAAGAACAGTAAGCCGAGTTATTGTGAGTTGTTAGTTACTGGTGATCAGCTTACGTAAGACAACTGGTGACCTTTAGTAGAGGCATAGACCCCTATAAAATTCCAAAATCGGAACGGGGAAAATTGAGATGACGGAACAGAGACAAGGGAACTAAGAGACGGGGAACATGTTGCTTTTGGATCAACCATTTTTCCATGCTGAACGTCCAAGCTTAAACTTATTTAATGCGCTTGAAAAGTAAGAACTTATGCCGCTGCCTCTCAAGATGTCTAACCTGGTCCAAACAAGTGACCCTAATTTCACCGCAAAAGTTGCAATAACTTTGTACTCCTTACATATATTTGTATTTTTGTTGTGTGGGATGCATTATCGTTCCGATGATATTGAAGGTTTTCTTTCAAAAGAAAAAAAATTTAGTTCGACTGCCCGATAGTACAACGTAAAATCGCTATCACCCCTGCTTGAGAATCCAACTATTGCACAAAGATTCACCATTCTGAGTAAATTCTGCTGAAAATTTGGATAAGAAATGGGCCTATGCTTCACGATACCACAAACATGCTGAAATGTTTGTCCTCCAACATGACGGATGATCTAATGGATGACGTCATTTGAAAACACTTTATATTCATGGCATTTTTCATTTTTACTTATGTTTGTCACAAAATAGGTTTTTAGAGTTAATGTTGATTGTAGGCCTTTATGAAACCTGACTGCAACAAGCTTTACCATCTGGATGTTTCATTATAAATACAATGGAGTGGAGTGTCAAATCAGGTGTGTTTTAACACATCATTTTATTGCAGAGGTTGCGTGTCTTCAAGAAATGTCAACGATGTTAAACTGCTTTAAAGAATATGATTTTGACCAGTTACGATGCTCAAAAGAAGTTACCGCTTTCAATAAGTGCTACGCTGCTAGTCAGGTAACTGTGAAGTTAGTTCATTGCATGACAAAAATATTTTTCATAGAATGGATGCAAAATACAGTTGCATAACTTGTGCATGTCACTAGTAGTGTAAGATTTAACAAAAAGCTCTTCTTTACGTCAATGTTTTTTTATTTCTCATAATGAACATTTTGGTCAAGGTTGCTAATTTCCTCCTATTTCTTCACAGAACCTCAAGGTTTGTCTCATTTTACGATTCCCTTTCCCTAACTGAAACCTGCAACCTGTCACAAAATAGCCTGGAAACATGAAGGGAAATTTCGATGTTGTCGATGTTCACAGTGGCAAACTCAGGTCAATGTGTCAGCACCATTGATCTCACCCAGATGTGTATTGTACTTGTATATTGTAATAGTATTGTACTTGGATTGTACATGTATTGTAAATTGTATTGTACACGTATTACACTGTATTGCACTGCTCTGCCATGCTCAATGACTGTTTTCACCATCATAATGTCAATCTGCCTTGGCTAAACACATGTTTTTACAATTTTATATTCAGGTTCGCACCAAGGCTGTTGGACACCCTGTTAAAAATCCCCCAGGTAGTTCGACTGCAGTAAGCAGACCTCATATATTCAAAGAAAACATCCAATCTTTGTTGTCTAGCACAAAATTGTAGAGCAGTGAAATACAATTTGTGCTCCAAGTACAATCTAGGTACATTATTAGTTCAGTATACATATGCAATACAAGTACGATAGTCTTCATACAGCTAGCTAGCCAGCTAGGTGTCCAAGTACTGAACAGGGCATCCTTACCAGAGTGACTAAATTTGAGTCGGGGTGTCCTTTTGGATGCCCTGAACTCACACTAGATGAGGTCTGGTAGTGGTACACACTCCTTTATTGGGAGAATTGAGACTGATCACAAGATGGGTGATTTAGGCATAACAAGTGCGCAGCATTGACAAATGCATGCAGAATAATGGAAGTATATGGCGATTCAGACACAGTAAGACATTTTCTTTTCAAAATGCCACAAATCTTGGATTTGTACTATTTATGTTATTTCTGCACGAAATGCCCTTCGTTGTGTTTACATTGACATTTGCTGATTGCCAACTTGAGTTTCCACACCCAGTCGCTGAATTTAACATGCTTGGTTTCCTTTATATTTCAGGCAGCCTCCGCCAAGTTACAAGCCGCCGAAGCCCAGGGTATGGTACCAGGACAGAAAAGAATATCTTCAAAACATGTGAATACTCTTTTTAAAAGACATCCTCAACCAAAGTGACATGTTGAAGCTTGATGAGATTCATGATGCAAGTTGAGAAATTGACTTCCCAGGAACAAATAACACTTCAGATTTTAAGCACAGGAACGTTGTGGTGTCAGGTGAACATTTCTGGTTCATTGAAGTGGTGTCACTTGTGTGTTGCAATTTTGTGGTTTGTTACACAGTTTGTTCATTGGAAGATGATTGGTGCTGAGGACTAGACAGCAAGTTATGGCTTCAGTTCATAATGCAGTTGTAAACAAGACCATGCAGTGATGACCTCTGTTGGCCACAATGAGGTTGATAGTATATACACAGTTGCCCATAAACAAATATTGATGTGGTACTGCTTTATAGTGTGTGCATTTTGTGGTTATTACATGGGATAGTGTAAATAAGCTGTTAACTGAGTTGTTAATAAATAACTTATGTCAAGTTTATATATATTCAGTTATTTGTTGCCCACAGTGGCATAATGCAATTTCATACAGAGTTCCTAAAGTTTTCTTAGATATATGCTGTGCTTCAAGATTTAGGGTACTTAAGGCTGTGCTGTATTCTAAAAATTGTCCAAACTTAGCTAACTTTGGAACATTATATATATATAGGAAATGGTGTTTTCCAAAACACTGTTGTGAAGTGTTTGTGAATTACACTTTTTCAAGGCATAAAATTGGACTTTTTGGTTTTATGAAAAAATCAAAAATTGAATAAAGCAAAAATTAATTGAAAATTTAGTAAACTGTAACGATGTTTTATGAGATTTCACCATCATTTATATGAAACAACATTTGATCCTTGTTTTGGACTTTTTTGCTATGAATATACCTTTCTTTTTTCTAAATTTTGCTAGAAAGACATGACCATGTAACTCAATTGCCATGTGATCCAATTAATGGTAGATTGGTAAAAATTCGTATTCTGCAGGTTTTCTACTTTCAGAAAATTTATATTTTCACAGTTAAAATCTAGATTTGTAGGTATTTAGCTAAGTTCACTGACTTATCTATATTGTAATATGGTACATAGTCTTATGAAATTTGGCAGTAGCCAAAGTGATGTGTTAAATAAATTTGTCCCTGGTAACACAGTGTTGCCCTTTCTTTAAATGTAAACAAATTCTAATTTTAAAGGTAAATTGTAAAATTCAGCAGTTAGCTTGCGACAGTATTTGGTCATGATATTCATGTCATAGTGGCTGAAGATGGCGCTGCATACCAAGGGTTTGGAGGTAACTAGCAAAAAGTCTGAATTTCAACAAAATATCTACACAATCATTAAATATGCTTTGAATTTAAAGTTCAGTGAAAGTAGAAAGTTTGTAAATAATTGACAGTTTGTTACCTCTTGAGACCAGGTTTACAACTTGGCTTGTCATGATGGGTCATTTTTTGTTCTGAACACAGTCACCCTGGAATAACCAACTGGCATTAGGAACATTGTCAGTTTTTGCGAGACCATAAATTGGGGCATCTGAAAAGTTGAGACCAATGTTATACAGGTAAACTGTAGAAGTATGTACAATGTAAACCAACAGAACACCAGTTTGCAGCTGCCTTAAAACAAAAATCGTTTTGTTGGAAATGTAGATTAAATGAAAAATATTTACAAAATTCCTAAATAAAGTCTCAAAAGCCACATTTCTGTCTTAATGTAACTTTTGATGTGCGAATTGATACTTTAATTAGTTACCAAAGTCAAACATAACTGCAAAATGAAACATTTTACTAAAAACACTTCCCTAGCGTTTAGACATGTAGTGTAGTGTCAGCATTTCATCGCCTAATTCTAAAATAAGTTTCGAATTTGGTTATAGTCTATCATTTTCCCTCTGTGTGTATCGATCTCCAAATGAAACCTATTGACACATTGCTTATAGTTTTAATTTTACTCGCCAGAGGGGTTACCGGTACTTTGTCTGGAAATGCACTAAATCAACAAGTGTGCTTAATTTGTTTTCCAGAGGCGGATCTACGGGGGGGGTTCAGGGGGTTTAAACCCCCCCCTTGGGCCAGGACCCAAAATTAAAAAAAAACAAAAACGTCGTCACCAAAACAAAAACGACACCACCAGCGTGTGTAAACCCCAAGTAAACCAACTTGGAAAAAAATGAGGGGGGGGTTCACTCTGAAAAAATAAATTTTTGAATTGCAAATTGCTGTTATGAAAATCAACGCATTTTGAGTCTTCGTGGATCATCGGCAAAACGCGCGGAGATCAATTGTGGGCGCGCTTCCGTCGACACTTCTGAAGTTGCCAAGCATTTTAGATGGATTCACCGCTGAAAGAGCAGCTCTATAGCTGATTTCTTTAGATAACTAGCTTCTTTACTCTAAGATATAATTTGATTTGATTAGGGGAAATACTGTGGTGCCGCAACCCTGATATTCAGGCAAATTGACGTGCAACGTTTTTACCTCATCTGTCATTCCATTATACCCTACACGTTTGTAACTCGAATTTGACTGGTGTATAGTAAAGTTGTCTTGCGCAATACATACAGTGTAGCCTACATGTACATGTAGTATTTTTGAAAAGAACTCGTTTTCCGAAGAATTACTATTGTCGCGGGCGCCGTGGTCTGGTCGCGGAACCGTTTGAAGATGCACTCTAACAAGATATGTCTATACAAAAAATGACCAAGGGGGCACTCACATTGACAAAGTGACCGCATTCGCGAACAGTGTACAGTACCAGAAATTGCGGGGAGGCTGTATTTTTACAGCAATGTCTTGAGGGACTCGTGCGATGTTCAATAGGCCTCCTAAGGAGCTCTAGTTCCGACCTCAATACCTACCGTCTTTCTACCTGCAATAAGCACCACTGCTGTCTTCTATACTGGCAATTTCCGCAGAAATTCCCACCCGATGAAACGCCCATGACCATGGGCATTTATTTGATGTTAGTACTTGGGGTTTCAAGCGTTCAGACATTGGGACGTTTATTCCGAAAATGGCAAGAGATGCAAATAGGTCCTGGGATACATCGACTAGGTTTGAAGTAGTTCATGATGAACGGATCAAATTTAGTTGCGCATGTAAGTCTTTTGAATGGACTTGGCAACCTCAGGGGGTTTCATAGTGCCAATTGAGCTGCCAAACGACATTGTAGAGGCTTACAAGCTCATTGACACAGCAGTTGACGAAGTGCAAGCGTTGGGAACAAACATCAAAGATGCCTGGGTAGAATGGTTCCAAGACGAGCAAACCATTGGATCCCGCGATATACAGATTCCTCGGCAGTCCAGACAACAGCAGAATAGGACTAACGTTCCTGGATACATACCCACGTAATAAGATATAATTCTACACAGTTTGTACATAATGTCGGTTTTTATGCTTGTATACAATGAAAACGAAATAGAAATTATTTTTGGTCATGCCAAATTTACCCAATACAGCAGAGGGTCTACGAGTGCACAAAAACTGATTCTGGTTTGTATTTCCACTTGGCTCTGTCTGCTTCATATCCAAAATTAATTTCACGTAGTGCGTAGTTAAATTTGTACTCAATACTTGTTTCTTCCAGTGAGTATTACAGAACGGTGCGAAAACCCTTCCTAGACAACCTCTCGCAGCAGTTGACGACCAAATGTATAAAATACACGTACATGTATGAGCAACCACTGGGAATTTAAAAGTGTCTAGAGAGAGGTTTTCAATTCAAAAGTTTTTGCATAGTACGCTTTAGGTCTCGCGAACTAGTCTGGTGATGTTTTTTTACCAAAGTGTGCTTTGTAAAACTATTCATCTCAGCCAGAACTGTTTGGTCCCGCGACAGATCGACTATTTTTCTAGGGATAATAAGCACAGGTGTACTTTTGGTCTCGTGATGGACCAGGCGTTTTTGTGTACTCTCAGTGTACATCTGGTCCCTCTGCGAACTGGTCCTGATTATCTTTTCACCACGATGTACAGAATGTTTTGGTTTCGTGAAACTGTTTTCATATGATTCGTTTCCAAATACATTTGACGTTTTTCAATTGTTGTCAACGTGATTCAGCTTAATAAAGTGATACTTAATTGTTTATTGTCGCTTTTAGTAATATACTATGTGTTGAGAGCACCATCGTTTGCCAGTTTTTCTCATAACGAGACAGAACACATGTTTATTTCGAGACTAACAGTACAGGTCTTTGTTCTTAAACAACTTGAGGCTGCTGTTACGCGATCATCTGATATTCAATTTTTTACTCCCCGTCGGTGCTTCTTATGCTCTTGAATATTTGGTAGTTGGCTAAACCCACACACACACCACACCTTTTCATATACGACTTTTCGCATGCTAAAAAGGTGTGTATAAGCAGATGTTCCAACAAAAATTTTTGCTGGTGGCGCGACTCATACCCAGATGTGCACAAATATGGTTTCACGAAACTTATGAGCCACGTTCATGCGACGAAATCGAGAAGGATTTTAAATTATCTTAAGAAAAACTCAAGAGACATGTTAAGTGCCAGAAACTTACCAGGATGCATGGAAATTTCACTATTTGGCTACAAAAACAAAAAATTGTTTTACACGGAGGGGGGGAAACCCCCCCTCCCGACCCCCCCCCCTCTCGGCGCCACGCGCCTAGGATTCGACCTTTGCGGGAATCCTAAACCCCCCCCTTACTGAAAACGTAGATCCGCCCCTGTTTTCATCCACTGATTTCCGCAGTTAGTGGTTATACTAAACTAAAGTGCATTGTGGGATTTGTTTGCATTGAAGGAGCGTGAACTTGAAGTTTTCTTTTTATGTTGACGCGTGTTTAGAACCATTAAATATCAGCGGACTCCCCCTCAGGCGGATAATGTTTGTTTTCTCCGCAATATTTGCTCTGGAAAGTTTCACCCAACCATGTCCGGTATTTCTACATCGACGTCTTATGAATTGAGAAAGTAGAGAGTGTCAAGACACCCTAGCCTCTAGCCAAAAAGATGATTGACACGCGATATTGAATGATGATCGAATGACAGACGATCATATTTATGTAAAGATATATAGTGGGCGCACCTGTGTGTCGTAAATTAAAATAGATTTTCCTAGCAGGAAATTTCGCTGGTGACAAAATTAATTTGAATCGCAATTTAATTCACTTGAACTGTGCGTTGGTTTAGACGGGTTCCTATTAGGGGTTTGACTGCCTGCTCACGGTAGATCAGGAAGCACCCTGATCATTTCATGTCAACTGGCCAAGCGTCGTCATTTTCTGCCGAGTATTTCAGGTTTTCGGAGTACAATCGATAAAGAACTCTTTCTCTATTATGACTAGCACTGACAAACAGATTTTCATCGAAGAGTTCGACGCTATTGTGTTACTACGCTTGTAAACTCTTATTCGATAAAAAATTCAACCTTTTTGTTGGACATATATGTTTTCAAATTAGCGTGTTATGCTATTGAATTTACGTATATACCATAGCCCGCCGTTGTAGTTTGCCGCAATTTCTTGTCCACTAGAGGTAGAGAGTGCAAAGTTAGGTGTTATGATAGACGTCGGACCTCTCGATGGAGTGATTCGTGGTACTGCTTGGTCTTAAAGATGGCTAATCCGGCAAGACCCACCATTTGTCCAGCGCAAGTAAACATTTTTGCAACATTTTATCGTGAATGACAGTCTGTTCACCGCAGGCTAGTGAACTAGATAAAAGAAATGCTGCGACTAAGTTGGTATGAAAGCATAACAGTAAATATTTTTCACTACTGAACCCCGCAAGTGTTAATTGCGTTAAGTATTACTCTGTAAATAAAAGGGTCAAACGAAAAATGACCCTGTCAGCTTAGAGCATTAAGGCTGGATTGGAATTCCTCGAGTTTGTTCTATGCAATGGATGACATTTTTGTCGCGTTAGTCGACTGGACTCCGTCAGTTTTCCATTGTTCGGTACAAAAAATATCAAATAGTTCAAATTCTTGTGTATTAAGTTTCGTATTATATCCAGTAAGGAGTTTATTACCCTGTCTCATTAGGGATAAAACTGCTTCGTTTCACTGGTTTGAACTTGCATGACTTGAGTGACACACGAATCAAATTTCGGTTCGAATACAGCATTCGATAATGACTCCGATGCAGAAATTTGATTAGTACCAACATGTGGCAAGACAAAATACGGATATCTAGTTGTCTGTAACTATGTTTCGATTTGAAGATATATTAGCGCTTTTTCAACCCATAAAATGTATTGTAACCACTTACAACCGAAACACTTTCCGAGTGACTTCAAATCAGAATGCTTACACGTTAGCGATATTTTTCTCATCAAACCTAAATTGTATGTCCATTTTTGCCTTTCAAAAGAGCCATATTGGACTCTGGTAATATAAGCGAGGACAGTTACATCCCTGGAGTATTCAAAATGTTTTCCTTCGTGGTTATTTTTTCTTACATGCTATATTTTTCACTGATGGAGCTCTTTCAGTGCAATCAATCGCCTGAAACGAAAAAAAAAAAATAACGTAAGCAAATACTCCACTGTTTTGTTGGCTCCACTATAGCAAAGATACTATATACTATAATATCTTTGACTGTAGTAAAAAAGCTTCCAGATGTTATGGGTTGTTGGCTATTACATATTTTGCCTGAGGTTGCACAAATAACAAATTTTATTTACTCAATAAAATTGAATGTTGCATGACTTCAGGATTATTTTTCAATTACAACAACAACAGAACGTCAGAAAAGGGTTTCTCACTCTATACAAGTCTATTCCGAATGGTTACCAGGGCCGACCATTTTGCAAGTTATCTAATAATTCGGACTATTGCATAGGAAATACTGCGAAGTGATTTCGCGTTGAATTACTGTTGAACAGTAAAAATATCCGATTTGGAGTGATTAAATTTTCATAATGTTCCTTCGTAAACACCGACAAAATGGGTTTAGTCTTGATGATTGAATAACGTAGGCAAGTGTATTGTAAAGTGGAATGTGGAACGTGCAATTCTCGGAAATCTGATACAAACACCTGTAGCGTACCAAGCGTGTTACGTGGAAACTGTTATTCCAGCATTTTACTGATTTCCGGGCAATTTTTATTCAAATATAGCGTTTCAAGAATATAAGTGAACTCGATCTTGTAAGCGCGTGGCCTTGGGATCTTTGACCTTGCATTGGTTGAGCGCTCATGATTCCTGCCTCAGGCAACGTATGTAACTCGTACACTTCCCTCGTTAATCCGAGTTGGCGCTAGAAAAATATATCAATGCCATTGATAGTTTTTCTACCCTTGAGGCGTGTTAAAAGGTGCTAAAAATCGTATAAAATCGTTTTCCTTTTCAACTAGCTCCGTTTTATAATGGCACAATATACGCTCAGTTGACGGTGTTAAATGCCCGAGTCAGAACGTTGCATGTAAACTGCCATGATTTGCTTTGTCGGTAGGCGCCACATATCCGACGAGATATCATAGTACAACAATCGGCTATATCAGGCCTCGTTGGCTTTCAATTATTTTATCCAATAATACACATGTCTTTATAAGAGCTTAAGATAATGATCTTTCTGCCCCAATGTTTTTTCAAAATAAACTTTCTTTGTTTGGCGAATAAAAGGCCGGTGAACTGAATGTGTTCGAGAATAGGTGTTTTTGCTTCTAGCATTACTCGATTGAAATTGAAGAGAAAGGACCTTCGACCAAGTCATTAGCAAAAACTATTGAGCGTATCCTGAAGCGGTCTAGACGCTCAGTCTACCAATGAAAAACAAGCAGCAATTGCCAAATTTGCTCCTCATCTATAACTAAACAGTAGCAGAATGCATCACAGTCAGTTAATTTAGGAAACAGCGAGAAAGCACATGGAAGCCAATATGTTGCCACTGAGGAGTCTGTTATGTACCGCTGTCGTCTGTCATTTTATAGGTAGGCAGACTCCAGCCGCACAATTTCCGACAACGCCATCTAGGAACATTCAGCGGATTATACTTACCTTGGTGTAAAATGGGCACCGACGAAGGATTTATTGGAAAATGAGATTATTCGAGCAGATAAGGAATTAAAGCGTTTAGGTGATTTTAAATCACATTCTGAACAAAGAAGAGTTGAAAGTAATGAACGGTCTAAGTGAAGATTTTCGGTTTATAAGTGTTGGACTTGATGCGGCCTTAAAAGGATTTAGTTTAATTTGTTTGTGTGTTGTGCTTGGCGTTAACGCGAATATTCTGGAAATTCACAGGTGTCTACACAGTACCCCTGAAAGACAACAAAACAGAAGGCAAGGCTTTCCCGCCCAAAAATTCAAGTGCCTCTCCAGAAGCTTGTTGTGAACGACAGAGCAAGCGGATAATTGCAGGCTATGGTGAGAAAAAAAATAGACAAACGGCCGGTTTTGTTCCAATTACATTAATACATGTAAAGCACTACTGTGATGAAAATAAACAATGACATTTTCCGTCATATTTGTTATATTTGAGTGACAGTTGGGTTCGTTTAACGTCAACGTTTACAGCTGTGGGTTCATTGAAGTTCAGGTGTGCGCGAGAGTCAGCTCTCATGAATCAGTAAAAGTGTTGATCTTAAAGCAATTTGGATATTAGATGTATACGATGTGTATTTTCAGTGTAAATAGAAGAATTTGAAAACCATGTAAAATGAAGCAACAATAATTTTTGTTTGCTCAGATACTTCGAGACGTCCTATTTATTTGGATGTGGGTCATTGTAAGCAAACATGCCTGGCCAACTCGGTGTGGTTCGAAGACAATAAGCACGGGGCAGTAAGTATACGATTCTTTTACTTGGAAAGTAAACATACAGGCCACGCTATTTCTCTATCAATAATAGAATGCAAGGTTATAGCCTGTCGTGACTAAAAGATTCTTGTTTTGTGGAAATTCACGGCTGAACGTGTATGAATACTTATATTGAGCTTCGTGTGTGCGTTTGCACCGAGTTGCCCCCAAGAAGTCGATGTTAGTTTATACATTAAATGATCAATTTTGCCCACTGATGAAAATCTAAATACCACACAACATAGAAAGTACGGAGTACGACATTCAGAAACTCAAACTGTATTGTATGTAAATAAAAACATGTTTACTTGCCAATGATTCTGTGTATGTTGCACTTATCATATGATTGGTCAATTAGCGTCAACAATTGCACACCACGTGGTAAAATATTTTGCAACTGCGCGTAAATTTGACCGACGAGATTTACATTCCCGGGATAGTTTTTACGTCACCTTTCTCGTGTGAAACAGCGAAATCCGGTGACATGTTTATTTTGACTTGAGGGGAATATCTGTCTTTTACAGCTTTAATCTCTTTGGACTAAAAGCCCTTGGAACACGGGATCGTCTTCAATGCGTCCATAAGGTTTCTTCACGGTTGTTTATTACAACAACGTTCTGTCACCTTGCAATCGTTTATCTAAACAGTCCGTGTGTATGTGCAGCGTCTGCCGCCGTTTCTGGAGGCAAGATACATTGCTCCCTTCAAAACGACTGAAAGACATATGGACGATAGAATTTGAAAATTTAATAAAGTCCATGAACTGGCTGACCTTGAGCTATTATCGCTTTATTTGCACGCTAAGGGAAGCTCTGGGAAAACTGGGTATTAATACAAACAAATTTTCATTTCAGTTCTTTGAACGACCCCACACGTGTTCAGTTTATAACCAATTTGTATTTCAATGTAGTACTTATTTTTGCATTACCCTTGAGCGTTAACCCATTAAAGATGTTAAATGTGTGAAGTAATACTTTAGTTACTTCTTATATTCCGCAGTTTCTGGCTGATCTACACAATGGCACTTTCTTTTTCGCATAAGAATTAATGTCACCCGTTATCCACCAGCTTCAATCTTAATCTTTCACAATAGGTAGACCAGAAAGAGCCTGCAAATTTCACTGATACGGTGTGGAAAGACTGATCTGCCCTGCGTAAAAAAACTAGAAATCAAGAAAAAATAATCAGAAATAAAAGCGAAGTTCTCCAATTCCAGGATTCACCACCATCTTGTCCAAGCAGTTCAACCTGCATTCCTACCAAAATAAATACAGAACGTTACAGTCTCTTGGAAGGACCTGTTGACCATGAAATAATACAGGATTGTCACTGCGTGAAATCTCCATCAAGATGCACAAGACAAAAGTTTATAAAAGTCTACTTTCTCAACACTCCGTACGAAACAGAAGTTGATGTTGGCATGTGTTCTGGTCAGTGTAGAAAAAACCGTACGTATCTTAGTGAGTGGAATTCCTTTGTTGAAGTTTTCTTCTTGTTCCAAACGCATGGACAATCATAGAGGTCAAGCAGGCGGACTGTTACACATTTTTGAAGATCATAACAAAAGATAGTGTGTTTGTACAATACATTTTATGTCACTCTGTACATTATGGTCACTCTGTTGGGTTATGGTGTTCGCCATGTACGATCTCGTTATAACATACGCATACACGCGGCTAGAACAATAAAATGAAAACATACCACAGCAGTCAGATGCCAATGTTTATTTTAAATATATCAGCATAGACGTGTGAAGTCGGTTCTTTTCATCTTAACCCTGACTCAAGCTTTCACATCGTTGGTCTTGTTTAATGGAACAATAATTCTTAATAAGTGACACCACGGTGAAGTTATACGATGTGATATAAGGGGTAGCCAGTAAGTCACAAAGTCACTTGATTGCTTTGTGCAAAATGTCTCGAGTAGTCAATGTTTGAAGTCACACCTTATGAAATATTAATTATCACTTTTAGTCCTTGAGACTGGTTCGATAGAAATGGGTATGAGAGAAACTGAATACCTGTCGATCAAATGAATTATTGCATAATTTTATCAATTGGTTGAGTATAGTTGAAATTTTGATTGTTTTCTTTGTGGACTTGATGACGAGCGCAATGCATGTGAGAAATTTATTCTTGCGCCAGTACTATGAAGTACTGACCGTTTTTGCTCAATCTGAAAGACGTGCAAAGCGCTAAAGAGCCTGACGAATTATGCTTATGTCCACAAAACAATGACAATAGTAATACTTGTGACGATTTACTTCACAGTCAGCGTACACAAAACAATGACAACAGTAATACTTGTGACGATTTACTTACGTAAACTCTCAAAACTTTTCACTTTAACAGAACTAGGACAAGGAACATCTCAGTTTAATGTGATCCATGCAAAATAACTGTATTGTAAATGTATATACTAACTACGTGTTATCATCAAAAGTCTCGTCTGTTATAAAACACTGATCTGATACTAAATTTTTAGGCTTTTTTTACCTCTGATATTTTTATTTCTCTTGCAGAAAAGTCCTGTCAGCCAAAACACAACAAAACTATTTCAATAAAAGGACCTAATGGTAAGTTCGTTTACCTTTGCCTTGAATTGGGGAGATGGGGTACTGTGAGATGGGGTACTATTTAGAGATGGGGCACTATGAGATGCGGTACTATGAGATGGGGTACTATTTAGAAATGATACGCAGCTGATCGAAATGTATGCAAGTTATGTTTGACATATGTATTGTGTCCTCCTAATACCGCTTAGATGTGATGCTATAGTAACGTCATTTCCTGGGGAGAGAGGGAGGGGGAAGGGAGGGAAGTGTTGTGAATAAATAGTAATTTATCAGAAAAATTCACTTTGTTTTGAACTTTCAAATGTCAGATAAGCTGGTCACCAGGTGGCGAGACTGTCTCGTCCACGAACTGGCTCATCTAGCACAGACAAAAATGTCGTGCCGGAAATCGAGAATGCATTTCTTTCCAAAGATTATTCTGTGCTGACATACACGCACTTGCTCAAGTAAGTCGCAGAGACTAGTTCCCTTTACTTCGTAAGCCAGTGCTAGCGTCTAATATCTATGCTAGCCGGTCAGAGTTATCTCCACATGGGACTAACATTTCTCACGAAAATTGAATGGCATTATCTTGTAATACCTGGCTTCAAAAGCATGCGACCGTTTCTGCATTTGATCATTCTCCCTGCTTACCGTTCTGGTAAATAACTGGGTTATTTCCTAACGGTCTCGCCACCTGGTGTCTAAAGTAGTTTCCACATGTGCTGGCTGCCGCTGCCCGGGCGCGCTTCTCGGGCCTACCCGCGAAAAACATGGTTAATTAGTGCACGCTATTACCCTCTCTCAGACGCATATTCCTCCTTCCAGAACACCGTCTCGCAGACATATTTCTTTGCTCGTGGACAAAGCAACAATACTCCCACTCCTTATTCCTAGCCCGCGAAAGCTACTGCATCACTGCCACGCCGTCCCCATCTCGGTCAGCTTCGCATAACCTGACATAACATCTCTATTCCAAAATTGTCTTCGAAATATTTGCTTTTAAGCTCATTCCTACGAAATTTCGTCTATTTGCTCTAAACTAAATGATGAAAAGAAAAAAATCAAAACTTCATATAATGACACTGTAAGTTGGGGATGGAGTGAAAGTGCTTTTGAACTTACAATGCATGAACCCTAATATTGATTAAATTTTGAAAATCTTCGCAATGACATTACAAATTGGATAGCTTTTACAGTATGCAGTGAAAGAAAGACAATTTTTATTTAAAATTATCATAAGCAAATCATTTATTGAAACAGCAACGAAAATGGTCCGGCAGCCCTGTGAATGGGAAGGTGGCACCGCAGGCAGAGTATAATGTGCGAGAGCAGGGTTGGTCCGTTTGTGAGGTAAGAAATATGTCCGTGAGACGGGAAAATGGCCCACAAGGGGAAGCATACGTCCACGAGGGGAAATAGAGAGCGTGAGATATTTTTGTGCGCACACGTGCAGGGAAGTCTCTGTGTCTTCGATTTGTTAAATATAAGTTTTCGAACAAATTTGCAATTAGATGTTACAAAACACACATACACATGAGTTATTAAAGAATCGTTATCTGTGCTATTCACTACACTTTTAGAAATAATGGCAGTCCTAAACTAACACGTCATGAACGCTGTTATAATCTAGTTCTGATGTTAAAATGACGTTCTTCACAGGCGTGTTTGCTCTTCCAAAGCACAGCAGTCTCGTTATGAACCTTTGCTTGGATTGAAATTGGTTATAATAAATTGAAGATTCCTTTGAAACTACCTTGGTGACTATTACTAACCCGCCGTGACTACCAATTTAATAGGCGTGATCTGAAATAACAACAACCTGGCAGTTTATTTCATGACTAGAAATCGTTTCTAATCTTTGTAAGCAACAAGACGAGAGACTAATTTTTACAATTTGTAAACTATATCAAAAGTTTGTTTTTGAGAGAAGGCGCGGGTTTGTTGTCTCTTTAAAATCCAAAGCAGTCAACCCTTTTAAGTGCCTCTTGACACTATGTCGTATGCAAATTAGTAGCATTTTCAACTGTCACAGTGAATGAGACACTCACACAAGGTTGTGTCTGCATGCTGACGTAATTTGCAATGGGCTCGTAAATCTTGCCGGGAGTTGGTGCTAAAAACACAGAATTATGAATAAATATAGAGAAGGATGACGTGAATCTATCCATTTCGTATCCTTTGCTACGTTGGGCATTGCAACTACGCTTTGATTTGCAAAATTTAGACGTGTACTACTGGGTTTCTACTTGCAGTACCGCGTAATACTGCTTTACAGGCAGGCTGCGTGTCTACTGCAGGTGCATGCATGCAGACCCATTCAGTTTGCACGTTCTTCTGGTTTTATTGTGTTCCTCAGTGAAAGGTTGTTGATGTTTTATTAATTTTTATTGCGAGTCTAAACTCTGGTTCTACTTTCATTAAATTACACATTAGACCGTTTTATGCGTGCCTTCGCTATTTTAATGTTTGTCAGCACTGTTTGCTCATGGTGGATATGTAACGTAATGTATTCGCAGGCAGTGAGTTAGTGTCAGTCATACGTCGGTGTCACTGTGCCGGACACTGCTACCGAATGCGATACGTGCAGGTGTATGATGAAACGTACCTGGACAACACCACGTGGCATTTGATGACACGCAGAAAGACGATTGACGTGGGAATGTGCTCGGGCACCTGTCGAGACTCTCGCCAGAACAGATGTCTGAAATGGTGCGTAGACCCTTCTGTACATACCTGTCCTCTAATTATGTGTAATTTGGGAAGACGTTTTGTGTCAAAATCGTGAGCGTGTTATGAAATGTTCGTGACAATAGTTGCGTTTATACACCGTGAGATAGTACAGATCCACAGCCAAACGATTTTACAATGTAGGCCTAATGTACAAGTAAAAATACCGCCCCGATTCGTGTTACAACGGCAAGTTATTTTTTCCGTTACCATTGTCATTTAGGGGAACTATTGGTGTCGTGTCCTATTCTCCTCTTAGCCTAGTTTCCACAACATATCTGATTCTACTAATAACATCTCTTCTCTAATGCCATTGACTGTATCAAAAATTAATTTCACATTAACTCAGTTCTGGAATTTAGATTACATTTAAGGTTGTATTTCATTAAAGAAAATCCCCCTGGTATAATATTCTAGCCAAGATGTTTTTGTTCAGCTTTCTTTAGCTCGCTCAAGGGCATATTTATGTTAGACTTCAGAAGTGACATTTTTGGCTCACGGCCGATGGCTCTTTTTCTTTCCTTATAGACTAGATGAGCCGATGAGGGGCTCTATTGTTACTCAAGCGAGCGACAAATCATTAACAATCTGTCCCTAAGCATCGGGCCCGTAACATGATTGACATGTTGGTTAGCAAACAATATTTCCATGATAATAAAAAGTGCACTAACCCAATTGAAGGCATTTCTGTATCATCTATTCAGAGCAGGACAACTGGCGGAAATGGGGGCCGCTAGGGAAGGGTCTCTGCTTATGCCAGGACTATTTAACTGTAACACCTGTGAAAAAGTGACGGGGTGTGTAATAATTGGGGATAGAACCATTTTGGGTATTGTGTATATTAAGAGAGGATGGTTCAACCAGCGAATTGGGATATATGCGTTACCATGATACAAAAATTCATGTTACAGCGTTTAATTTCCCTTTGTTTTTGCGTCATCGTAAAATTTAACATCCAAATGATAATATGGCCCTCAAAAGGTTGCCACTCTCGTTGATTTTTGTATCTGTACGTACATGCAGTAAGCCTAAACTAGATTAATTTTGTTACCGCTAGATGGCGCCATCCAAACTTTACATGATTTCTACTCAGTGAGCTTTTGTTTCATCGGCTACAACGAAGGACTAATTTCGACGCGATTTCACTTTGCAGGTCCAAATTGAATCCTAACGAATGTTTGAATTCATTAAAGAATAGAAACAAAGACTGCGTCCCCACGTCGTTCAAAACACACGATTTTAAAACCACAGATTACGAAGAGAGGACAGTATTGTCGGTGAAGTCGTGTGGATGTCGAAGGTCAAGAACAGTGTTTTAGGAATGATTGACACCACTCGTCAAGAGGAGTTGAGTTGTTACAAGCAACAACTGCAAGTCGACCATAGACCGTTGGCTGAGTGACACAATGGCAGTGACGCCATGATGACGTCAGCAAACTGTCCTACAGAGTCCTCCGCTCTACGATTGCAAATGTAAAATCTGGCACTGTATATTTTTGGCATTCGTGTCAAATCAATTTTTTCTTGCTGAAATTGTAAAATCCGGCGATTTCCAAAACGCCAGAGCGATCGATTAATTTGTCGTGAATTGGTAGAGTTGGCTAAGTAAGTAAATGAGTAAATCTCTTAATCAGTGATTCATCATGCCCAACTGACTGAGCTATAAAATGAAAAGTCACAAATCTTCATTGTGATGTTTTCATGAGTTTTTCATCAGATGATTGATAAATTTATTTTTTTATTTATTTACTTATTCATCCATCCCTGATTAACATTGTGCTCCTACCAACTTATACAAGTGGTAAGGGATCATTTTCGTATAGAATAAAGTGAGTGTAAATATTGGGCGGAACACTTGGAAATGCCATATTTATCATTAGTGATAATGTGTATTGAAAAGATTTCTTAGAGGAGATCCGTTCTTGTATCTTTAATCTTGACAATCAGTGTTTAAACTCAACAGTCTGGTGCTGAATTCGCATGGTTGTGCATTGCAGCTTATTATTATTGAAACAACAGGGTTCTCTTTACTTATAAAATGAACATCATTTTGTTTGAATGTTGATGATGTACTTTAAAAATACAAGAAGAAAAGAATGCAGGTGGTCTGATGTCATTTGCGATGCATCAGACGTGGGCAGGTCTCATGGTTGAGCCCATTGCACAAAATACCTGAGCTGAAACTCAGGAGAGCCCTGTTATCGATCAACAGGTTCTTCGTGAAGAAAGTTTTCAAATCTGTCTGTTTCCTTTCAGAAAACGGACAGACTTGATGGCGTACTTTCCGGGACTGGCCTTTTTTAATTAACAAAAGATTATCCATATCAGTTGCCAGTTAGCGGGTTTGTGCCACAACGCACCTTCAGGAAACAAAACTATTTCAGTATTCTCCGTTTAGTATTCCAAGGCTGCGTCCCGTAGACAAAAGATGCTTGCGAGAAAAGCTAGTTATGGTCATGTCCTTCGCTTGAAATGCGTGGCGATATCTCGCGAGGACTTGAGTTTTCACAAGGTTCTTGGTCCACGAAACGCAGCCCAGGTACTTGCGAATTCGAAACATTATCTATTGTTTATGTAACATATGTTTTTATGTGGCTTTGCTTACTCACTCAGTCACATTGTAAAGTTGCAATTTGTACAATACTTGTAAAAATAAGATAAGTTATATATTTTTAATCTGTCTTCTTTTATTTGCGTGTTTTCAGTGGTTATGCATTAATTCAGTAATTAAATTCAGATAGCCTTCTGTCATAAACCTATAGCGAACGTGATTTAACTGTTGAGACGTCTGCCGCATCTGATAGCGAGGATTTAAGGATTTCTTAAACCATCAATCAGACTTTAATAGTAAGAAAGCTGCCGTCGCATGAATATGCATGGCGCGGCTTCAGATTTTCCGTGGCTATGAACCAGCTCTTAAACTGCAACACGCATTATCAAAAACATGGGAAATCGGCTGAAGTGCGTAAACAGATTGCTATATCGCACAACGATCGGTCTAGCTCAAAAACGTTCTGACAGCCACAAGCAACAGCACTGTTTAACACATATTTTAAAATAGCGAGTATTTGCTGAATGTTTCGCACACACGCAGTATGTAAATATGTTTGCACAGTTTCACAAACATGTTTGTCGAACTTTTATTCTCGTGTTATTTTGTAAGCGTTTCCATTTAAAAGATCTTTTAAGATCTTTTATAAAGACTATATAACTATTTGACGGGTAGCCAGTCCGAATAAATGGGAGAAGATACGTTAGCGAGTGATAGAGAATGTTGCAGTGTCGGCAGTATGTTTATTTAGGCAAATCTGTCAAGAGAATTGTCAAATAAGAAAGGGGCGGGGTTTGGCGATTTTAATATAAAGAAGACATATTGTGTGCGTGTTCCACGGTAAATGAAACGTATAGTATTGACAGCCCTTGTATCAGGGTAGAAGTTCGGAGTGCGCAGGTGTCCCGATCTATTTTTAATGGAACTTGAATACGGCCTTTTTAATTGTCGTTAAAAACCCAAAACATTGATTTAGAGAAGAAGATTGTAAGCAAGCGGCACAGATGTTAATCCGCGGACAAAGACGGTCTAGGATTCTATTTAAGCGATTGGTGTAAAATTGTGTGAAGTGTTGCAGGAGTTTTGCCAGCCGTATATACACTGCACAAACTTCTAAATGAATCAGATTATACGCTGCCATTCACTGCTATACAAATACCAGTGACGCTCCATTGTGGTGACTCCGCTCTACACGCGTACATAGGCTTCCCCGAGGTAATCCCAGCTCAGCGCAGACGATATGGGGAACTTTAGCAGACGTGCCGGCGCCATCGCAATTATTAGTCTTTTGACGATTCTACCCTATATAACTTGTGGAGTTACCCAACCAAGGACATTAACAAAGGAGCGAGATGAAGCAATCGAGAGACTTTCAAAAGTTTTTGGGATGGAGGAAGCGCCTCACGGATTTAAAAAACACAAAACTCCTCCGCAGTATATGGTGGATCTATACAACTCCATTGCGGATAAAAACGGAAACACAAAAACTCCCAGTCCCTTCAACGCAGACGTCGTCCGCAGTTTTCCAGACAAAGGTAAGAGTTAATATGTGAAATTTAATGTGAAAGTGAAGTAAACGTTTCCTTCTTAATGTATCTTTGTTTTTTTTTCAAATTATTCAATTAGATTAGATATTTCATACACCAACATCGTTCAGTAAGTATGATGCATTAAACATTATATAGAGTCGTGGTTTTCTGGTAATTTAAATATTTGTATTCAGAAAACGAGCTTATTTATTTCAAAACTATATAAGATAAAGCGTATGAGTTGATCTGCACGGTATTTGAGATTCAATGAAGCGCGGATGAATAGATACTGTGGCACTGTGTGTAATTTAGTGAGTACCTAAATTCAGGCATTCACAGAATTTTTTGAGTGTTAAAAGTTCAATTTACAGAAATCCGAGCGGCAAGTTTCTCATCAAATTAGTGTTATTTAAACACTTTTTTCAAAAGAGTGTACACCTTAGACGACCCAGCTAGTTGAGTTGTTGGTAATCTAATAAAACGAGAATGTCAACCAGTCTTCAAGTGATAAAGACTCTTGTTGACTTTCCCGGCGGTACTTCGCACCTTGTGCTAGTCAAAAAACGCTAAACTTTGAAGCAAACAAGATCAGTTTACAGCCAGGTAAAGCGCGGCTGTCGGCCTCAGGTGTGACTGACACTTAACTGTTTACCCCCTCTACCATCGAACAACTAAACAAACAAGCTGGTTATGAACCCAAACAATAACTTTCAAGTACACATACATCGCTCTATTGCCTTAACTATAATGCGCCATTGGGCAGGGATAATACAGCCAGCCACAGGTGCACACCACTAAATGATCAAACAGTCCCAAATTGGTGAGAATATTAACTCAAATGACAAAAGCAAACTTTGCCGTCCAACCCTCGTAAAGCTAGTTAGAGACCCGAGAAGTGTTTCGGGACCTCCGATGAACAAAAACTATTTCGTCATAATTTTGCCAATGTTCTTCGTTGATGGAGAAATTAACACATTGATTTTATGTAGAATTAATTTTACGTCTTTAGGACATGTTCTTGATAGAATCAAGATTATAAAGCCATGACAGCAACTATATAACGTAGGTATTTATACCTACTGGTTTTTATATAAGCGAAGTATTAGAATACGCAATTAGTCGAAAAAATGTAGGGAGTCATTGTTTATGATGTCTTCCATATTACAGCCTGACTGGTTAGTTAAAGCTACAATACGCTCCGCTTAGCTGGCTGAAACTTGAAGGAAAATATGATTAGCCTTTACTCTCATAAAATTGGTTTCATAATATTCTTCACTACGACAGGGTTCCATTTCCTTAACAAGAAATGCAAAACCATTAGAGATTCAAGAAAACACTTCCTAGTTTATTGTTAATGGCCAATAATACAATTACGAATTCGAAAATGGCGCATGTATGCATTTTGCCGGTAAACAAGGCGAAGTGTATCTTTAATTACCCTTCAGTAAATACAGGTGTGGAAAATGATTGATATCCGGGAGCATTCAATTTCAGTTTTAAATGTTAATTAATTAATGAACAACTAAAAGGTCCAAGAAGATGGTGTGCGCCCCACTAAAACGACAAAATTTACGAACGGCTTGAAAACATTTTGTGCCGGGACAAGTAACGAACACTTTATAATTACAAGGTATCAAATCGTTTCGAATTACGTACGAGGCAACCTTCATTGATCATGTCTAAAAAGTGTCTGTGAATAAGATTAAATAGCCAAGAATAAATGACTTTTAAAAGTAATCCATGATGTTAATGTTGTTCGTTTCAGACTCAGTGCACCGTATGCATTTTAAGTTCAACACGTCTCATATTAAAGACGAGAAGTTGTTGGCAGCAGAACTGCATCTGTTCAAGATGAAACCGCGAGCTGAAGAGAAGGGAAAAAGAAGTTTTCATTTAGTGGAGGTATGAAAAGTTGATTCACGCAAGACTAATTTTTGACGTGAACACGTGGTGGAATACCCGAAATGGCCACGTGTTGGATAAACAATCGAGATACTTGTAAAAAGATTGCATAACTAAAGTTTTAAGATGCGATCAGCTACACTATGCTCTTTGGTCAAGCAGTAGCCTCGTCTAATTTAAAAGATTAAATCGACAGCGTGCGCTTTCTCACACTTGAGTCAACAACCATATGATTATCTGCCTCGTATTTTTGTCAAGCAAATAATTCTCAGGACATTATGCGACTGTGCTCAAAAGAAAAGCTACGTCAGTGGGGCAGTGTTGAGCCGTTAGTGTGACGGTCTAGAATCATACGTGTCACAGCAAATATTTAGTTTGAGAAACGCAGTGCAATATGAACCCAATAAGGCTTGAAATATAGGCCATGGAGTTATCGCGTAAACGGACATGTTTTCACAGATTAACTATTATATTCGGCTAATTCGTTGTGAAGTAATGTTGCCGCGGGGGTTTGCAAATTTACACTGTCTTCCCTTGATCAAACATCCATTAGTATCCATAAAACATACCATAGGTGCCGGCATTCATCACAAATCCACGACACTACAGGTCGCGGTTCGATTAGTGCGCGATAAACAATTTTGAATCGAAGAGCGTAAAAGTAAAATTTTGGATATTTTTCTGTTGTCGATTTCTATCAGTACATTCACACTGGATTAACGTGTTCATGTTAAATTATTCAGGGAAATGGCCACTGCATGCATACATTTATTTTTAAGGCAACTACATGAAATATTAACATGGTTTGGGTAGATGTGTTGTGTGAAATAAATTGCAAAAATTCCAGGGCACCCCGTGTTCAAGTACAACTACAGGGACCCTTCAGCTGTGCACGTGACCCTTCAGCTGTGCACGTGACCCCATCTATCACAGCTGTCCCCCAGTCGAAATCAAATTAAATGAAAAATAACATTGAGCAGAATACAAACATATTCTATAGAGAAATGTTGTACAGTAAACATAACGCATTATAATAACAAACACAATCCTTATGAAGACCATATAAAAGAACCACACGTGCGACTTCTGCCGTGTTGGTCTGCAGTCATAAAAGTGCTTTTCTAATCCGTATACCAATACTTGCGATAGTCCTGTAAATGTTTTCAGGGTTCCCAGCCCGCTCATCACACAGAGTTTCGCACAGCAAGCATTTGTTCGCAATACGCTAATATAACTACGTTGATAGAGCGCCGAACGTAAAGAACAACAAATGAACTCTGATGCCTTGTTTCGCTTTATAGGCCGTATTCGGAGCTTTGCGTGGCGATGATTCAAACGTGAAAGTGTACTTTATTGTTTATTGGGAAATAATTTCACATAGTTGTTCGACTTTTCAATTTCGATAATATTTTTTTTCAGGACCAAACAATAAATTTGCAAATGTGTCATATTAACAAGCTTATATCATAAACAATGACAATGGTTTTTAGCACTAAACCGTAAACCTTCAATATCAAACGCTACTGTTTTCAAGACATGCCGTGTGTGTCCTTTTTAGTGCTTGTAAAGGTTAATGACTCCTCAAAGTAATTAACATAATTATCTCCGGTGGTGACGTTAACATAGGGGTTTAGTTGTGCTAATGATTTTAATGTCATCCTTCGCAATGAGCAATGTTCTGAAATATTGTCGTGTGAAGACCTGATTCATCACTGTTCTAATGGTAAAATAAAGTAAATACGTACTCATCAAACGGAACGATTAAAAGGGTAATTGTGTTAAAGATAAAATTATATTGATCACGCATCAAGGAACATTTTTTAAAACTAAAGTTGAAAGGCCCTCTTGTTATGTAATCTGATATCTAATATAATTTATTTTGTTTTCAGTTAAAAGTGTATCAAGTTTTGGACGAGAGCAATATGTGGAACCCGAAGTTCTTACGGCTGTTGGACGTCAAGAGGGTCAGTGCCTATTCACACGGCTGGGAGGTGTTCCGTGTGTTACCAGCCGTGATTGACTGGGTGAACGCATCTCAACCTAACCACGGTGAGATATCGTTCTGTGGCGCTGCCTGAGATACAGTAGAAAAACAAAAATAGATAAAAATTGGGGCAACCCAGCTTTTGTGACTAGATGTTGTTGAGTGATCCACTCCAAAACCTTATTATGGTTAGATTATTACACTTTTCAATACCTAATTAAAATTTTAGTATGACATGCGGAAAATTTAAAATTATGAAAAGTAACTATCGCAAGTGCGTGTGCCCCAATGTCGGCAACTTTCAACTCATGGCGTCAATTTGTTTCAAAATAAAAACAATTCAATTCAAATGTTTATGCTGCTGAAAGTTTTATCTTTACTTTTCCGGTTATGGTTGTTCATCTACAAAATGGCCGCTGAAGTCGAATGACGTTGAACATCATTTTGAACCAAATAACAAATACAGTGTACATAAATACGGAGTTCACGAATTGCTCTGATTTTAGTGATCTTTTGACTGAAAAGACTTCTAAACTGGTTGGCGAAGCAAAATAGTAGGCCTAATATTGAAACGACATTTTTATTCTGTTGTAGGCTTTCTCTTAGTTGCACGTGATTTCCACGGTGATCACATGAACGGCAGTCACGTGCGTTTTGCTCAGAGAAGTGAACATCATGGGAGCAAACAGCCAATACTCGTAGTCTTCACCGACGACGGGAGAAGAAGTAAATATAAGCCTGTGGACCCAGCAGACCAAGGTTTGTAAATAATTTTTATGCAATCGATGAGTGGACGAAATTCAGTAAACTGATAGACGATGTTTTCGTGACGAAAACGGAATAATTCCGAGTAACTATATTCGCGCAAACTCTTTGCTCGCTACAAGTCGTGCTAAATTTGTTACAGCTTTAGAATTGTGGTTGCCTTGGTTCAGAAGTGTGTTCGTGTTTATCTGTGCCAGTAGTGCAGTACTGGTCAACAACGCAAACGTTGTACGTTCTTAAGTAAACTAGTAAGGAAATACATAGCCTCAAGGGAAATATTTGCGTCGAATATCAAAAACCATACCGCCAATCAAGTAAGTCAACCGTTTCGATTACTTCGTACAAAGAATGGTATCTAATTGCACTACTATTGTTTATAGATTTAATGGCGAGACAAGAAGACTATTCTGAGGATGGCGACGGAGGAGAAGAAGGGAGTTACGGATCTGGAACCGATGACGTCGTTGATGACGACGAAGACAGGCCGCGTAAAAACAGGAATAAGAACAAAAGGAAGCGACATCGTAATCGTCATCCACCTCCGAACCACAGCGCCATTCGATTCTTAAACGAGGGACACAGAGCGAAGCACGGTCTTCGATGGAAAAATAGAGACGTCACAGCCGACGCACCGCGGTCCAGGACAAAGCGCGCAGCCAGGGGCAAGCGAGAACCGTCAAAGGGACGGAAAAAGCACACGTGCGCCCGCCACAAACTTTACGTTGACTTTTACGAGATTGGATGGTCGGGCTGGATTATAGCACCCACAGGTTACGATGCTTATCATTGTAAGGGACACTGCCCATTTCCCTTGGGCCAAAATCAGCAACCTACCAATCATGCTACTGTGCAAAGTATTGTTCATACACTCAAAATAGGCAAAGGTGTCGATTCACCATGCTGTGTTCCTAACAAACTAGACTCATTCAGTCTTCTGTATTTTGACAACGATGAGAATGTTATCTTAAAACAGTACGACGACATGGTGGCAGCAAGTTGCGGATGTCATTGAAACCCGTCTGTCGCAAAGCGAGACTTGGTCAAGTCACGTGTTTCGCACCGTCTCGACCCACGCCATGGGGCACAGGTAGGGGAGTGCATGAGAGAACAAGTTCAGAGGTCAATCCGACTGCCAAACAAACTAATTAACCTGTAAAGAAGGACTGCCGAATTGAACGAACGTTTTCTGTAAGTGCTAGGAGATAAAACTGGAAATGCTGACGTCAGCAATACGACTCGAAATTTCATCAGTCATGCTTTGAAATCTATGAGAATACAGTTGTCTCAACGATCAGTATTCATTTGTACGGTGGATCTATGAGTGGCAAATTGTAACTTAAGCGTGCATGTAAAATGAGTCATATGATATGCATTTAAAGTGACAGTTAAATAATAGACTCATTTAAGAAGCAAAGAAACAAAATTACACAGTACCGATGCTTGAAGCACGATTGGAATGCTGGCATGGAATGTTTTCAAACTCGTAGAAAAACGATTTGCCTATCGTGTCTAGGCTGCAGCCGAAAGTGAACGTTTTTTAAAACAATCAAAGTTTTAATGTTTAACAAGAAACCTGGCTGTAATTATTTAATATTGTTTTTAATATAATTGTGCTATGTATTGTAATGTAAAGTTTTGTAAATATGGAAATAAATTTATTTATACCTGTGTATATGGATATACGTGAGTGTGTTAATTCGTATCTTATGAAACACGGGTACTGTAGAATGCGTAGGATATATATAATTCAGTCCACGCGGGACGCATTCTGTGGCCGTTGTCTAATTGTTTTTGACATTTCATCTTATCTTGAATTCGTGATAAATCAGGACGAAATATCTCAAAAAATAATTTCGAGTTTGATTTCGAGCCCTGAAGTTCGATTCGTAAAGCAGAATTCTTTATCTAGTCCTCAAAAAACGGAACATGAGAAAAGTTATACGAATTAAGAAGTATCAAGGTTATTTATGACTTTATCCAGAAGGCTGTGAATGTATTCAAATATCTAAAAAATATAGATTACTCAACTCAATAAAACTATATATTTTCTGCAGGTAGAAAGGCTGAAGAAGTTTGATTTGTAACATTTTATCAATCTGCAGATGATCACGTGTGGCCTTTTTAGTAAAATTTGGCAAAAAAGAAAGTTACATTGATAACAAAACAACGGTATCGGTAACATGGCCACATTTTGTTCGATATAGGTGTCCAAGATAAAATGTCAAAAATACTGTCACAGTGTTCTAAATTATCATTTCATTTTCGATTTATGAAACTTTTGATTTTTTCATGAAAGTCATATAAGACTAATTGATGATAGCCCTGCGTGTAAAGATTGGAACATTTTGAAAGTAATTACGAACAGTTTTTGCAGAACAGTGCATAAAGCTCAGTTTCGTATGAATCCAATCAGAATTTCTGAGATACGAAGTTAGACAAATTTTGCCATTTTCATAGGATCCTACATCACTGTAACGTCCATTTTAATGGTACTGTACAGCCAGAAATTCAAAATTCAATCTCAGAACTTGATAACCTAACGAATTCTTTGAAAAATTAGCATGATGCTCAAAAAGTTTAACTTTAGAATATGTTTTGAATTTCAAGAAAGTGTTGGAAGGGTATCTTTACAACGACAATTGCCTCTCTATAAACCTGTGCTCAGCGACAATTTTGAGCAGCCTCGTTTTCATAAGCATTTTGAACGTCAACTCATAAAAATGGAATGTTTTCAGTATTTGTTTCAATAAACTCGTTTACATGTCAGCATTGCCGTGATTATAGATGAGATTCATTTGCGGTTACGTCATATGATGAAAAATATGACAGTGACAGCCACTCAAAGCTGAACAACGAGCGATATCATTCATACATTATCCTCTTTGTGACGACCAAAACGCGTGTCGCGTCTCTCACAGTTGTCAACACGACCCTTCATTAATCATCGAACATCGCTCAACAAAAGTTCATCTTGAGGCCTATTCAATAATATTTGTCCCCTCCACAAGAAAAAAATATCGAGTAATCGATTATCCAATCAATTTGTCGTTCTAATTGACTCTACAACTTTTGTCCCCTTATGGTGAAGACGCGTCAGCCAATAGAGTCTCTCTCCTGGTAGTTTAGTGAAAATCATTTCGCCATATTTTTGTGCGTAACGTAGGGGACAACTACGATGCGACATGCTTGGGTAGAAAGTAACCTTCATTCGTCTTTGTATAAAAACGTTGTCTAACAGTTTTGAAGTGAACTTTCCTACACAGACGGCCATGTGGTGGGAAATGTTTTTGCGGAAACTTAATCGGCTCCACGAAGAACTAAAACTCGAAGCTTGTTCCACCTGGAATAACATGAACTGTAAATGGTAAATTTAAGAGGAATCTGCAATTTGGCTTGACCACAGCTACACCGTACCGTGCCTGACTGCAGTGAAAGAAATAGCTTTTTTCGGAAATAAAGAAGAAAAAGAGCCAGGAATCCTTTCATGTTTCTACTTTTTGCGCCATCTGTTGCTGTCACGTCGAGTTCGCAATGTCTTTGACAATAGGTGAGGACATGCGTTAGCCTGATGTCCTCTCAGTTGGAATAATGCAATCACTGAACATGTTCCGCTGAACCAGAGTCAGGCTAAGGTTTGATGAGGGCGGGGACCGTAAAAACTATATACAGTCTGGCCTGGTTTTGTNACAGGTACGGTGAGCCGTAGGCCTATACGTGAGTGCGGAAAGCGTGGGCCGTGCTGTTCCGCTAGCCTGCTAAGTAAAACCATAGACTATAATTCGCGCGTCAGACGATACTCACCATTTACTGTAATATTCTTCAGATATTTCGCACACAAATAATTGACAAAATTATCATTTTTAATTTTTTAAGGGCTAATGACCTTATTGTACATTATGGAAATTAAGAAAATGTTGTTTTTTGACAACTACATAATACAAACAAGCTAACAACTGACTAACATTTTAATCTTTGATTTTTTTGAGAAATTTTTTTAAACTCAAATAAAATTTCGTTCGTCCGCCATGCTAAATAGATGGCGCAGTATTATCGTACCACTACTAAGCCAACACCAACGTACGAGTATCATCATCTAATTGATATTTGACCAGAGTAGTCAACATGTGAGTAACGCTGGGCAAAAAAAACACGACCTGGCCCTACCAAACTCATTTGATCTAAGACTGTTGCCGAATGAGACCGTCAACTCAAATCACAACTGGCATTAAATGGATACACTGCGCCATTTTTGAATTCATAAGTTTTGTGTTGGAAAACCCTAATACTCATATCGAAGTTGCATTTTTTTTTCTTTAAAAATTGCTCGAATAAGTTTTTTTGCAAAAGCAAATTTCCATTTGACTGCCAAGGGAGCGTTCTTCCACTGAATGATTTCAATTGGTTCATCGTTGCACACTCGTTACAGACTTTTTGCTTAAAGTTTTAAAAGCTTTCAATTTCCATTTAAAACGGCAACTGTCAGTTTCCAAGCTATTAAGCCTTGGATTGGGGCGTTTGTATGAAAATGTCGATTGAGAATTCCATAGAAATGCCTCAAGAGTACATTTAAACAGTTTGACATTTCTATCATCCACAAACCGTTTAATTCTCTCCACAGCCAACTGGTTAATGTCAAGGACAAGACCCTCAAGGGTAATCAATCATGTGTTGTCTATGGTGTTCAGTGTAAAAATCCCCAGTGCTCAGGCAGTTACATAGGTGAAACGAAACAGTCCATAAAAATGCGTCTTTCACAACATCGTCGTCCTAGCTACGGGGACACTTATGATTCGGCTATTTTTAGCCACCTGTGCGACACTGGACATGATTTCAATACTGATGATGTCGTTATCCTAGACTTTGAGGAAGACTGGTTCAGAAGAGGTGTAAAGGAAGCTCTCCATGAGAGCATTGGGAGTCCCTCTTTAAATAAAAGAGGCGGTTTAAGATTCGAGTATCACACGTATGGGATGGTGTTCTTTGACGTCAATGCCGCGCCGTCAGGTCAAAACGCCACCAATTGGCCAGAATAACGATAACGTCACAAGCCAAGCTGAAGTTCGTGGAGGACGCAACGTCGCTACTTTTTGTAAGTTTTTATTCCAGTATCTGAGACTCAAAATTTATCTGTTTTCTCATCAGGATGTCTCAAAATTTTCATGCTTGTAGCTCTGTTATTGTTTGTGAGTAATTGTATATAGTCTTTCTTGTCAGAAACTTACATCTGTGCTGATTTTAACTTGTTTATACCCAAAACTCGACTTTAAATAAACTTTATTGCTAATTTTTTTTGCAATCGGAGCTTTAAGTAGGCTCCACCTATTGGGGAAATGGCAAATTTCAAGACTCAAGTGATTACCAAGATGTCTGCGCCCACGAAGAAAAACGAGAAAGACATGGTTCGCTGAAATAAGTAACATTTTCCAGCTCACCAACTCATCCGTGCCTGGAAAGAAGAACAGATCAAATGAAATATTCAATAATTAAGCATAAATCGATGTCTCGTCCCGCAAGTCCGAAGAATAGCCCTAGATGTTTTCTCCAGCTCACAAACAGCAATTTGTTAATGCCAGTTCAGAGTTGGAATAGAAAAAGGAAGGAATTTAGCGAAAGCTGAGTGGTTCGATCAAAACAGAGATACTGAGATTACAGACTTGTTACCTTCACCATCTGCACTAGTCCAGATCTGGCAATTGTCTCTGGGCAGTTAAGCGATTTAGAGAGGATTTTTAGCACAACACAGGTGGAAGTGGTGGGATGCTAATAGAGTGAAACTTGAAGAATCAAAGCCACATGTGTTTAAACAATGCAAATTATTTAACAAGTAGTTCTATCTGTTAAAAGTTTTTTATTAAATGAATATTTTGCTCCTTGAGTTCTACAATTTATTAATTATTTTGTGAAATGTGGCACATTTTGTTAACTTGCATCAACCTGACTCTGAGAATAGAAGTAACCATCTTGTCACTATTGCTTACACAAGTCTATAGCATGGTAGGACTAGAGTTAAAGAATCAATAGTCAGTAGTTATACATAGACTGCAGTGGCTGACAACAAGCGTTCACTTGTATGAGATATACACTCCGAAACCCTATAGTCGTCCGCCTAAGCATAAAACCGGCTTGTTGTCTTACTCACCCAATTATTCCACTTCAAAGTTATGATCTGAATAGGACTTGATTTAACTCTCACAAATATATAGTATTCGTTGATTCAAACGTTTNTAGCAACTCCTGAATTGGGGTTTTGCGAAAAGTGCGTATTCCAGACAGGCTCGAAGTAAGACAGCTGGCTGTATCCACAGAGTGTAGTCCAGCCAGGCTCAGCTAAGACAGCTTGCTATATCCAGAGAGTGTAGTCCAGCCAAGCTCAGCTAAGACAGCTAGCTATATCCACTGAGTATAGTCCAGCCAAGCTCAGCTAAGACAGCTGGCTATATCCACTGACTGTAGTCCAGCCAGGCTCATCTAAGACAACTGGCTATATCCACAGAGTGTAGTCCAGCCTGACTCAGCTAAGACAGTTGGCTATATCCACATAGTGTAGTCTAGCCAGACTTAGCAAAGACAGCTGGCTATATCCACAGAGTGTAGTCTATCCAGACTTAGCAAAGACAGCTGGCTATATCCACATAGTGTAGTCCAGTCAGGCTCAGCTAAGACAGGTGGCTATATGCACAGAATTGTCTTCAGTTTAGATGCTCACAAAGCTTGGAACTTTGTTAAAACCTGACATAGTGTGTGTCATTTTATGTTTGGAAATAACACAAAGGTTACCGTTAATTTATTGTGGAAAGTGTATTTCAATGCCAAATTGGCTTAAGTGAATGCTGTTTTCTGTATTTTACTGTAAGGAAGGTCCACGTGGGATTATCTGCTGATGCTAGGTGAACACTTAAGTCAAATGTCATAAGAAGCTGAAGAATGTAAAGATATGCATGGGGTAGTGCCATCAACTGTAGGCCACTCTCTGTGGTCAGTTCTGGTCAGGCTGAGAGGTGCGTGTCCGAAACTGTATGCCTTGAATTATTCAAGCTTCAAAGGAAAGAAGCACAGTTCACAACAGTGGCTGGCGAGACAATCTAGAGATCCGTATGTAAAGAAAGCAGTCGGTGAAAACTGGAGGTGCCGTAGTGCGTTCAAACTACTTGAAACTGATGATAAATACAAGATCCTTAGACCCGGTTATGCTGTGGTGGATTGTGGAGCGTCTCCTGGATCATGGTGTCAAGTGGCTGTTAACAGAGTGAATACCAAGAGTGGTGGTAAGGTGCATTGTTGGTACTTGCATTACAATAATTGCACTATGATTTTGCATATTGTTGGATTCTGGTTATATTGGGATCTTGAAAATACAAATTTCTTTTAGTCTAAAAACAATGCAGGTGGCAGCACTAGTCCAATGTGACTTGTATTAATATTATAAAACTTGGTTGCAGTTGGCCTTTACGGAGCAGGCTGTTTTTGGATTTCTTAAGAAAGCGCTACATTTGAATCGTTTTTGTCATCAAGCTCATGTTTTAAAAATAGTTGAGTTAAAAACTGTCATGGTTAAGCATGTGCGAATTAGGTCATTTTTCAAACTAAAATTTGTGATTGTTACTTTTTTGTGATCATCTTGTTTCAAAATTTGATGCGTTGTCAGTATATTTTTAATCGATTTTGATGTAGCCATTCTTTGTTACATTTTAGATGACAAACTTCCAAAGCGAGGTAAGGTGATAGGTATTGATCTCCTACAGATGGCGCCGCTGCCTGGGGCTATTCTACTTTCCCAGTCGGATTTCACGTGCAGCAAAACACAGAGGAAGGTTCTCGACATTCTCAATGGTCAGAAGGTCGACGTCGTATTGAGTGACATGGCTCCAAATGCTACTGGCCACCGTGCCACAGACCATGAACTGATCATTCAGCTGTGCGCATCCGCCTTCAAATTCAGCCAGGTAGTATTGAGACCTGGTGGATCGTTTCTATGTAAATTGTGGCAAGGCAGTGAACAAAAAAGACTAGAGGATGCCATGAAAAGCATATTTAAACATGTCAACATTGTAAAACCAGCATCTAGTAGGAGTGACTCTGCTGAGATATTTATGCTTGGACGTGTGTATAAACCTCCAAGGACCAACAACACTCACTGACTTTTTAAAACTTAGTGTTCATGGTAGTTTTGTCAAGTTAAATGTTGAATTGGGTCTGATGTGTTCATTAATGGTCAGTGCAGTGTTCAAATTTGGTAGAAGTAATCACGCGCCCATGGACCATGCAGGGCTGGCACGGGTGTAACCTTCATGTAAAATGTAGGCACTGGAACTGCGTAAAACATACAAATTTATAATTTCATGAAATTTGTAAAGAATATTTAATGATGCTTTAAGTTGTCTTCTACCAAAAATTTAACTTTTGATTTAGTCCCTTGCCATTACAAAACTGCTGCCAACTTTACACAGATTACAAATGGCTCCCGAGTTTCAAAACAACTGATAGTTATTACTTGGTTCATAAAGTGATGCGTTTGGTCAAGACGGCTTAAAGACCCTACCCTCAATTCAGCTCAATGACCCTACCCTCAAGTCAGCTTAATGACCCTACCCTCAAGTCAGCTTAATGACCCTACCATCAAATCCATAACAAACTGTCAGGTTTGACTCCAGTATTGTAGTGGCAACTGGTCTAAATTAAGTGAAGGTTTTGACAAAGGCTGGATATAACTTTAGGTTGTTAATGTTTTGAAATTGGTTTAAATGTTTATCTGTCAAAATGCAGTAGGTGAAGATATCAAAACGTAGGACATGGAGGCATTCAGGGTAAATGTTTTAACAGTTCATTGAGTTAAAGCGGCGTTAAACCTGTGCTTTTTGTTAAAAAAACAAGTTTTGATTTACTCCACTTACATAATTGTTATCTCACCTTTTCAATATTTGAGCTATAGTGTAAACCTGCAGGAAGCCTGAATTGAAACCATGTCCAAAAGGTTATCACACCTCAAATATAAAGAAATCTACTTTTTATCTCTGAATATTGACCGTCTGTGGGGAATGAAAGTAAAAAGCCTGCAACAACTGCCCCAGACCAGGTGTGCAATTGCTGCCAGACCAGGGCTCAGGTGCTAATCTTGCTAGATATTGGAATTATTTTTGGCATTTTCTTTTCTACTTCTATATGAAGTCTGTGGTATTTATTAGTGTGTGCTCAAGTACATAATGACTATACATGGATAACTGTCTAATCCTAGCTTTCACTAAATGACTCCATCAGTAAGGCTAAAAGTTCGAAATTTCTCGTTTTTAGCTCTAATCTAGAAGTCAATCAAATGCAAACTTTGGCTTGAAACTCATTTGCATGAACTATAATGTTCTTATCTCGAATTTATACCAAATTGAGACAGAACATATTAAAAATAATTTTAATTTCATGTTAAAGGATTAGATTCTGACCAAAGGTCTAAATGATTTCAGGTGTTTAGTTGGTATACTGGTGTTTGATTCAGACATCAGCAGGCCCTGGACAAGGCCAGGTGCTGCAATGAATCTAAGCGTACATCCCCACATCACATGTATGTTTATTCAGAATATTAAAAGTACAGTAGAAAACAGAAGTTTATAATGCCAACACTAAAACAGTACACACCATTGCACAAACAGAGTGAAGTCATGCATAGACAAACATCAAATAAAATAAAACTAAGGTAGAAATAGTTTACAGGAAAGTGAGCAAGATGGGCAGCTACAAGTGTTGAATGCAAGCGAGCTTGGGACCATAAATCTTTGTGTATACAGGCGAGTTGAGCTAAATGTTTAGCCGATTATTTTTGGTAGCCAATAACAAATTTCGGTAACTCATTTTTGGTAGCCAATAAGAAATCTCGGTAACTCATTATTTTTGGTAGCCAATAAGAAATCTCGGTAACTCATTGTTTTTGGTAGCCAATAACAAATTTCGGTAACTCATTATTTTTGGTAGCCAATAACAAATCTCGGTAACTCATTATTTTTGGTAGCCAATAACAAATCTCGGTAACTCATTATTTTTGGTAGCCAATAACAAATCTCGGTAACTCACTGTAGACGTGTGTACTATATTGATGCAGTTTACTACACTCGTAGTTTACATGAAGGTGAGTTTTGCCTTTCTATGCGCAGGTAACAATGGCGCGAGGTAAATATCACTCAACTCGGATATCTCTGTTTGTAGCTGTACACCTGCAGTCGTCCAAGTATACATATACTTACTATACATAATAAAAGTGACAAACTTAAGACATAAGTGATGACTACATTAACAAAACTTCAAAGAACTTTTTTGAGATGCAAATCTGATTAATAATACCACACAAGTATGGAGTGATTGGTTCCTCCTATTCACACATTGCAGCTCGATAAACCTCGAGGAAGTCGAAGCTTGATAGACAGCAAGACGAGTGGAAATGCATGGCCTTACATATTACTTTCCCCTCAACTTAGATTGCTGCAAAATCGTAATTTAAGATACATGAGCAACAGAAACAAGAAAGGCATTCCCGTACCAAGTGTTGACACTTGTTTTAGCACCCTGTTGCACTTTGTGTAGCCCTGACCACTCTCATTGTCTCCTCAAAAAATTCCATAGTATTTGTATTAAGTCTTGTCATGGGGTTGATTTATACATAAAACGAATAAATCCAACACAAATGATTTGTAACAACTAAACGCTGCGCTTTTGCAAAAAAAAACATAAACTTTGCTCTTCAAATATTATGCCACAGTGTTAATTTCCTTAGAATTCGGAAATTGCACACAGTCAATTATCTAGGATTCCCGTGACAGCCATGAAGCCTTGGTGACTGAAATTTAACCCACGGTGACAACACGCTTAATGGGCCAGTCCTGAAGAAATAACAGTGCATTTCATCTTCTTGAGCCTAGAAATCTTTTCTAATCTTAGTGACTGCAAATGACCCATAGTGACTGCAAATGACCTATAGGGACTGCAAATGACCCAAAGTAACCGTTAACCAGCAATTGATACTGAACAGATGGGTTTATTCCTCCTTTAAACACTTTGTTCCTTGCCAGCAGTAATGTTCATGTGCTCCTCCGTGAATCAAATTTGGAGAGCATGTGGTACTTGGTAGGGAAAAATTTGATATTTGTGAGCCTTACATATCCTATCTCAGCGTGATGCAACTTATTACTACCCTAGCAACCAAAATTGGTAACAATGAAGAATGAGATGTGACAAGCACTTGCGTAACTATTTCCAACAGAAAACCTGAAAGCAATGACGTACACATGACACCTGCTGCCCTCTAGTGTGCATGAGACCAACTAATCGGCTATCATTGCTTCTAGTATTAAGAAGGTATAACGAAATTTATTTAAATTGCAGACAAAATGGTGTCCAACTTCTTGCAAAATTCACAACGAAATTTCAACCAAATACAGCACAGAAATTGTCGACAAATTTTTGGTCTCCAATTTTTGTGGCACTTGTGCAAGCGGCCAGATAATTTCAGATTTAGCAAAACAGTCATGAGTGCTGGGTGAAAGTGGACTGGCGGATCCAGGGGGGGTCAAGGGGGTTCACGAGTGCTTGGTGAAAGCAGAAGATGTCAGCATTTGATCTGGGGGAGTATATTTAGACAAAACTGAAGCACATCTTCAAGATTTTCAAACTAAAATAAGACATGCGAGGCGATAATGTAAGAACAAGCATCTCTCTATGTAATACATTGAAATAAGAAAAGTAGTAAAATATAAATTACAATATTTATTTTGTTAACATCACATCAGTATCTTTATTAATTACACTGCTGAAAATGTAGAGCCGGAAGTCACAATTAATCGAAACAGAAAAATTCAAAATAAAGGAACTGTGACTTCTGTTTTAAGAAAATATAAAATCTGCTCACTCCGTTAATTTGTATTTCCTAAATTTTGTCGAGCTCATCATACTGAAGCAGACATATTTGCTCTCAGCATTCATACACCTTGTTTAATTTCCTAACAGTTTCAATAACAATAAAATTGAAACAATTTGTGCACAGTGTGTTTACAGAAACAATAATTAATAAAACTTAGACAAATTAATACAAAATTATCGCTCTTGAGTTTTGATTACCTAGATGAGACAAGGACTAATCGAATACTAATAACACTAAGTTAAAATTTCAAGATAAATAAATAAATAGAATCTAATATAAAAAGACAAGTTTTGCAACCAGTAGCTAGACATCCCGTCACCAGTAACCAAGTGATGACATCGTATTTTGCCTGAAAACCTTCCAATTGATGCAACATTTCACATTTAGTGAGACATATTACAGTCATATCTTACCTACACGTCAGTGACGGCGTACATTTTAAAAATATCAAAATTTAAACAGCATGTGCTCCATACCACAAGTTCACATTACATCTCTTGACATTGTGATACAACTTCTACATATTATATCCTTGCGCACATGACGATACAAACACGCCCATTACTAGTCGGCCTTACTTCATAGGATTAGGAATAACGTTCAAGTTTTCTAGAATAGATAGTAGGACGTATAGTACCCACAACGATGCCATGAAAATGAAGGTGATTATCTTGAGGGTTTTGTTGCCACCGAGTTCTCCACCAAACATCGCAACGTACCGACGCATGACTATGAGGAGCAAACAGACAAGAGCAAAAACAGCGTAAATTGTAACACTGAACGCCAGAGAGCCCGCCTCGACACGGAACGATTTACCCTGAAAAAGACAGCAGATGTGATTGAAGGAACTGTACTGTACACCAATGTTTTACTTCATTCGTCTGGGAAAACAACCAGGATGTTTAAATTGCAAATCCCAAACATGAAAGGATGGACAATGAGCCGAGTATGTTACTGAGTTTAAGAGCAAACTTTTTAAAAAGTCAGGGTCGATGTTTCCTGGTGCTGCTAATTTCAGGGAATTGTATTTAATATGAAAGCTGAAACTAGCCAGGTGCCATTGTCTCCTACATGGAAACTTATTTGCCAACTTTCATGAACTTGATAGATATTGAGGTAAACACAAAGAAAACCTAAAATGTCACTAGGGCACACACCCATAGTGATTCGTAAAAAGCTACAGTAAATGAAAATAAATCAATTATTGTTAAGCATGCACTGCAGTTGACCGAGCTGAACACGCAACTCACCCTGGCCGCCCAAACAATGGCTGCTATAGTCCATGGCAATCCCAGACCCAAGAACACGTTGACAGAGTTACTACCTGTCACATTACCGATACTGTTGTCTGCTGTCGGCTCATTGGTTGCCGCTTGTTTACTATAATGAATGAACATTTCAGTTTACACAACAAGTTGTAGCACAAACAAACAGAGTTGAACTACATGCCAACAAACCTGCGAACATTCATAAAATGTTTTGTTGCAAAAATCAACTTGACTTGCACAAATCTCAGGGATTTGTGGAATAGAACGCTGTTAAGGAGCCAAACTTATACACTGGGTTTGTTGAAATGGTGTTCAACAGTTAGAGTAGTAAAATTGAGCATATTGCAAAATAACTTATTTGTGGAAGGCTTGATATATAAAGTACAAAAATGGTAAATATCATGGATATCAAGTTTTTGTGGTCTAGTCACTTAGAAATGTAAGAAGAGAGACTGAGATGTCTCTTGTTGAAGCAAGAGACGTTGACGCGACCATCACACAGGCAGATGCACAAACTGGAGAAGTCGAGGAGATTGGGAATTCACTTTCCAACAGCATATTAGTGGCAAATATTTTGGCAACATAGTCCACATAGTAAAAGAGGTAATACAGTAGAGGTGTAATGGAAACAGTTCAAATTCATTTGGCTATTCCTTTTTTAAGGTGGCATTAAACACGTTTCCCAAAAACTTGTCCTACTATCACACTTTAAGGTACTATCACTTTAGCTACGAGAAGTGTGTTTACACCGGCAGTAGTCACATATCCATGGGGTTCTAGACTTTGACAACCAAATTAATGGCTGTTATTGAGTGGAGGAAACACAGCAAGGACTACAATTATATCAATACGCATTTTGACTAGTTTGGGTACAAATAGCAACTAGACAAACGTACCTGGCAAAGAGGTCAGGTAGACTGGTGCCGAGGGCAACAAACGTGATGGCGGTGATCATGGGAGGGCACGTGATGAGACATCCAAAGTTACTGGCCAGATCGCTGATTAGAACAGTCAAGATGGTGATCATACCCAGGGCGAAGAAGAAAGCCAACCAACCGCCAAAGATGGTGGCTGGAGGGACACAGGCAAAGATCACCTGTAACGAGACAGAAAAGGGGCAAAGGTAAAGTCAAGTTAATGGGACTTGCACTTCATATGGAATAACAAAAATAGACGCTCCTTGTTTGACAACCATGCATGAGGAAGTACAGCTTGTATGAGGCAAAAGTAAAAAGGATTTTGGACGAACAAACTTCAACCTGAAAAATACCATTTTAAGGAACTCAAAACCATTATTACAGTTGAACAAGTATGAATGTAATTCTAACATTATCATTGTGCTTGTTAATACGATAATATTCCATCTTTCAGTGTCTGACAAGAATGATGAAACGTTACTTTAACTAAGATGTTAGTGACTGATGTTGTTATCAGGGCTTGGAATTTTCCGCGGAAACGCGGATTTCCGCTTTTTTCAAATGTTCTTTCCGCGTATTTTATTATATTTCCGCGTAAAAAAAATCGGATATGATAAAATTTCCGCGGCAAATTCCTTTCTTACCGCGGCGTTGCCGAAGACGTTCACCTCGAAAAGCGGAANCAGATCGCTGATTAGAACAGTCAAGATGGTGATCATACCCAGGGCGAAGAAGAAAGCCAACCAACCGCCAAAGATGGTGGCTGGAGGGACACAGGCAAAGATCACCTGTAACGAGACAGAAAAGGGGCAAAGGTAAAGTCAAGTTAATGGGACTTGCACTTCATATGGAATAACAAAAATAGACGCTCCTTGTTTGACAACCATGCATGAGGAAGTACAGCTTGTATGAGGCAAAAGTAAAAAGGATTTTGGACGAACAAACTTCAACCTGAAAAATACCATTTTAAGGAACTCAAAACCATTATTACAGTTGAACAAGTATGAATGTAATTCTAACATTATCATTGTGCTTGTTAATACGATAATATTTCATCTTTCAGTGTCTGACAAGAATGATGAAACGTTACTTTAACTTAGATGTTAGTGACTGATGTTGTTATCAGGGCTTGGAATTTTCCGCGGAAACGCGGATTTCCGCTTTTTTCAAATGTTCTTTCCGCGTATTTTATTATATTTCCGTGTAAAAAAAATCGGATATGATATAAAATTTCCGCGGCAAATTCCTTTCTTACCGCGGCGTTGCCGAAGACGTTCACCTCGAAAAGCGGAAGTTGCTCTTTATGTTTCGGAGGAACGTAAATTGTCAACATTGCATCTGGTATAGCGTGGTGGGATTTTCAATGGCGTCTCGTGTGATTGTAAACCGCGGTGACAAATACTGCGGCTCTGCAGCCAAAAATGTGTGCGAATGGGAGTGGAGGAGTGGATGGACGAGATAAAAAGACGCAGACGCACGCTACTGATGGTGGTAATGTTTTTTTGTTTTTTTTTCAGTCCTACCGAATTTTGTCGGCGAAAGGTTCACATCGGCTATTTCAAGGCCGGGTAGCGCGCATGTTTTGGGCCGTAAAAGTTTCCGCGTTTTTTGTCATTGGTCATTCCAAGCCCTGTGTTATTGAGGTTTTGCAAATCAACTTTACAATTGGTGAACAACACTTAAGCAATGATGGTAGGAGATAATCTCAAATAACTTACACAAATTACATGCCTCGTTATCATCACAATGGAAGAGTGAACATTTCCTCAACTTTTCCACGACAAAAATAAACATCAATAAGAGCAACGCAGAAAGTTGATATGCACCCACCATGTGCATCACATACAGCACAGATATAAGAGCTGGATCATTATTTCAAACATTCCCGTTAAAAGGAGCAATGGTGGTAATCTTAATAACAGCAACTGGGGGGGAGCGAAGCTCTTCTCAATAGGAACACAACCACTCCCTTTCATCATGGAGGATAGGGAGGCAGACGACAAAGGACACAAAACAATAGATAGGCCACTAGGAGGGACAACGTAAGACAAATCCATCTCTTCAACAGATATGCATGCCAAATTTCATTATGATCCATCAAGGAACTTGTAATGAGCTACTGGCAAAAAATGAAATTGCCACCAGAGGGTGTCACAGTAGTCCTGCTAGGCCAATTTTTATAATGATCCTTAGAGTGATTTGGTCAATTGATAGAGAGGCAGAGGCCAAAAACCAGACTTAAAAATAACAAACGAGGCCATTAGGTAGTATATATGACAAATCCATCAAAATTGGAAAAGATGTTATCGTCTTTTTGATAGAATTTACTTGACATGTTTTATGAAAATCCATCAAAGAATAAAACGTAAAAACGAGAAATTGCCACAACAGTAATCGAATCTGTCCAGAAGTTTTCGTCATCCATTGTCACACTCCTAGAAATACACCAGTCAAATTTAACAAAAATCCTGTAAGAAGATTAGGAAATACAACCGTGGACCAGGAAAAAACTCCCACTAGGGGGTACCACAGGCGTTGGAACTGTCTGTAAATCATTGTCAGCTGTGCTTTTTCCAGTAAAAACACATATGATCCCAATTTTTTCATAATGATCCTTAGAGTGGTTTGTTGGTTAGAGATGAATACCAAAAACCAGACTCGAAAACAATAAGGCCACGAGGTGGCGAACAATACGTCAAATATATCTGAAAATGGGAAGGTGTCATCACCTCTTTAATAGAAACAAAATTTTATGAAAATCCATCAAAGAACTCCGAAGATACAGAGGCAAACAAAAAATAAAATTGCCACTAGGGGGCACACCGGTAGTTGGATCCATCTGGAAATTCACTGACATTGTCTCATCCATGTCTGCAGAATTCCATCGAGGGGTTTTTAAGATACAGCAGTGGATGTCAGACAATAGACGGACGGGGATGACCTTATAGTGCACCTACACATAAATACATATGGGTGCATAAAAACTAAACAGATAGGACAATAAAACCCTCATCAATAAGTCCCACCTTTGAAAAAAGAGAAACGTGAAATTTGGCAATTAAACTTCCAAAAATTGGAGTATGTTAACCATAATCACTATTCACCAAAAATGGATCAATACTAAATAGACGTACCTTGAAACCAAACGTGAGAAAATGCAGCAAATAGTCAAGAGATGTCGCTGTGTCCACATCACCACCGTTGACATTCATGGCATTGCGGAACTGGTCCTGCCAGGTGGCAGTGCCGACTCTCAGTGCATCTACGTTCATGTTTGTCAAGTTCACAAGACGCGAAACCATACCATTGAACTCTGGTGGGAGAATCAAAATGTTTTACTCTCTCAACCATATTCGCAAATACCCGCGCTTATTTCCATCAACACCAATGACAAGGCAATAGCCAGATAAAACATGGCCACACTTGGAGAACCAATTTGATGACCGTTATTCAGGGGACAAAAATGTTCTCAAAATGGAGGCAGGTTATATCTGACTATTATCAATGACAAAATAGAAATATTCAGGCAACTTTTCCCCTTAGTGATAACATTGTGTGCTAATTTGACAAAAAGATGAAAATGGACCCAGTGCCCTTGCGCTCCTGGATTTAAACTACAAGACAAGAGTATTCAGAGAAAGTGACCTCGAATACCCCAATGTGACAGCTGGGCGGAAGCCAAATTCATTCTCAAAGTAGTGTTCCCCCATGACCGAAAATGAAGCGAAAATAAGGGGAAAGTTACCAAGGTTTCTACGCCATTTTGTAATTAGAATATGACTCCAATAATAGTTATTATCCATAATTCTTCTGTTAACTAAATTAGCCGTCATGACAGGAAAACAGTACTTTGTCCGATTACTTTTGTCTTTTACAGTACCAATGAATTATTTCTCTCTACAATCTATACTCAGTCATAACTGTGATACCAAACAGTGGTAATTTCCAGCATCACTAAATGCAACAAACTATGACTATCAGTTCCATGTTACATAGTTACACAATTCAATAGAATGACATTTAAGATGAATCCAATCTGCACAGTCTGCACGCAGTTGGATTTTTTCAACAACTGAAAATCCAGTGGGACCAGCGAATTGTGACCACTCATTCTAGATTATTTTTTTGTGGAAATTGTAACCTCACCATAGTAATGTTGATGCAAAGAGCAAAATTAAATAGAGATAACTGTATGAAAATTAACTGGACCAAGGCGACGGAATTTACGCCGTTTTCAAAGCGTGCAATTCTTTCTATAGACATATCTGCAATGTCCCCGGTTCACTCAATAAATTACTCTCACCATCATCATTCACAATTGTGATGATGCTCTTTTTTATTCGTCCGAGCTGAGCGCCACCTGTGGGGTCACAGAGTTCAATCTTGAAACACTCGTCTTTCTCAGTATCCTGTAAAGATGACGGCAACACATGACCAATAACACACCAACACATACATGATACATCACCTGTTTGAACCAGCACTGTGTTTGAGGTGAAGGAGGTGAGCCAACCTATAACGAGTCTGTGAAAGTGCACTGGCCACCTCCTCAACCAAAATATTCCGCACATTGTTACAGTGAAATTAAGTCAAAACAAAAACATAAATTTTTGGACACACAAATCAGTGACGAAAGTTATGCAAAACTGAGATTATAAACAAACCCTAGACTGGTAATAAGTGCAACCCTCTAAAATCTCAACTACACGTTTGCTGAACAGAGCATGTTAAACAGGCTCTGAGAATAAATCGCATATTGTGTGATAAATGTCAGTAAGTGTTTATACGACACAACAGTGCGTGCAAACCTTAATCAGCAACAACATAAATTATGCACCACAGAGACATCTAAATTGGAGCATGGAAATCTACATGAGCACAAAAAGATAGACGATGTAAAGTTGCTGAAGACAGAAAAGGGGGACATGACAGTGCTGTGATCATGGCAGACTCCTCCTATTCTACTTTACCTTGATAACTCGGCTTTCGTATCCTCATTTATAAAATCTACACAGCTGGTTCCACCCAGTTAGGAAATGCTTACTGTTAAAGCGGGCAATTAAAAGCCTTGACTGAGACCATGGCATGCAGGGTGGAGCACTGAGGCTTATACAACCATAACCAGCAGCCAACCAACAACAGTTTTACCATTTACCCAACATATAGGTCCGTCTCATTTACATGCACAAAACAGAGAAGCAACAAAAGCAGTAACATGTACATTCGGAATTAACTGAACCCTGGAGACTAAAACTTCTACGTGGATGAAACTTGCATCCAATGTGAAAAGAGTTGTGGTTTGCTTCACGGCCATTACACTAAGAGTATGTCAAAGTGGGTCCCACATTTTACTTCACTTGGGAGCGAAACTCTTTTCAATGTTGGAATTTTCATTTAGAATCATACTACAAAATGAAACCACACAAAGCATTAGATGTTATGCTGTGGTAACACATTCTCAAAAGGTTCTGTAACCAGGAATAAAACTCAGTCACCCTTATAATGCAATGCATTTTTTAACGTTTTTGAGAAAAACTCTCACTGTAAGCATGCATTTTTTTCAATTTTGCACCATGTTTCACACAAACTGACAGAATATTTATCATACCTGTTATGCTGATGTCATCATCAAGAGAATTCATATGTTGAAAGACAGCATGCAATGTAATTTCCACAAAAAATCCCTTCTCACTGGGAGGAAGGGTTTTACAAGAGAGTTTAGTATTAAGACTGGTCGTAACGGCTTGTAAAGTGCAAACCTTTGAGCTAGCAACCTCAGCACTTACCCTTGAAGAGCTCATGCACGTTGTAAGTATCAGAAAAATTGTGGTGCTCAAAGGAGTGCTTTTTAGAAATGTGTAAATCTGTCGCAAGGTTATCCCCTAAAAAGATGGGCAAGGCTCACATCTACACCAAAACATGAACACCAAGAAGGGTGCCATTGACACCAATGGTAAAGTGGAGCGTTACCTTTCCGCCTTTCTTTTTCTGAGAGAAAGTGCAAAATACAAAGCGAGTGTTTAAGAACTCAGTGATCAAACAATGAGCAACAGCAGTAATACATGAGCATGTGATATCTTCAACTTAAACATCAAGTCTTAATGGGGGAGGGACTTTCTTAAAAAGACAACATGTACGGTCAGGTATTCTTGTAATTGACCTATTGCAAACTCCGCACCCTTGTGGAAAGTCAACAAACAAACAATAAGTTTTACCCGATAACGTGTTCTTTGTTGGGTAAAGTGGCGGCTTGGAAATAAAGGTGTGTCAAGAATGCTGCGTTGATTGGTCAGTTAAGCTATCACTCAAAATCCTGGCGATAGAACAATTAATGTCTGACTGTACAGAGGGGTGAGCATCCTGTGGCTCGAACAAGCTAATACAGCACACGTACAGGGCCACCTGTTGAGTTGAAACCTACTAGTAGGCTTTTAGAGAGTAAATATTATTAAAAGGGCTCCATTTGATAGAGCTTCTACAAAAAAAACGTTCTTCTGTCGATATTTCCCCCCATTATTATACCCAGTGGTTTAAACCCTACAGAATGCTTATTTGTAAGATTGCAAAAATGGACACTTGAGTATAGTGCCAACCCAAAAATCAAACCCCTTTGTAAGAAATCTAATCTAAAAACTTAAAGTACCTGGTTGTGAAAAATCCTTCACCCATTTGCAGTGAGCATCATGTCCTGCGTATACCTGGCATTACCTCCCCTGTGTAAGTGCCCCCCCCCTGCCCGGGGCTTTAACTATATGATTTATTACAGCGTACCGAAGGGGTGTTAATTTTACGATTTGAATGTCCATCAGTTTTGACCTCAAAACCTTAAGTGCCAGTACAAAAAACACAAAAGTCATCTTTTTAATTTAAATGGCAAATGAGCCCAAACTTTTGATAGTCTCGCTGCCGACATTTTTTTAGTGAGCTTGGTTAGCAGCAGTTCACGTGTAAAACTCACAAGTCATATTTTCGTCACATTTTCGGTAGTTATTAAACATGGCCACCATATGATTATTATATTCCAGTCACAATAATATGAATATAAGACGGATATTCCCAACTTCTTTTGTATTTTTAAAACCTTACATCATTAAAGATTTTGTTTTCAAAAGCAAGTCTGCAACAGCCTACTGCACACTTGTTGACCTTCAGAAAAAAGCAGTGATCACAACGTAAACAGAAATTATGGCACCACTTGGCGAATATGAGTTCGATTTTACGCTGGTTTAGTTTCAAGAGAAAATAAAGCACATAAAAATATTTAATTAGGCACTATTTCAGTTTTAAAGGTATGGATTCAGGTGCAGAATACTTTTCACTTCGAAACTATATCTTAATTTTTCATTTTGGTATATGTGCAGTAACAGTACTGGGAAGTGATGCTCAATCCTAGTGTCAAATGTCTGAAACATGAACACGTCATATTAAATGGGTCATTGGAATATTTTTGAACAAGCCACTGTGCGAAATTGACTTGCTCATAGTCAAACATATCTACTGCTTATTGCAATGGTCTCCCCTTGTAAATCACAGTAAAATGAGTAACTCATGTGCAAACCTCGTTGTGAATGTCTTGAGAGAATCACCATAAATAAAGACACCAACAAAATGAGAGCACAGTACATCCATCAGAGAACCCACACATGCACACTGTTATAACGCTAAGTTCTATGTTAGTTAAAAATCAATGCTTAGCATGCATGTTACGCAAAAAAAACTACGAGGAAAGCATCCACGCAGCCTCTGTTTGAAGAACACGGTCAAAGCGACCACGCAGCCTGTTTGAAGAACACAATCATGTTATCACCGCTGTGCACCAGCAGACATTCAGTTTTATTAGAACCATCTGAATTTCAATGATGTAACACCCTCATGTGACATCCCCACCGGACAACACCACTTGACATTCCCACCTGACACCCCTCTCCTGACATCCCCATCTGACATCTCCACCTGACATCCACACTTGACAATTCCAACTGAAATCCCCACCTGACATCTCCACCCGACACTCCCAACTGACATCTCTACCTGATATCCCCACCTGAATCTCCACTTAACACCACCTCCTGACATCTCCACCTGACATCTCCACCTGAAACCCGCTGGCATCCCCACCCAAAATCCTCACCCGACGCCAAACATACCTGATCATCGATGATGACAATTTCAATCATTTTTGTCGTCTCGCCATGCTCAAATGTAATCGTCCCCTCACCACCGACATAGTCCTTGCCATTAATGGCAGTCATGTCTTCTGTTTTCCAAGATACAGATATACGGCCATCAGCACCGTTGCTCCTCTGTATCGGAATCAGTGCCTTGCCTGCACTCTCTTTAAACAGCAAGCTAGGTTTAGCAAATTCAAATGATCCCGGTTCTGCAACACACAATGACAATAAAACATTTGGTCAGAGAAGACTTAAAATACTAAACGGGTCAATACACACCAATGATCTATCCTTACAGAAAATTAAATCGACAACACATTCAAATTTAAATTTGGACTTCATAAAAGACAAGATATTTGTGTAACTTGCCACTTACCAAACACTACGGCAACTAATACAGATCAGTAACTATATACTTTGCGGAAGTAGTGTCACTTAGTAAGACAAATGTCCTTTACTCAAAGTCGTGGGTTTGCCAGAGTCCCGCTGGGGCACACTGTTAGACCCTAGCAAAGGGTCTCTCGCTCCTCAGCTCGGTTTTAACTATACAATAATAAAGCAAAAAATGGTCCCAGGTGATCAGTGCAAAGGGCCCACATGCAGGGTCTGCTCACGTCTGGTACAATGTATTCCAGACCACCTCCAATTATTTTTTTAACTAATATACGGTGTACTTCTTTGCTTCACCCGAGCTCGATAATCTATGCTAAGTTTTGATGTCTATCAAGAGCCCACAATGTAACTGTGTTTAATCACTAGTAAACCATACAAATTTATACAACATTTTACATCTAAGACACTCAAGTGTTGAGTAGGATGTGAAGTAATTGTTTCTTTACCATCATCATTGATTATCGTCACGGTGTTGATAGACTTCTTGCCCAGAATGGCATCATCCACAGGGTCCAGAGATAGTTTAACAAAGAACTGTTCGTCCGGCTCCCACTCATTGTCGTCAATGATCTCAACGTCCACGTACTTGTAGTTCTCGTTTGGCTCAAACACGATCGTCATTTTGAGCGGTATGTAATCCTTCTCTGGCTCTGCAGTGCCCTCTACAGTTTCAACCCTAAACAAATAATATTTGTTGGCTTAGATCCACAAAAAATCAACTCGCATTTTATTAACTCAACTCATACAAAAACAGTTTACTAATTGGCAATGGGACCCATTGACAAGACTTGGGATCCTTTTGGTCATAAATCTGCTTTACAGATATGACTTTCTTCTGAGATCAAAACAAAGTATTGGTAAGTTTTCAGCTTACCAAAATGACTTTTCTTTGCAGTGAAATGATTATCTTGAAATTATGGCACAAGTTAAAAGGGGGCATAAAATATGACTCTGGTGGGAAATGGATACAGTGTAGTTATGTCAAGCATTCTTAAACTTGTACAAACAAGTCTCTCAAGAAATTGCACATCAAACTCAAAACTTCCGAAAGTCCAACAAAAGAAATGCGTAATTTTTAGAATCAAGATGATTGCAGTTACCAAAAGTCATTACAAAAATTAACTGATGAGTGACAACTTTTATTGATCGTTTATGACAAATGCTTCAAATAGCTTTGATGTTCACCCATCAATAACCTCACGACCTTACGTCTGCTACTCAGTTAATGGTATTTAATTGTCTTATCTACTTCTCGGGGATGGTAATGGCCTACACCCCCATTGGATAACAACAATTGTCACGCATTATTCCCGTTTTTGAACAAAGCATTTGATGTCATGCACGAATCAAACCAATCCAATGGATACATTTGAATGCAAGTGAACACAAACAAGTACCAACTATTCTAATCATGTCAAACCAGAATTGAAAGTTACTCTAATGATTGCTTGTTATCTAAAAATCCAGTGAATATAAAAGGTAGCCAATTCATCCTGTCTGGTATATTGATTTCCAGAAATTAGCATCAGAGCCAACAATTGAGAAACACCCAACTGAAACATGACATGCGATAGACAATTAACCATTAGATAGTGGGTGGTGTTCAGGAAGCAGTGACTACTCTACAATCCAGCCAATAAGAATAGAGTAGCAATGTAGATGCCATGTTGACCGCTAGAAGACAACATTTCAGCATCATTCACAACTTTCATTTCCTCCAAAATGTGACTTCTATAATTAACCTATAATTACAGAAAAAAAATCAAAATTACCATTTTCACCCTCATATAAAACTTTCTCAAACCTTCTTCCTTAACAAGACAACTTGGCCAATTTTCCACGCAGCACCTGTACAATGATGTGGCAAAATAAAGGAATTTCTCTGAAACTATTTTCCAAGCATTTTAATGAGAAAAAGCCATAAATAAACCGACGGATCTTTTCTTTTCAAATGGTCATTTTTAAGACATTAAAAACGTACAATAGCAGAAAAAGGCTCAAACCCATCCCACACTAAAGATTACATATTGTACGCTCATAATGAAAACAAGAGTGAACATTGACCCCCTCGGGCGAATCATTCATCCAGTATCTGTCCCACAATAGGAGTATTTCCATCAGTTTTTCATCCCTACATACTTGGCCATCACTTGGTTGTCTAGACGACCGTAACGCCGTATCCCAAGACGCACTCTCTTCTCATTCTCCAGCACAGCACATGCAGTGGCAGTGAACTCTACAATGGCCTTGTTACCAGTAGACTGCGTCATGTCCACCATGGCCAGAGTTTCTTGGGAGCCCATATTAATCCTCTCCTTCTCACGATGTTTGATTTGTTCATACAGCTGTAATTATATATTAATCATTTATTAATATACGCAACAACTAAGCAAGAAAAAGGAGACAATACCATTATTAGGTATGTTGAAAATGCCACATTTTGGTAAAACATTTTGGAGTCCCTATTGATCAGTCAAAAAAAGCTTTGCTGAATGAGCAGCTCACAGGTGTGTACCACACCTTGGCCCTGTTCTGTTAGGCTAGTGGCCGGGCTTCCTACCATGTGATACATTCACACTCTCTGCTTGTATGTCCCTCAACCCGCTGTAACCATTTATTTCACTGTTAATTTCACTTCCTACATGTTCATTTCACCTATTGCCTGATGATGAGACATGTCATCTCAAAATATATTAACTACTTTAACTTGTTTGTCCGTTATGTCTCTCAGTGTTTTACTTCAAAGCTGCATGTTTGAAGATAGGAGATTGCTTACAGACTATGAGTACATATTAAGCTGTCAAACAAAACGTACAGTTGTGTCTTCAACCAAGTTTGTGCCAATGAAGGACTGCTATCGAACTATACTAATATAGAAATATGGACTAATTGAGAGGGTGATATCAAGTCATACTGACCGAGGGAGGGAATGCTCTCCTACCAGCCACAAATATCATACGCCCACGAGATCAGTCTACATTTGCTTTAATACCCAACCAATGACGCTTCTTTCCTCCTATTTTTTGTCTTTGATTAGATTACCTTTTACTTAACTCCTTAATAAGATACTAACATAGTCTGCTGCCTTGTGGTCAGGGTTGGTATATCAAGCAGGGGTTTACAATATTTGATAGGCCAGATCGCAAATATAGGCAGCGACATTTCAGCCAATCAGAGGACAAAAGTAGCAAACGGAGTGCGCTAATTACAAGACAAGCAATCATAATTGGTAAATCTGAATAATTCTCTACGTCAAACACCCATAAATCCAGTTTGTGATGGTGAATCCTGCCCAGCTATCTATACATTACAGTCTATGATGTAATTGTGTATAATCCAAAATCACATTACACAATCTCTAGAAGCCAGTAAATATCATAACAGGGGTATTTAAAATTACACTACAACCTCTGAATTTCAGGCCTTTTACACTTATCTTTCACCAAGCTAGGACCTGTCATTTTTTGGTAAATTCTTCAGTTTGGGACAAAAATAATAGTACAAAAGTGACAATATTTTTCAGAGGCTTACCACATTGGTGCTCAAAATATTAATTACCAAATATTGCTTGGTAATAGCTCTGGGATACAAACCTTGCTAAAGTAAATTTTCCAGAGAAGTTATTTATGTTCGAAGTACGTCCCAAAAATAATAGGTGCGTCGCAAGCTCTGTTTCCAGAGATAAAAAGGAGACCGTGTAAAGGCGATATAAGGTCATTTATTATGACTGATAAGGTACAGAAATATGAGTGTACAGATAACATAAAGATAAAATAATAATCTCTGGAAAGATGAGCAATAAAAAGTGCCAGCACTCAGGTAAGAGGAACTACTCAAAGGAGAGGGTGGTAGAGGGTGGGAAACAATTGAAGAGAGATTAAACTCGAACCTAAGTGCTGCTAAAGCGATGTACTCATGGCAGGAAATATAACTTTGCTGAGAACAAAGGAGCACATGACACAAACGAACCAATAGTCAGGCTGGAAATGGAATGTTGTCCTAGTGCCTCGTGTGCAGAAGGACCACATGCAAACCTACACAAAGGATTAATGGACCAGTCCGAAAGACGGGGGTATAAGTGGGACGAGTCCATATTCTCAAATAAATATATTTAACAAGTGAAATATCATTTATGTTTGAAGTATGTCTCAAAAATAATAGGTGCGTCGCAAGCTCAGTTTCCAGAGATAAAAAGGCGATATTAGGCCATTTATTATGACTGACAAGGCATAGAAATATGAGTGTACAGATAACATAAAGATAAAATAATAATCACTGGAAAGATGGGCAATAAAAAGCACCACAAGAGATGTTGAAGATAGCTCATGCATTTGACAGAATGAAGCGTCACAAGTCCGCCATATTGCATACCAATCTGAAGAATTTTACTGTATTACATAACTGTACAATACCACAATATTTCCAGTTCAGTGACTTGTTTATCAATCTCCTTTGTTTTAGTTGTCAGTGTTAGTTGCTTCTAATCGTTTTAAAAAATGTAGACTATGATATAAAATAGTATTTAGCATTTGATGATTCTCTCAATTAATAATCCTACAATAACTATCAATGCCTAAGTGTTAACTCAACTCTAAAAACCAGTAGTAATGGCAGTAAAACAAATATCAACATAAGGATGGTGTGTTTGAGGACAGTTCAATTTCACCTAGAATGTTTGTTCTCACATTTTCAATCAACACTGAAATCAAAATCAGAAAAGTGTAACACAATGTTCGGTACATTATACACCATTAGGAGAGTAAAAAAGACAAGGCAAGTGTTGTCTTTGTAAATATCAACCACGGCTGAATCAGTGAATACTGAGATAATAATTAGTTTAACGTGATCAATAAGTTGAAATACGAAACTATTAAAGGACGTGATTACCCATATCAACTGTCATTGATTGCCATTTATTTGTTCTAATGCAACAAGCCAGTGCGTTATCACCCTCTACACAGTGGTGACTCCAAAACAAAATAATGTGCACAATCAATGAAGCCCAAACAGTGCCATAATATGCTTGATTGTTTCGTCGGTGACTAATCTCTTAATAGGTGCATACGACACATGATAACGCAAACAATTGATGAGGATTGCATCGCACACAATCTCATCTTAGTAAAAACTATACACGAAGTATCTCACAATGTGCTACAACTAGCAGTAAGCTATTTGATCATAGTCATATTGAAAGAAGAACAACAACTGGCTAAAGATCTTTTGAAATTGAATGATCATCAAAGATGTTTTTGCTATAAATTGTGGGAAAATCATTTAAAAGCAAATACAAGTTTTTACGATTGAGCTCAATAAACAATTAATAAACGTTTCACTGTTTCACATCCTCTTGATCTAGGGCCCTTCAACATCATGCAATCAAGGACAGCATCCATGGTCAACCTCAACAATTGAATTCAGCTGTTTCATTGATCTTAAGTTCAGACAGACAATAGTAACCAACCACAGACAGGCAGGCGTGAATCACCAAGGTAACTGGTGTAGTCATTGGCATGTTGTCATGGATGCCTACCAGCATGTTGCCCACACAGTTTGTAACTTCCATGTTTCACAGGACATGTACATAGACAGCATACACACAAAAGTGTCAGCGGAGTGTTTTTTCACCCAACATCCTAATCGTGACGTTTGTTGCCACTAACTTGCACCTAGGCGCTTTCAATTGTCAACAAATCTGCAACTTGAAATACGGTAAATTCTTACCCACTTTGGACAAAAATAAACACCAAAATGACAGTTTTTTCATTTTCAAGGAATTCTAAAACTGGTGGGAACACATACCCACAATTTTTCAAGCAATATCTGTTGGTTAAGCAATGGTTCAGGATTGCAATATGACATGAAGCATCATTTTGCTACTATGCGACTATGCGTCATTTATGAAAAAATGAAAGAAGTGGTAACTGTTTATCGAACGAAACCGAGATTCTGTTAACGGCTGCCAATGAGGAAGGCACTGGTCAGATATAGTGGCATCTGACTTAGTCTAATGTTACTTTCCTGTAACTGACTGTGCATATGTATCATTACTTGTTGTTGGGCCTAGCAAGGTGGCCAATGTTTTTTTCTTCTGATGATGGTGTTTCAATAAATGCCGAAACAAGTCAAGCCGGTTTAAATCCGTCTTTGTTTGTATTAACATATGCTGCTACTTGCTATGATGGAGATGCTACAGGTTCCCCTGTTCTCTGGATCCACGATTATAGGCAGAATGTGGTAAAGTTACAGGAGGGAAGAAAGGAACTTTATATTTATTTTCCCAATTCCCACATAGTAAACTTGGTACCTACATAAGTATTTATTTGCACAGCTGTCAAAGACAACACATCACTCAGGTCTTGTGTGAGCATGATTAAAAGCTAGCTACATGGCATAGTACTCAGCAGTGCATGGTTTCCAAGCTCAACACAAGGGGTCCTCATTGAGGGATGAAAGGAAGCATGAGAGCCTTTCCCATAAGCTATTCACTATTTTTATTATAGCGGAATAGCAATCAGTAATACTCTAAATGTGTATCAGTGGACCAAAAGCCATTCACTATTTTTATTATAGCTGAATAGCGATCAGTGATATTCTAAATGTTTAACAGTGGAATAAGTTAAAGGCCACTATTTCTCTATCTGCTTTCATGTTGAACAGTTACTCCCCCACATTATGTAATATTACTCACCACCAAGCGGCTTTAATTCAGTGGTCATTCATTAACAGATTAAATATACTGCAGTATTGAATTTACTCCCCTTCAGAACATGGGATTAGCAGCAGTCGGAAAATTTAATCCAGTGGGAACGCTCAATTCATCGGAAAAAATACGGTTACTGCCATGGAAGTGTTTTGTCGGGTTGAGAGTTCACGTGATGGTGTTCAGTTGCACACCATGATGCTCCATTGAGTCTCAGTCATCGGATCGCATTAGTATTGCGAGTATCACTGTAAAACGTATCATGACCTCCTAGAAAGTCAAAAGTTCATATTGGTCTCCAGTTGAAAGGACCATATCTATAAGTCTGTGGGCAGTAGGTAACCTTATTAGGCTGGATTTACACCAGAGGCAGACGACACAGAGCAACTAACATCAAAGAACTCATTGGGTGTGTGAGTAAACACAACTGATACTGAGCAAGTACACTGCGGCGGCCATTTTTTGACATCGGTTTAAGAGGTAGAGCAAGTTGCACTCAATCAGTTGCTCCTGTGTCAACTACACCTCTGAACACAATTGGGGCAGGGCGCAAAGTGAACATCTTTCAATAGCGTCTAAACGGGTGATCCGCTGGCATTCCACATGACTTGGACATTTGCTATTGTTTATGTGAGCATGCCTAGACAGTTTCCGTGTGTAAATGACTCATGCTGATCCAGTTTGCGATCTAATGTTGTGTAAATGTGACTTAAGTGGAGCAAGTCGAACCGTGACAACTGACACGGTGACAACTGTCTCTCCTGTAAAAGAAGCTTTAGACTACATCATTTCAGGGTTTCCTTTCAAATAGTCAACACATATGCCAAATATGGTCTTAATCCATTTAAATTTACCTGTTTACCTTAATTATCATAAGATATGCTAACGGGGACGGGGCACTTTACTCCAGTTTGGTCAGTGAGAAAGCAGTATCCGATGCAATAATAACAACCATGATGAACATCGTCGTTACAGCCAAGCTCCTCCCACCCGTCATTTAGCCACACCCCTTAGAATCCTCATAGTTAACTTCAACTGTAACTGATGTAAATGGAAGCCAAAGACCTAATGGGTCTAATAGGAATATTGTAGCAATTCCAATTACACCACCATGGACATAAAAGGCTGGTAAACGTCATCAAGAGACCTGCAGGCAGGCACACAGGCCTGTAAGGCATATATCAATTTGACATGGGATAGTGAGCATTAGGTAGATGTCATTTATTGAATACCATCATGTTAGGTGCAATTTAACATCCAGCATACATGGAAACCAGTAGTTAGAACTAATTTGGCTGAACTGGCAATACATTGCTGCAAATGAACATTTAGTTTGGAACACAAACCCAAGTTTAGTTCAAGATCCAATGCATGGATGAGACAATAAAACCTTGTACAGCAGGCATACTATGTCACCAATTATGGACAAAATTGATCACCAAAATACTGGACTTACCACATTGTTGTGTACACACAAATTTACTTAAAACATTTTCTGGCAGTCTCTGGTATAAAACTTTTAAATGATGAATCATTTATTGGGTGTTATTTATCTTTTACAATGTAACAAAATGAAAAAAGAAATAAAATGCCTATGGTGAAACCTTATTTTACAAATCAATAGCGATACAAAAGCTAGAAGATCGGGTACTTTTTGTTTATTGCACATACTTGTTAAACCCAGATGTGTAATTAAAACGATGTTTGTAATAAGACGGTACATTAAAACAGTGTCTGTAGGCATGGAATATCGATCAGCTCAGTGGTCTCACATGGGTGGATATAACAAACATACTTCATCAACATAGGCTATACAGGAGGTGGTCATCGAAAAATAATAGTTTGACATTGCAGAATGAAAATTGACTGTCCGTCTGATTACTTCATCGCGGAGTCTTCTACAAATACAGCTTTCACCACCACCACAAAAAGCACTAAGACAGATTTGTTACCAGGAGTGAGACAGTTTAACATTCCTTTAAGATCAGATTATACCTTTATGCTTCGATAAGTTATGGTAAAACGTTACCAATTCTGACACACTATGGCACGCATATGAAATTTCATTTTATTGTTTTTTTTTTCATAAATTACAGACAGTACCAGAGTGGTGCTTTGCCATATTCAAGTTAAATACCACGATGGCTACTAACAGACATCTTGAAACTTAGTGATCAATCACAACCATATTTGAAGTCCTTGAAAAATGAAGGAAGAGCTATTTTGTCCGAAATTGATTTCACCGCATTCAAAGCCTTTTCATTTCTGCATACGTCATTTCTTTTCAAAGGCAATCTTGCTTGCTAGAAATGTGATAAAAGCTATCACTATTTCCTCGTCTATACTGATCGAAATTAATTCATTTACAAGGAAATAAATGCTCATTGAATGTATTTCCGATCTTGTTGCAATCAGTGTACAGCACACAACTGTACACTAGGGGGAGCTGCAAATACTGAGCGATGGAGTGTCAAAAGAAAAATATAGTGTTCATCAAGAGCTACAATGACATTGACTATTGAATGTCCTCAGGCAATACCAACGATAACAATACTTTAACACTACTAAACATCATGGAGGCTGGATTTATCATTAATTTCTCTGGTATAGACAGATGTTTAAGTCTGTATAAACTAACCCCTCATAATGTCAATCTGTTTAATTTTAATAACTGCCACATATTGAAAACCAACTAACTTTATATTCACGTCATAGGGTAAAATAAAAAAAGCTTCCCTGCAACTGCCTTTTCTATTTCCAATAACGGAGAATGATTTTCCCACTATTCCACAAATGATATTCATAATTTTCAGGGCAACAAAAATTTAATGTTGCCCAGCCTTTCCTATGTATTTTGAATACCAAAAAACATTACAGGAAATATACAGGATGGCCTTAATATATCCCGTATCAGCACCAGTCGTTTAACAAACGCCAGTCTCAAATAAGCGCCAGGTAAAAGCCAGATAAAAACACCATTGCCAACTAAGTGCTGGGTCCCAAGTAAGCACTAGGGGGTGGTAGTTCATGAATAATTGAAAAAAAAAACAAATGTGACCATAATTTATTGTTTTACTGGATAGTCTAAGGCCTGTTAACATAACGCAATTGAAGTTAATAGATTTAAATTTTATGAGTGATGTAGTTACATGAGTGATGTAGTTAAGTTCAAACACATAAAAAACATGCATAACCCAGTCCCTTACTCATCTGGATTTGGTGAAACTCGGAATCTGAGCGAATTCATATCCCAATGTAAAAATTTTTCCAAACACAAATTTGCTTGAAAAATAGGCAGTATTATTTTCACCAATTTCCATAGTACATTACATGGTCAGTATCAGAAAGCCATGAACTATGGACAAGTGTGTGATCAGATTAGCTAGGGTAATTGCTTTCTGCAAGATGAATATATTTAAAGGTCTGAGCAAGTCCAACATACATATTGCAGAGTTGAAAGTTGTGCTAGGTTATCAGTTTTATGATGGCCAAGCCAGCAGAATACACAAACTCAATAAGGCATGAAGTTTGTTAACAATACCTATTGCCTTGATGTAGGTATCCTGGGTTTTCTCTTAGTAAGGAGCTTTGGGGATTACATTCACCAGTAATGGCAGCCAAATGTATTCTGTCCTGTGATTATTTAATTATTTACAGGATACTTCAAGCTTCTTGCCTCTCAAAGGCCAGGTTGATTATCAAATAAGTCAATATCCTAGGTTATTCTATAGGTCACATCAAAGGAAGAACTACAGAGCTAAACATAGCATTTGACAAAATCACCATCTATCTAAACAAGGGATCAACTGTGCACAAAACCATGGCAATTAGTTTTATAACTCGTTTATACAGCAGCCCTTTGAGTTGCAGTGTTCAGTTCCCGTCTCTCGTCTCGTCTCTTACTCAAAAGTTCATCTAATCACCACCATAGATAACTTCCAAGAGGACCGGAAAGGTCAAAAATGACTGGTAAAACTTTCATTACAGAACAGCTCTGAGCCATCTTAACAGCAGTCTTGTTAGTTTCATTTCATTGTTATGAGGTAAAGCAACTCCAATGAAGAATTTGGCTTCTGTCCAGCTGTCGTGGCAGAGAATTCTGGGTAATTTAGTCTGAATATGTTTGGCCTATCCTGTCTATGGACTCTGCATCTAAAGTTATAAATTGACAGAACAGAAGGTTGCAACATAGACATCAATGATCTGAGTGCGTAAAGGCCACTATCGTCCTGAAAGTACACCATCTTCAACAGAAGTGGTCAGAAAATTGTTTTTCCATTCTGGTACTGCTGGAGGGTGTCCCTTGTCAAAATAACCCTTCATATCTTACGTCAACGTTAGGCAAATCTTACACAAACAGGATTTGCACACAAGTGGACAAGAAAGCGTGCACTGTTTACCCCAGAGTATCCAGCGAATTAACCGGCACATCAAAGGCTTGATGGCGCTGTTATGGATTGAAGTGAGCAAGTCGCTATTCATGGGCTCCAATGAACGTGTTGGATGAGATAATTGCGGTCGTAAACCAACACGCCTGTTTAGTGTACGAGTTTCAAAATCAAAAAACAAACAATAAGTGATAAGACAAACGACCAACATGACTGTTTTTAAAATTGAAAAGTAAGTAGTAGCCGTCTTCGAATGTTTAAAATCAATGCATTATAAGAGAAATTAGCGAATAGGTTTTCTTCAGCATCGCGGCTAAGCCACGAGCATTAATTTGTAAATCGATTAAGATGGGTTAGTCATAGTCTGACTTAGGCTCGCTTAGGCATCGGGGGTAACAAAACCCCAAATGTTAGTGGAGGTGTTCTCATGAAAAGATGAAAAATGTGACTGCGTTTCAAGAGAAATCTGCTGACCAGAATGACATAGCTTTCTAAATGTATGTTACTTTTCATCCCTTGTTGCGGCCATATATTGTCGCTTGCCTCGGTGAGTGTCCCAGATTCATAGCATCACCTACCTCTACCAACTGATCTTTCATCGTTGGTACCAATTTGTTTCCTCCGGTGAGCCCCCTGGTGGCATTGATCCTATACCATAGACGATTGTGTGTCTGCTGTTCTGCTACCTTGACGGCAGCAATCTTAGCGGCATCCTCCTCCCTCAATTCTGGATGTTTGCCAAGTTCCTAAACACAGAACATATTTAGCACTTAGTTGGGTCCGATTTTCTGTTCAGTTGGCACCAAAATTGTATGTTTACGGACCATTACACAGAAGCATATACTGTAATGACCATTCATGTACATGTATTACTGAAGCATATCACATATTTTTGAATAAAAATAAAAAATTAAGAAAAATTTTAATGCTGTCAGAAATATTTAGAATGAATGCTATTCCAGGCCAAGTATAAAATTTAAATTAAATACACATTAAGAATGCCGCATCTTAAGATTGTAGCTGATTTGTGCTTCACAAACAAAAGACCTTAAGCAAATCCCAGGTACACTGTTAACAGTTACACCTAAGTCCCGTCCACACACAGGATACACTACGAACAACTTGCACTAGTGCAACTTGCCCACTTATAAATGGAGTGTTCACACAACAGACACAAATCTGATAACTAGGGTAAGGCACAAGTTGTCGCTCTGTGCATGACAATTAGAAAGCCCATCTGTATGTGACTGTAGCAGGAAATTACTTCAGCCTTGACCCAGGTTCGTGGCCACACAGGAATTAGAAGTGGCACAGGTTACCTTAGAACAAGCTGCCCTATCTCGATAGGGTGGAGTAAGTAGTCACAAGTGGGGCAAGTTGCACTAGTTTAAATTGCGTCCACACAGCCTCCAAACCTAGCGACAATTCGTTTCAGGAGTAACTTGTTCTAGGATAAGCCTGTGCGTGGACAGCACTTAAGTAAACATTAAAAATTGCAAGTATCAAACTAAAACATGGATTGTTTCTCATTCTGCAAATTACAAACATTAATACAAGTCAACAAATCACAATGTAAAATATACGCGCATCTTTTATCCAGCTTAAGCTCACATCACCTTAAAATTGTGTCCCAAGCCTTTATTAGCCAGTTACATGAATCAGTCAATAAAATTACATAACAAATGGGTCACACCTAATAATTCTCAGATAGTACCTATCTTACAATTGCTGTCAATTGTCAGCACAGTGCTGCCAATTGTCATCACAGTGCTGTCAATACAGGTAACACAACAGAAAGGAACTTGCAAGAATTATTGCTAGACATTTGTACTGTTTAATACCATTTCACCTTGAATGTAATTTATTCCCTACACTGGTCTACAAAACCTGAATAACTCTTCCTTCAAGAAGTTCCTACAAAAATCAATGACCCCCTCAGGCATACAAACAAACCATTACCACAGATCCATTCCCCATCTGACCACTGACTGTTTTTCCAATAATTTACACACTATGTTTGTTTCAGCGTGGCTTTCTAACCAAACTATATGATTTATGGAAGTTTCAAAACCAAATCAGAAATAGCAAAACAGAAATTTTGATCAGACTTGGTATAAAATGGCATTCTCTGTAATTATTCTAATAATTTATAACAGGTTTATGCTGCAGGTCATACTGGTAACACTGCTTGTTTTTAACATATGTTTAAGGGTTGTTTTATCATCGTTTGTCATTGTATTGAAGCTTTGCTCACAATGGGAAGATACAGACACCACAAACCTGAACAGATTTTGATGGATTGCAAAATATGTATCAAAGCACAGACTTTTGTTTGTGTTTTGAATAAAATTTTGGAATTCAAAAAGTTGAAAAGTATAGCTGACGGCCCACTGGAACGCTCCAGGCTTGGTAACAAACAAAAAACTATGTGGTATGTATTTATAGTGGACCCAAACCAGCCTTCCATTGCAAAAAAACAAGTTGTGATTTAGGCCACTGACCATCATAAAATTGGTATCATATCATTCATTAGTCACTTCTAGACTTGAAAAGACCTGGTAGTTTGTAAGGTGCAAGTTACAGAGGTTATTTTATGTGCCAACCATGGAGGCAGTGTGGCCTAGTGTGCTCGCTTTCTTTACTCGAGGTCGTTGGTCCCACTGGGTCCCACCGCTAAACCTTTGAGTCGGGTTTCTTAAGCCCCTCAGCTTGGTTTTACCTATATATTAATAAAGCATAAAAATGGTTCCAGGTGATCAGTGCAATGGGCCCACATGCGTGGCCTGCACACGCCTGGTACAATGTGTATCAGACCACCTGCAATTATTTTTTTTTGCTTTCAACCAATTACAAACTGTTAATTTTGTCCTCCAAGTTACCTGTTAACAAGTTAAGATCAGTTTTACGGCGAATAGTATATAGGTTGAAAGTTGATGAAATGCCGGTGAATGGATGCTTTAAAAATACACTGAACAAAAAATAATAAAATCAATCAGTTAGAGGCGAGGCAACAGATCAAATTTTCAGTTTATTACATCAAATACTTAATACATTTTTATCATTAGTATTCATGATACGCAATAATTACAAAACCAGGCAAATTTGTCAGAAATACTTGTTTCAAAAACAGATTTTATTAGCGGTAATCGTAATCAAGTTTTTACAGATGGTTTATTTCAAACAAACATTGCTATGTCAGCCAGTAAGTGCAGCTGCTGTGAACTCTGTCCACCGTAAATAATACTAGAGAGTGATTCATGTAACTGGTACTGCAAACAAAACTTGAACCATGGCAAAGTACACCTACATGCAGGTAATGGTGCGCAGAGTGGTACTGGTTTGTAGATATGGGGAAGTGAGACGAACGAGATTTTTGCTTGAGTGAAACCTTCAGATCCTAAATTGATTAATGAACACAGGCGATAAATCAAATTACCGATTCCTATTGATACAAGTGGAATGGAGCAGTTAAGCCATTCAGTTTCTGAACTAACTGCAAACTTGTTTTGCAATGAATCTTTCCGTTTTCTCTATGCTGAATTTTCCTAAAAAACAAGGTCATATGACCGTGACCTAATTAGTGGCAGATTAGTATGAACTCAAAAATCAAATTTACAAGCTTTCTACTTTCAGAAAATATGTAGTTTTGCCGAGTTAAATTCTATAGCTTTGTAGGTATTTGGCTAAATGTACAGACATCCTACATCACCTTGAAACTCATCATTTTAGAGCCCAGTGGAAATGTCCCTTTTAACAAAGGACATTGATGTCATCTTCTCTATTTCAATCAAAAAAAAATGTTCAAGTTGTGGATTAAGATGGAAATTTTGCAATGCATTTTTCAAAACTCATACTCCACTTTCCTAGTGCACTTACATGTCCTTTTTACCTGACCAGTTGACCTGACCTTTCACCTTACAAGATTAACCACCATAAGGAAATTAAATATCTCTTGGAATGAAGTCAAACATAACAAAACAGAACCAAAAATCAAACAAAACAAAGTATAATATTCCAGTAGCTCCCACCTGCTATACCACTAATATTCTTATGATTTTTTCGAATGCACCCAAAATATGGTTTCGTTAATTTTGAACAAGAAAATCAATTCAGTAGATGTTTCAAATTCAGAAAACAGTAAAGTCGACAATGTAGCTGCGTGAAACAAATTACCCACTGTCTAAAGAGTCCGCAATGTCAAAGAGTTTTAAATTAAAACACTCCTTCCGTTCTAATTTGGATTAACTTGGAATGGCTAATAAGTACGGCAAGGTTTGATTACATTTCTGTTTTAAGTAATTAGCTTTATCGCCATTTGCATAACAAACAAAACCTAACTAGGAGAAAGTACACGCACATTGGCGCATGACCTGATTGGCGCATGACCTGACCTTGATTCCCAAATTACCGCTTGCCTCAGTTCCTTTAACAGTTCAAAAAATGTTATTTTTTTAACAACGATGCAATCTTGGTGTGCATTTCAAAAGTCCACGTTTCTATATTTTTACATGACAGCAATAACAACAATTCAACCTCCAGAAGTTCAGAGACAATGATGAAATATTAATGGTCACCCCATGAGTTCAAGTGCCTAATAGAAAGTGTTTTTTTGCCCAATTAGTGCTGTGTATTATAGGCACGGGCACCTAATGCGTTACTTAGAGGTACTAGTACTTATCACATTTGTATATAGGCACGGGCACCTAATGCGTTACTTAGAGGTACAAGTACTTATGACATGTGATCTTCTTTAACTGGCTATTTTTGTTGTGTCCAGAGATTTACATAATTAGTTGAAAGGAATCCTCGATCTATCAAAGTAATTAAATTTTGATTTTGACCACTTGCCGCTGTAAAATTGGTCTCAACTTAGTCCTTAATCAGATGAGAAATGACTGTTGGTCTCACAAAGAACTGCCATTTTTTATTGCTGGAGATCATCCTCAACAAATAAACTGACACGTAGCGACACTCCACATTCTACAGCCTTGTCAATAATCGACTGTCCCATCTCTCCAGACCCAGAAATCGCACTATTTTGACTAAAGAAAATTTTAGACAAACCTCAACAACGAGAGCACTGGTAGGAGCGACACTAAATTACGCGAAAACAGGACGATGGGGAGGACAACGATGACGACGATCATGACGATGAAGGCGGAGATTATGAACAACACGATAACATTCATGTGACTAGCGAACAAATCAGTAAGAAATAGCCTGCAGTCTTGTTCACGCACGCGGTACTGACACATAGCGACAATCCACATTCTACAGCCTTGTCTCAAGCAATAATCGACTGTCACCTCTTCAGGCCCAGAAATCGCACTATTTTGACTAAAGAACAATTTTAGACAAACTTCCACAATAAGTGGTGTTTGTGATGGAGAGTTGATTTACAACCCTTCTAGTGTTAAACAGGACACACGCCAAATTTCTGAATGGAATAATTCCTAGTTTAACCTACATGTTATCTCAAAAAATTTCTCCTCGATTTTCGCTCCAGAGTTTCACAAAATAGTACTGCTTATATACAGATGCAGGGGCCTAAATATGCTTTTGCAGCAGCAACTAACAATATCACAACAATGTCAGGGTAAAAAATTTTTCAAAACAAACCCACACAGCACAAAATGTCTTTCATACTTACAGGTCAACAGTCTTAGTCCTTAGTCAAGAACCATTTCAATTTTTTGAACAAAAAGGATCTACTGTAGGAAAGTCAAAGTCTATTTACCAGAAAAACGCAAGAAGACATTAATTTAAATGACGAAAGATTTGAACAATATCAGGGGTCACACCAGCATAATTATCTGGTCATTACTAAAGGAAACCTGCACAGGATAATGGATGCACACCATTTTTGAAGATTACGTTACAGTTTTCTAGATCAAAGAGATCATACCTTTAAAAAGGAAGTCATTCCTTCCTTGTCCACATGTCCTTCATCGTCCACCAGAGTCTTCGGGGTGTCACCTAGAATGATAACGTCACGCCAATTCAAGAATTACACCAGAGCTTTGACGCAGCAAAAAAGGCCTCCCCTGGCCAAAACTCATTTCCATTTTGTGTTTAGCGCCCTCCCTTCCGCTCCCCCTCCCCTGTTCATTGCCATGTCCCCGTAGGTTTCCACTTCGTTCTGAATGTGACAGTGATGAGTTCAGCTTAAGCCACCAGTATATTTATTTTGTATCCATCATTATATTAACATGTTACTTTATAATAAATTCAAGACTCAAGACTCCTGAAACTTCTAATGAAATTGAAACAATACTAAATAATGCAAACGCTAGTTATCTTCATATATGTTTAAATGTTGAGATTACAGCCCCTTGAATATTGGAATGTTTTGGTACACCTATGACAAGAAATCCCTACTTCAGGAAATGTGTTCTGAAATTGTATACAAGAAATCGACCAAAACACAAAAAGTTCACTGTATCCTGTTTACACTGAAGTTCAGATTGCGGAATCAAATTACTTTGGAATCATTAATCCCGATCAGCTTAATCTGGTTTGTCTTTCCCTCTACACTACAAAGACCAGTGTGCCATCTACTGGAAGAATCCCATGCATGTGCACTCCTACCATCCTATCAAAAATGTCCTCTTAGAAATGCCGCTTCATTGATTAGTTTTCACTGTCGATACTTATTACTTTTTAATTTTTTTTTCTTTGTGCAATCCTACGATGGTAGATAGTAAATTTCTAAAATGAGAAAATATCAAACTCCAATAATGCAAGACATCTCGAACAAAGGAAGAAACAGGAAATTTAGATCTGCACATTGTGCACATACATGTCACTTCTCCCATCTGAGTCTAACAGATTATGTATAATTCACACCTCACAAGGTAGGAATACGTTTAGGTTAAATCGATTCAAAATAAACTCAACGGGAGGGTGCGTGTTGAATCAATCACTTAAAGCTAAACTGCAGGTATTTACACTGGCATCATCAACTGATTTAAAGCCCAAGCTGATTGCAATGGATTTTAAGTCTTTATTTAATGGTGAAGAGGCACAAGACACATAATGCACTGCCAGAATAGTATTGACTCGTCGTGTTACAATCTTTGTATTGTATCAAGATGACTTTTCACCACTCTCATACCCATTTTCTTGATAACACATTTTTAGAAAAGCAGCCCCTCCCGGGTATAATCAGCCACTGTCTAATTAGATGCTAACACCGACACAATCATCATGATTGGTGTCGTTGACCGTGCACAAAGCCAAATCCTGAGAGGTCTAAGAGCGGCACTTGTCGACAGAAGTAGGAATCCAATTTCAAATATTTGCAATGAACATGCATTGAATGTTAAGCAATATAGACTTGGTTCTTTTCCGCATCGACACCACTTTCTGCTTTAACGTGAAGTTGATAAGAATAAAGATGACCGATTGCGTCTTGCTCCAAAGACAAGTAACAAATCAAAATCGTACCATATGAAATCTGGCTGCACGAATAGTTGTATTTCCTCAGTTTTCCCGAGTCAATTAATTAAAGAGTCCATTGAGTAACCTTGCTTTGTAGGTTTGAGTTTGTAACATTGGTCAAAGTTGAATTAAGAAAGGCTTGAATAGTAGAAAATGTGTGGAAAATTGACCCACTGTTCTTTGTTAGGAATAATGCTTGTAAACTCTGACCATCTCAATCAATCATTTAAAGTGTCAACAAACTCAACTTCTCCCACAAAAACCAACTACTGATTTTGACCATTTAGAGTTCTTAAGTTGATTCCAAATTCCTCCTTACATAATCAGAACACGATAATAAGCTACTTTCACTACCGATGATCAAGTTTCTCAAAAAAAATGTTTTGGTATTATTGGTAGACCCAAAAAACGTATCTTAAAAATATTTGATGATCACAGAATCTTGTTATTTGCACAAAAGCAATGTGCAGATGCTACTGATCACATATTTGCGTTTTCTCTCAAAAGCTATGAGTTGCCATGGAGATCACAAGTTCTTCACAAACATTTTCCCACCCAACTTGCAAATTCTGTTTCTTTATTGTATTAGCTACAAAAAGGTGCCAGACATTTTTAAGGCATTTTAGCCAGAGACCTTGCTGTCAAAACTCAAGTAATGTTTGACAGTGGAGTTTTCACACTTAAAGGACTTAAAGTAAATTCTAGACACCATTTCCTAGCTGATAATAAAAAAGGAATCAACAAGTTTTATGCAAAAAATCATTTTTGTGGAAATTAAAGCGATCTCCCCCAGAAATAATATTTCCTAGAAAAACGCATTCACATGATTACAAACGTCAGAGTATTATTTGTGTAAGTGTAACAAGACTTTGTGATCATCAAGGATTTAAAAATAGTTTTATGTGTATACAATCAATACTTCAAAATTTACTTAAGAAATTTGATCCTAGGTAACAAAGGTAGGCATTTACATAACAGGTGATTTTTGGGCTAGGAAAGAGCTGGTAAAGACCAGGTGCTACGTTGGCCTGTCAGGGGAGGTCACTTTATGTGATGAGTCACCTCAGACCAACTAGAGCTTTTTCCATGCCAGATTTTCATCTGCGTTGAGATCAGTTAAATTGTAGCTCTATGCGGTTTAAATCAAAAGTTAACTTCTTTGACAGATGGGTGACAGCAGGTTTATGAGGAGCGATTTATGGCAACACTAACAAAACTCACTCTATAGTTGTCAGGAATACATGATGGAATGTACACGAGAGGCACTCAAACTACCTTATGTACTTCATAGGTTCGCACATGAAGTTGGGAAACCCCCGGCTGATTACGCATAGTAGCTAGCACAACTAATTTTCACTTCCACAAGGCAATACACACAAAGCCGTGGTTGCAAAAAATCACTGTGATATTGCAGGAAACGTAAAGCAGTAAGATACGATTCTGATGCAGGAAAACTCAAGCTGAACACTCTAGATGTGAAGGGTTGAAGCTAGATAAAGACATCAACGTAATAAACATGCAGACAATAAGAAAGCTTATTCCGCACTGCAGAGAGACAGAAAATATCAAGAAAGCAATTTTCCAATAAAGTACTCAAATACGTTTGATTCAGAAATATTTGCAGCGTCAAATGGATCTAAATTTATCTTTTTGTCTATGTGGTATTGTCAGGGCGAGCTACCAACTTCATTGTCAGCCATCAGTGCAGGGGAGACAAACATCAAGAACATGGAAACCTTCACATACTCACAAATCTGAGCTCAACAAATTATGCAAGAAAACTTACCACCTGAAAGTAAATTTGAAACAATGCCTTAAAACTTGGTGTGGAAAACATGGAAAGGTGAGGTTTGATCCCAAACTAATCACAGATTAGAAGAGGAATATTTCTATAACAAGAACTGTTATTTTTAACAAGTGATGATACCAAAAATGCACCTGACATTTAGACTGTATTCTTATCAGTGCTCATCCTAAAATATCAGTGGCATTTTTCTAATTGAGTAGAAATATAGTCCAAATTTGATGAAAGTTGGCAATGCTATGAGAAAAATGAAAAATAGAGTGTCACAAAAATGTGCTCAAATGATACAAGTGTAGTTTATTGATTTAGGAGCAATATTACACGTTTAAAAGTATAAAAGAGATCAAAAAGGAATTTAGTCATAAAACCAAAACAAAGGCAAAACTTAGGAAGAAGATTAATTGTCTTTATACATTTTGAGTTTCCAGCAGCACTGCCTTATAAATGTTTTCTTTTTGAAAAACGGAGTCATTTGGTTTATCATTAGCATGCATACAGGACATGTGACAGGTGACAAGGAATAACCATAGTGATACAATAGGCCTCGCCCACCAAGTCTGATCCCGACATTGTACTCAAGTGTGAGTGTACTTTTGGAACACATTGCGAGAGTCCATTCGCCAAATTAGCACAAACAAATCCTTTTGGGAAGCATACAGTAACTGGGCACTGGGCGCTGAACACTGAACCAGATTACAAAATTTAAAATGGCAGGCGAAAACATGCGCGGATGAAAAGCAGAAACCAATTAGTCCACGCCAGCTTAAAACACCGTATTGTGTTTTGTCATGGGAGACTTGCAGGAAGCCTGGGACCACTGACCCTTACTGCCACCTGGCCATACCAGGAGGTACTCCCTTTTGGCAGCGGCTGCAATAGGGGAACCTATTACTGTGTATGTAATTAGCCTTGAGATCAGTCACCTGTTTGCTAGTTGAAAGTCTCCCATGAAATAGAGAAGACTGATTAGTCAGACAACATAACATTTGGAAAGACACTAGTCGTGGTAAACAACAGATATCATCTCCTAACAGCGGGCGCGCTCAGGCTGGTACTTCCTGAAACAGGAAATGTAATCTAAAGTTAGTTTTCCACACCAACCACTACAGAGTTCCTGCAAAACAAGATCATACTGAAACATTTGTAAACATGAGTAATTGTGAAGTTCAATCTATCACAAATTATTCAACTGTGATAATTACTAAATTGTTCTTAGTTAAGGATGCACTTCACTCTATTTAGCTTGCTAAAAAAACAAAATTGGCCTTTAACACTCATAACATCGGTCTCGGAAAATATCATGATAGGAGTCTTAATTTCCATTACTTAAGTAACAAAAATCAAAGTAAGGAAGACCATGAGATCAATTCTATGTGAGTAAAAGGCCAAATTCTATTTTTTGATTTTAGACAGCTAAACCGGGCAAAATGCAGCTCTAAATTACTAACGGGCAAAATGCAGCTCTAAATTACTAACGTTCAAACTTTGCAGAAGTGATTTTCTTTAAGGATGGATTGGTGTTGAGCTAGAGCCAGCATGTTAAGTAAAACTTGTTATGCTTCTTTTCATTGAAGTGTCTAAGCAACAGTTAAGTATTCAAATAAAAAAACAAATGATTGCCAGGAACCAATGATGTAGTCATGACAATATACGCCCTCCATTGTTACATTGTAGTTTTGAAATTTATTTACTGGTGTTCTTGTCATTAAGTGACATTTCACACCAGGATGTCAATAGGTGTACAGTCATTCCCTGATGTTGGGATAGAAAAATCAATTGAAATTCAATAGCAGTAGTGTTAAACAATAACATTGTGATACACATCTAGTAATTCCCTGAGCAGAGGTTAACACATTACCAGTTGACTGGCACACAAAAATCAATTGTTACAAGTTGCACGTGTATTGAACGAGCGTGTCATAACATGCAGGACAATGACACTTGAGTTTGACCATTCAAATCCTATGAATAGGCCCATATTAGATATAACTCTTCTTTCGTGGAAGTTGAAAAATGCAATTTTCAACTTACACACTTCTCAAAATGCCAAGCACTCTCGAACTGATTAAAAGCAACTTGGTAATTTTATCAATTTCTTGGTGTAAACACTCAAAATACAATGATACAAGTTTATCTGAATTAAAATGATGAATTACATAATAATTAGGATATGAGGTAGTGACTAATTGCATTGTGGGTAAATACCATGAAATGAGCCTGGTGCTATGTTACTTCAGGCGGGCCTTGTAGTCCTGACCACAAGGGTTATTCCCATTAAAACTGTATCACAACTAAAGGAATATATCGTAAAATATGGTCGTCATATTGTTTGCAAAAAATCTGATCATGGATCAGTTGATGTAGTCCTCACAACGGTGCCAACTTACTCAGCTGCAGTATAATCACAAGAGAAGTAAATCTAGTATTGGAATGACTTTTTATGCAAATTTATGATATCCACATTTAGGGAACCTCAGCTTGTCCCACCTAAAGTTGGCTCAAGGAGGTGTGCACAGGCTCAAGACAATTATTGCCTACGCTTGTCAAAACTGTACCTGGCACAAGGAATTGGGCACTAGTACTAATGACTATCATCTGCAGTGTTTAAAACTGTCAACAGGCACATATCAATCATTACTGACTTAAAACAGCAAGTCATCATTTGAAATGAGCTGAAAAGTCACGAGTATAATGACTAAACTTTCTTTCCAAGAGCAATAATTTCATGACTTAATGTTACGTCAAGGTCCAATAGCTGACTTTCGAAATAGCCTCACCATATTCAAATTCACTAACCCGTCAAGACGGCTATATCGGCCTCCCGTTCAGTAACGCTAGGACCTCGCTAAAAAGCAAGACTTTGCGAGATTATGAGAGATATTGCCATGCATTTTAAATGAGAACACGTGACTTTGACTACATTTTAGCTAGGTCCTAGCATAGGTCCTAGCGTCTACTGAACGCATGCCAGGTCTTTGGTGGATAGGCGTTCAGCACCACCTACATATCTCATGTTATGCGTTTTAACACCTTTCTTGCTATCATAATGCCAGCAAATCTTCACTGCTGTGCGATGAGTTATACTTATGTCTTGCGAAAAAATTAGCAAACCTTTTGACAGAAATATTAATGGATGAACAAGGACATCAATCTCCATACATCTTCCACTACGAAGAAATATCCGCGACAAAGCCAGTTGCTGTGGCTGACAAAAAAGCTAAAATAAATTAGTGAACTAAGGCTAAAATAAATTAACTTAAACTAATCAAACAATAGGAGGCGCTGACAGGGGATTTATTCCTCTGCTATTAAATTAACGAACCACTATGTAGCAATTGTATTTCTGTCCACCAAATCGGAGTCTGGATAAATCGGAAGACACTTTCGTGCTCTCATTACTCTAAAGAACGCCAACTTGAAAACTCCCCTATTTTCTTCTCCTAAAACTGCCACGCTTTGATAACTGTTCACATTGATACAGATGTTTGGATTTATGACATTTTTGTCCCCTACTAATGTTGGTATTTCACCTCTGTAGCCCTGTGCCCTCTAGTGCAACACAGGACAGAGTAACAAATCTAAGCCCCCTTCCTACGCAATTGCGGCTAATCTGTCCTCAACTGACATGTATCCCATGACTTTCCTATCAATAGGTAAATAAAACAACAAGAATGGATCAACTTGTTGTTTTATTTACCTATTTATATTGTACATTTCGTGAAACAATAGTATCCTTGGGAGGATCTGGATCGCCTTATTTAGTTTCAGATTTATTTTCTACGTTATTTCTTATCAAGAAATTAATGACCATGAACTTTGCAAATCCATCACAAAAATGTTTACTAATATTGCAATTTATCAATGAGTGGAACGACAAAGTTAAACACAGCATAGCCAGCCTACTTGAACCTCATTTGATTATCAACAAGTCATCAATTTCATCCAAATCTGAGGGTGGACAGTTATATAGCTGGGTGTAACCATGTGTACACACTGTAACCAGGCGAAGAACTGCAGTAACTTGTCTAAATGCCAACATGTCAGTTTTACCTACCCAGGTTACATATGTATCAGAGGCTCAACTTGGATATGCAAGACTTTCAACATCCGAGTTACTAAACAGTTTGTCAAGGCCATCACCATCTACTGTATTATCAAAGCATCCATTAATCTATCCCAGGTGACGATACCCATTTAGGTGTGCCTTATAACCAAATTATCCACCATCCAACTTCAGATGATACATTCCCATAAAGGTATACTACGGTATATAACCACATCATTCACTACCCTACCCAAGATGATACCCATTTTCACCATAGCCAACAGGAGCCTGAACTCAACCGTGTGAGGGATTAGGGGGAACACTAAATCAACATCCATAATTCTTATTCACATGGGAGTTACCTTCAGTTTGAGTTTCATAATTATATTGTAATTCAACTTTTCCCTGATCACATTTGCCTCTGCCAAAAGCTGGTCTTCTGTTTCACATTCAGTGGCTACAATTTGTGACTATTTATTTCAACCATGACATTCCTGTTCCTTGGCACACTTTAGACACAGATTAATGTGAATGTGAAGATAGAAGTTATGGTATATGAGGGAGATGTTCGTCTATTAATGTGGACATCGGTGAAATAAGTCCTACATACCTAACAATCCCAACTAGACTTCAGAACACTGAGAAGTCAGTCTGGCATTACCACCCGGCGGTGCTGTGCATTATTTATGACTTTAAAATGAAATTAATTTTGAAAGTAATCAATTCATTATTGAGCCACTGATTAGAATTCTGATCATGCTCCATTGGAAAACTGAAAATAATTGATCAAGCAAGATAAGCGTGGAAGAACAGTGACTTCTGAAATCAATAAAAACGGAAAGCCGAAAATACAAAGAACCACCTGACTTTTGTCACGTTTAAGACTGGAGCCTGGGTTAATTAACCTAAAATATGAGTTTGCTTAACTTGAAAACTTCATTACTGTCGGATATCAATACCTTTATTGAAACAATGCAATGCGTTGCCATAGCAGCAGAGGCAGTAGCTTTGCAACATCAATACAAGTCCATAAATGTAAACAACGTAGAAAACATGAAAGTAAAGGATAACAAAAACACAATAATGGTCACTGGGAAATTCCATTTAAATCAATTTTAATTGAGTGATTTCGTAACTGGGATATACCAGTTGTCGTATTTGGAAATATTTGGTATGGAATTGAAAAACATTGACAAGTGAAAGACGTTGACCACTTGGACAAACTTTATGTTTGCAATAGGTAGCCACAACAGGACTAAGATAAATATTATTTTACTCTAATGAAGTGGACGTATGAGCAAATGTCCTTCACACTTATTCGATGAATTCAACCAGTCACCAGGAATTGATTTTTCTGTACTTTTACAAGACCTGCTGACATCAGTTACATGTCCTACTTTCAACACAAAAAGTAACGGCCAACCTCAGTGGATTTATTCTAAATCCAATACTCCCATCTTGTTACCAAGTCATATCTATATTTTTCATTGCTATTCATAACACTTCTTGAAACAGATTTCAGTTACAAGAAAACCCTTCATTGGCCATTCTCGAGCCTTTTCATTTCCACTGGTTTTACCAGTTTTAAAGATTGATTTCTCATCAGAGCGCAGGTCGATGCGCATGAAATTTTCACACTTCCTCATGACCTACGGCTGAGGAAACTGCTGCAAATTTTTGTTTTACACTGATTAACATAGATACTGGTTGTCAGAAATGAAGATTTCAGATGTTTTTAAAAACAAATTTGATGGCTGACACATCTCTGTTGTTTAAGGATAAATAAAAAATTGAAACACAGTTTCCTGCAAACTGATAGAAAGAATAGTTTAGACATGAAGTTAATTAAAGCTTACTAAATAGCTGTTTTAGAAATTCATGTCCAAAACAACGTAGAAAACACATCTGAAACTAAATAAGGCGATCCAGATCCTCCCAATGATACTATTGTTTCATGAAATGAAGAATATAAATCGGTAAATAAAACAACAAGAATGGATCAACTGAAATTTGAAATTTTTGGATGTAATAACTTCCTTTGACAAAGGAAGTTATTACATCCGAAAATTACCGATTTATGTCCAAAACAGAAACTGACAATTCTCAGGAACAATGAGGTCACGAGATTACAGCAAAGTTTTGAGGCACGGATTAAGATTTTAATTCAGTGACCAAGGATTCTAAGATATTGCAAACTGCATTATGAAGTGATAGTCGGTCAATGTATGAGATAAATCCCCCTGACTGTTGAAACAGACAAAACTGTAAGTAATGCTATGCTGAAGTGGGCACTCAGCATAGTAAAAGGAGTGTGTCTTGCAACACAGACTCTGAAATTTGCATCATACAGACTGACTGACAGTCATTTGTAATATTGTGATTTTAATGCAGGCAATATGGTGGTTTATAATAGGTCATGGTAAACAGAAAATGCACATAACAAGGGTAAAGAAACAACTCAGTGACCAGACCCTCATGTAGTTTAGCTGAACATGAAATTCCCATGCCAGACCACTGAATCGTGGCCATCAAAACTTTAAACAGGACCCAAAATACTATGTAAGTTACACAAAATTCATTATACAGCAAGAGATCGGGGACGTGTGCATAAACAGACGACACTCGCGAGATGCTTACTTCAAGAAATCTTGGCATGTCCAATGGAAATAGCATTTTTACTTGCAGGTTAGTCCAACAACCCAACATTCAAGCCTCACAGATAATCATCAGAGACGGCTATTTTGTTAGCACGGAACTATACTCGCCTTTTACTCGCATAATTCTGTAGTTTTGCATGATCATGGATTTCTCACAAGAAATATGCTGCACAGAATGCAGCCTGGTTACTGTAATTGGAGTTTAACATCATCTCACAGCCGTTTGACCAACCAAAAGTTTACTTTTCACTACGAGATGCACCCTTTTGCTGATCTAATAAAATTCTGTGGATCTTGTACTTGTACTCGTGACTTGACGACATACAAGAGTAAATATAAAACTCTTAACAACACAAGAGCAACGCAAAGCGTTGAAATGCACCCACAATTGCACCGCAGACGGCATGTCTAAAGGGGTGTTTGTTAGTATCAAAAATGGTCACTAGGTGGCGCAAAATTGTAAATCTGTTCAAAAAAGAATTACTTCTAGTCTCCTTAACAGAAACTCTTTTGCAAAATTTCAAGAAAATCCATACACAAATCAAGAGGGAACTGTAAATGAAAAAGGTATTGCCCTCCATAATAGAAATCTACTTGACAATTTTCCTGACGATCCTCGGAGTGGGCTGGCTGATGGAAAACCATACAAATAATACTAAAAATGTCCACCAAATGGTGCATAATACCAAGAATCCATCTGAATGTAGGAATACGTTGTCGTCTGCTCATCAGAAAGTTGTTGTGCTAACTTGATGAAAATCTGTCACGGAACGCCGAAGATAAAAGGTAAATGATAAAATAAATATAATGGCCACTAGAAGGCACAGTGGTAGTCAGATCCATCTTAAAATCCTTGTCATTCGTTATCACATTCATAGGAAAAACTTGCCAAATTTCACAAAGTTCCTGCAGGGAGTAATGGATATACAGCCGCGGATACATAGAAAGAAACTGCCACAAGGAGCGCCACAATGGTTAGGTTGTCTGAAGATCAACACCAGTCATGTCAATTTGACTAATGATCCTTCAAGCAGTTTTGAGAATAGGCGGACACAGAAGTCGGATCGGTCCGAAACTCTTCGTCATGTCACTAACTTCATAGGCACACATCTGTCAAATATCATCAAGATCATCCAAGGGGTTAAGAGATACAGCAGTGATACGCACCCACACATATATGTGTGGGTTCGTAAAAAGGCCAAACAAAAAACAAGACAAAAACAACAAGGAAAACCTTGGACCAATGGCTGGAGTGATGACCCTGTAATATAAAATGAATTTCAAGCATAAAACATGTCACAAGAAAATAGAAGTTGCTTGCAACAGAAACGCTGAAAAATGAAGAAAGGTAGTTATCAGGCATAGAAGCTCCTTCACATTAAGCAACAGAGATAAAGTGATCATAAGCTGGCATGAGCTACTTCAACATAAACTTTCATGTGGAACTCTGTCCATATTCAGAAAGTGGGCAGAGGTTTGCCTTAACCAGTCCACTGTAGAGAATGCAGTGCAGTCATGCAGTACACTGAATACACTATGCGCATTGTCTCTGCAGAGTCACCCAATACACCATGCATGTTGTTACTGCATGCAGAGTCACACAATACACTATGCATGCTGTCACTGCAGTCACCCAATACACTATGCATGTTGTTACTGCAGAGTCACACAATACACTATGCATGTTGTCACTGCAGTCACCCAATACACTATGTATGTTGTCGCTGCAGTCACCCAATACACTACATTACCAGCAATACGTAAACTAGGTCATCCGCCAGGTTCTCTGCATAAACTAGGTCATCGCTTATGGACCAGTTAGTGCTTCACTCTCCGCGTCTCACTTGAGAGAAGCACCAGGAAGGTTGTTCTACATTTTGTAGCTCAAAATTACCAAAGTTCAAATATATTCCGTTAAAAAGGAAAGACAAAACATATTACTACAGATGTCTGGCCAATACCAACAGGCACCACTCGTAAGCAAGTCAAAGCTGTCCTTTTTACTTGTTGCCTTTTCTCGCACTACCTCAATCGACTAGTTTTTCGCAATGAAACACTACAATTCTCATAAATTCAACTTGTAATGACTCCTTTCAATTTTAAACCATGCCCGAAGTACTAGGACACAAACTATTATTAGGTACAAAGACATTTTCTTCTCTGAAGTGGATCGTAAACAGCTCAGGTGAGTTTTCCTGACATAGCTACTTTGGTTTCAGTGCCCATATATTAGCTCCCATAGGCCGGTCAAGGGCCAATCTCTGCTGTACGCACTACTGAGAGCATTGGAATCAAACTGTTATGTATAAAGCAAAATATGTTTATTAGTATACTGGTGTGAATATTATCAGGGATTTAACCAAAAACTTCGAATTAACTAGACCCACTGATGATAGTCTATGATAAAATAAACTGATGTCAAAATAACAAAATTGGTAATTTTCGGCCACCCCATGTTAAATACAAAATTTTGTCTAATTTTCTTCAAACTCCTACATTTCAACCTTGATTATACTGACATCTGTTGGGTCTATCGGCAACTAAACCTCACATGAAAGGCTTGGTCGAAAATTATCGTTTTCTCACATGCACTTTCGGGTTTTCAGCGGCGATTCCATTGATCGAAGCGACAAAATAAGCCAAAACTTTGGCCATACCATGTAAAACATAATTTTTTTCCAATTTTACTGAAACTTGGCCATGTTTTTAATAAAATACTTATCTATGTTATGTGCTATCGGCAAATGTGATTGGTTCATAAATAAGACCCCCACGCTGTGTTTTCTGCGAATCCCATGTATCCTGACTGAGTGATTTTTGCGCATGCGCAGTTCAAGGTTTCAATATTGCTGGTAATGATGCATGTTGTCACTGCAGAGTCACCCAATACACTATGCATGTTGTCACTGCAGAGTCACCTAATACACTATGCATGTTGTCACTGCAGAGTCACCCAATACAATCTGCTACTCACAAAGGCTCCTACCTCCATCAGCTAAAAGCGAATACTTACTGAAGCCAATCTCAACAGCTTGCTCCTTGCGAGTTTTCTGCCCACAGAAGTCTTTATCAGCGATGTACGCTATGATGACGAGGAGCGGAAAGAAAAGTAATGTAACAATAGCTTCCCAGAGTTCCACGTAATTCTTGGAGATGCCAAGCAGAATGATAACGAGCCAGAGATAGGCAAATACGCTGAAACAGGCAGTGACAGCAAAAACCTTAATGTACTTGAGACTTCGGGCCTCACCATCCGGAATGGCAAAAACGCACACGCCGGTAATGACAAACAGGTTGAAAGCAGCCGAGCCCACGATGGTACTCGGCCCCAACTCCCCCACATTAAAATCCTGTCCAATAATCTCAATGATGGACAAAAGGATTTCTGGAGAACTTGAACCCAGTGCCATCAAAGTTAAGTTCGCAACAGTGTCATTCCAGACTTTCACTTCAATCTCTTCAACACCTCCCTTAACATCGGGATTGGCCACGTTAATTTTGCGGGTTTTGCTCGTAATTTTTTCTATCGCGCACATGAAGACGTCTGCAATAATGGCGACTCCGAAGAAACTCCACAGCAAGCCAATGCCGTAGATGAGAGCACGGGCCCATCGTGACCAGCCATACTCGCTGACCATAGGCAGCCAGTAACCCATCTGACACGAGAAGTTCTTGTACTGTGAGTCACAATACAAAGTGACATTGTCTGCAGTGTAGCTCATTTTCACTAATAGTTGAATAGTTCAGCACCTGAAAACAAATAGGTTTAATAGTATAGACAAAACAGCACCTACTGTGAATTCTAAAACTTCACACACTACAATTAGTGGGATTTTTCCCCAAGGATGTCATGAGGAGAAGTTTAATACAAGTAACCTAAACTACACGGGTAACAGACTCATAAACACGGCCCACGGACGCATGAACATGACTCAAGTACTTGCAAACACCGTTCACTAAACTCACAAACACGGGAACGGACTCACATTCATGAAGAAACATGGTTAACGGACAGCCAAACACGGTTTACGGACAAAATGTAGATGTCAGCTGACCCAGGAAGCTGATGAGTCAGTGACCCATGTTTGGCGGTCCGTTAACCGTGTTTCTTCGTGAATGCGAGTCCGTGTCCCGTGTATTTGGGTGAATGGATCGTGTTTTGTAAGTCAGTAAACGGTGTTTGCAGGTACGTGAGTTGTGTTCATGCGTCCGTGACCGTGTTTATGAGTCTGTTAACCGTGTATAGTTTAGGTACCTTGTAATAGGCTTGTCCTGAACCAGAACACCATCACTCTCATTTTAAGGTATTTACCCACAATGCAACACATGTGTCAAGCACTTGCCCTGCTTCTTTACATGCAGTTGTGCTATAGCCACTATCTTGTACACTTGTTATTAATTAAAGCTGCATTCCGTTTAGCTGTCTAAAATCAAATTAGGCAGTATACTCTTATCAAATCTGTATCATAATATTCCCTACTGCGATGAGATTCCACTTCCATCACCAACAAGAACATCAAAACCATCAGTGACTCACAAAGAAAGCACACCAGGATTTACTGGGGTAGGCCAAACCTAAATTTGCAAATTTGAAAAAGGTTCGTGTACACATTACCTGTGATTTGAGTTCATAACAGAAATCAAACGTAACGAATATTATGGTAAAAGTAAAACGAGCGTCGGTACTAACCCCATGTTTCGAGCAGCACGCTCTTTTTAAGGGTATGACACAGACTGCTGAATAGATAGTTATATATATATTTTAGTATTAAGAGATGCTCGTCGTTTTACTTTTACTATTTATATTCTTATCCATCGTTAACTGCATGGCATTCCAGCATCTATTTTATGTATTTAAGAATATTATGAGACCAATCAGAATAAAGGGTCCAATTCCATTTTAGTTTTTTAACCAGCTAAATAGGGCAAAATGCTGCTTTAAGGTTATCTCAAACATTACTTAATGACCTCCATTTTAACTCATATATCAGAAAAACCAGGCTTTGTCAACTAGTAAAAGTATACATTTTCTGAAAGAAAAAAGATCAGGAATTATAAAAATGTTTAATAGTGATGTACCATTATTATTATTATTATTATTATTATTATTATTATCATTATTACGTTAATACCTTTTAAGTCAGTTTCATTTGTAAGAGTGGTACATTCATAGCAAAATAACCCCTTGGTTTACTTTAATGTATCTTTTTTAATGAAAACTTCACCAGTTACCTCAAAAACGCTGATAGGAATTTGCGATTAATCTCGGGAGTCATTTCTTGGTTTCTATGACAAATCAACTCGCAAAACGTAAAGGTATTACTGTACAAAATAGCAGTCGTATTCCAATCCAAGGTGCTTCTGCTAAATCGTTTTTTCTAGCTACATGGTATATATTTCCCAGAGAGTGAAGATAAGGTGTTTCACCAGACAAATGTGAAAAATCGTACAAATTGCCAATTTTTGTGAATAAGGTTCAAGAAATCCTTAATTAATTCATCTCTGTAATGTAAGCTAACTTGTATTATTGCATTTTCAGTTTGAATGCTTAGACACCAAGTCTCCAGCCCATTATGAAACTGGCAGATGTTACCAATCTCATCCATGAGCAGGTCACATGTACTGTAGTTCCTGATGATGCAACTTGTGTATGAGCTGTGATATGGGCTCATTAAGGGGAGGTAAAACTCAGGTGGGTGAAAGTGTCATTTCAGACGACATTTCCTCAAAACTTAAACTTAAGATCTTTTTCTTGCAATGGACTTGAGACAAATTAAAGTTTTATCTTAAAATTGACTGAAATTTAAGATTTGTCTGCTAAGCTAAATCAATTTTCTTGAAACCGGCCCCAGGATACTATGTGTTATTTATTGTTTGTTGTGTTAGTACAATACAGTCCACAGTTTTTTTGTTTAATTTTAATCTAAAATACATTCTGTAGGGCCACTTCAAAACGTTGACTTTTTCATAAAGGTCAAAACAAATGGGTTCCTTTACTCTTTCAAATAGGGGGCTATCATCTTATCCCCTAACCCTAAAACAGGGTAAATGGTGGTTTTCCATTCGTTTTGCACAAAAAATTCCAAAATTAACAAAATTACCATTTTTCAAAGGCTGATAACTTTACTGCAAATAATAGTATATTTACCAAAAGTTGCTTTATGACATTTTGGTGACATACTAAACTTTTCGTAACCTTATTTTTGTGGAAAATCGAATCCAAATAAAATTTCACTTGTCAACCATAATGCGTTCTAAATAAGTTAAAAACTATTGTGATTTCTCAGGGACACAGCTTTTAAAAATACGTGTATAGAGTAGCCCCACAGCATTCACTATAGCAGCAGAATAGAAAGACAGTCCAGTAGTGCCCATCCTATGTGTTATTACTGTCTTTGTGTAAAATGGACAAATCATGCTGACCCTTAGAAGAATTTGCCCTGGATCAAATTGTACGAGTTCAGTTCAGGTACGTCCAAACTACACAACCTATACCTTCAACTTGCGACAATTATGGTGCTAAAAGGATTACATACACATGGCATCTGTGTAATTGAGCGAGCATGCAACTCATAACTACGCTTTGTCAGCAAGTTTCCCTCCACACTATGACTTACAAGGAGGCAAGTTACCCTATAACAAAAGGCCCAAGACACACCCTACCTCGAAAAGTGGGTTAAGTTGTCAGAATTGTACAGTTGTTCCACACTTTATTAAACCTAAGTGACACCTCATTCCAGGGTGTTCAACAGTAACACAGTGAGGACAGTACCTAACAGCTGGGAGCAAAATGCTTGAAATAGTCATCCATACAAACAGCTCATTGTGAACACCCGTCTTAAGCTCTTCAGCGAGCAGTTACTTGCCACCAATGTATTCAGTTATCTATCTTAATTGTTATAAAAATGCACATCTTCCTTCCATAGACCAGGAGCAAAATTTGGATTCAAGTTCAATAACAGGCTTCCATTCCCATTCTGCTTTTTTGGGGGAAAGTCAGAGAAGCACTGAATGTGAAATGATCACATATAGCAAATGATTGTAAAACCAATCATCCAGATTAATTCAAAATGTTGCCAGACCCACTGGATTCATTTCCATCAATCTAACTGCATTACACAATTAGACTAGAAGAGAGTCAGAAGTCGATGAACTAATGGTTTAAGCCTGCTTGATTTCCCCAAGTGCACTACACACACCTTGTTGAAAATGCAAATTCTTTCCAGCAGATCTAAATTATATCATGCAGGCGTCAATTAAAACATCCACTGATGATGGGGACTGTTCATCTTGCAGTGTTTTCCCACTTAAGGGGTGAAACGTAGAGCAAAACTTCCGTGAAGTTATCAGTAGATGTCGCATCAACGATATATTAGCTAGAGTGAGATTCAACGAAATATTCTGCAAAATGTGTTCTTTGTTATTCAAGAGTCAGTTTACCTTGGCACATTTAGTCAATAAATAAAAGAATACACATCTGATGAAGGATGACACTGGTCATATTCATAAAGACTGGTAAATGGCGGGAAAACAATTTTTGGTTAGCCTCGAACCCGCTCCTCAATATTTGTTTGAGAATACGAATTAACTACGCCATCTGGTGTTTACTCTGATGACTGAATCGCCATAACTTCGATATCACTGTCTAGAGTGGGAATGGTAAGCAAAGATTGGGCAAATTTTTGTTCAACTGAAGTTCCCACCATTGTACTTGTGTAATATTAGGTGCTAGATTTGTCCTCGATAGTACCCGAAGAGCCTCAGTTTAAAACAGAAAACAGGCATATAAGGAGCAAACTTTTTGAAACATGAACTAACCCTTGGATCAAATGACCAACTGAGAACTGACATTTGGATCAAATGACCGACTGAGATTTGACCCTTAGATCAAATGACCAGATGAGAGAAACATGGACTGACCCTTGGATCAAACGACCAACTGAGAGAGATACCTCATGTACAAGAGTTGAATAAAACACTGGAGGCCCAAGCAATCACAGGTATATAAGCAAACGGTTTGGGTTACAAACTGCCCGCATTATCTCTAATTTCCAGGAGCAAAAATTTATAAACTCTTCTCATTTCCAAATCACAAGAATTCTGCAATGCATCTGCTAAAAAATGTCAATTGAAAGCATCAGAAAAGTTACTGTGAATTTGCAAATTAAGAATTAGCGAAATTACCTGTATGAGCAGAGAGAACATTTCTTTGTTTTCAATATTTTTATTCAGAAAAGAATTTTAGTAAAAATCAGCTGCATCAAAAATATTTTGCTGTTGTGTTAGACAGTGTCTCCACATAAAATTAGGGCTTAGTCATTCAGTGTTTTAACAGTGAACTGAGACATACCAGAGGCTAAGTTGATAAATTATGTAAAAAAACACACATCAGAAATATTAATCTTTAAGGCACCTCGGTCGAATATCCAATCATATGTCCTCTGAGATCAATTCATTCTTAGCTCAATTTCCCAAAATGTCGCTGAACAAGATCCAACTAGAATAATACGGAATTGGCACAAGTAAACTCCATACATCTTGTTCTTCCCAACCTACTTTGTGAATATCAGTCGGACTTCCCGGGTTTCCTGACTGCAACTCATCATACATTTGTTTGATTTTATAAATCGGTAAATAAAACAACAAGAATGGATCAACTGAAATTTGAAATTTTCGGAGGTAACAACTTCCTTTATCAACAAAAACAGAAATAAAGTTGATAAAGGAAGTTGTTACCTCCGAAAATTTCAAATTTCAGTTGATCCATTCTTGTTGTTTTATTTACCGATTTATATTCTTCATTTCACGAAACAATAGTATCCTTGGGAGGATCTGGATCGCCTTATTTAGTTTCAGATATATTTTCTACGTTATTTGATTTTATCAAACAACAGGACAAAGAAAATTTGAGTTGAATGACTTTCAGAAAGCATTTGATACCATCAATCACCAGGTATTCTCAAAGATAAGCTTCCAGCAATTGGGTGCACCCCTGTTGCTATTAAGTGGTTCTGTCACATCCCTGTAATACTCCCAAATTCTAAATATCAACGAATATCACCCTATCAACATGCATAAATTATTTAGCAACATGCGTGGGGGTTTCCCCAGGGGTCTGTTCTAAGACCCTTGTTATGTCTTACATTAATGATGTGTCATCTGCTGTAACTTGGGCAGTAGTCATTAACAGGGGTCCCAGATTTTCAGAACTAGTTTGATCCAAATCAGTCATTGAAGAAAACTGCTGCAGCAGGACTTCTGTCACTGACTGCATTCATCGCAAGCTTTTGTTATTTGCTCAGGATTCTGCTCTACCACTATTAAACACTATTTTACCAACTGTCCTAAATGGGAACCAACTTTGTTGCATCTCGTCAAAACAGAGGCATTTTTGTTTGGTTCCAAAACACCAACTAAACAACCTCTATCTAAATGTGTCCCACAATGGCAAACCTGAGGTGAAATACCATGGGTGTATCCCCATACTATATTTTAAGTGGTCAAGCTATCACTGACATAGCCATTTCTACAATTAATGATTATCTAAATGCTTATGCAAACAAACAAATCTTGAGTCCTGAGACCAAAGAAGGTCTTGTCAATGCCTTAATTTTCCAGCACTTGTGATTATACAGCAGCAGATTGGTATTCTGACATTTAGGCATGGCATCCAAAGAGATTGCAAATCAAAATAAAACTATTCACTCTCACTTAAGCAGAGCCTAGTTTACAGAGGTTGGATTCCTCCCAATTGTGGAACAGCTCTTACTCACATGATTATTATTACTCATGCTACTGTAGTCCTCATTATTTGAATAATATTCAGCACACGAGATGTACATTTTTATTGCCCACCCAGAAGTTCAAGATGTCTCATGACTCCTCCTCTGATCTCTTTTGGAGAAACGATTTTTGAATACACTGCCATTAATTACCCTGATACTACACCGGACTTCTTAAAAGCCATTTCAAATTTTAAACTTTTTCTCAAACAGCATTTTTATTCACTTATGCAATGTTATTATTTATTTAGTCCTGCCTTTTCTGATCATGGCTGCATACTTCATTTTTTTAATTTTATTCGCTGTATTAGTATTTTCTTGTCCATCTTTTCATTTTGTTTTATAAGTTTTTAGGGACCACAAAGAACTTAAGTGTATCTCTTTCTGGTATGATCATGGTTGCACAGATTCTATTTTTCACATGTACGGTAAAATCTTACAAATTTAGGACACAATATGGCAGACAAGCGAAACTGTATTTTTCATTTTTTTCAATGAGACATGTAACATCAAAACAATGCCATGGAAGTTCAAACTCTGTGCCACAATGTTTGAAGAAGTCTTAGAATATTGAGGCAAGGTCAATATTGATAACTATTTTGTCAGAAAATGTTTACCATGCATGTCTTATCATTTTATCTGTCTTATTTATATGTTATTGTTTCTCATTTTTACTTCTTTATGTAGTTTGTGTAAAGTATAATACAACAAGCGGTGTAGTTTGACAGCCGCAAAACTACCCTGGATGACAAACAAAACAGAACAGCATGAATAAGATCAATTTTACAATGATTTTGAGAATGAAGAATAACTGACCGGCAAGGATCACATTCTGGACTTAAACGGTTGCAACAGTAACTTCCTAATCAGCTACTGAGGATTTTACAGCAAATATGCACAATAAACCACTGGACAGACAGCCTTATGGAAAATTGAGCTACTGGGTATACAATAATGTTATCATTTACTGAAGGAGACTGGGCTGATATGATTGGTTATAAAGACACCCCAGTAGTGCATGTAATATCTACTAGTATTAATGCAAAAGTATTTCCTGGTGGAAATGCTTCCCACTGTCTGGGTATTGATCACTCTCAAAGAGGCTACTGAAAAAATAGGACGACAGAACACCAACTCAAGAAAATTTTTGTGCATTTCAAACTCCTTGTACTTGGTCATCGTTTGCACAAAAACTGTGTGTAATCAACTCTCGATATCACCAGCACTAACAAAACAAGACAAAAAACACCTTAAAGTCAGGAAGATAATCGACACGCCAGTCATGATCCCATAAATAAGACTGAGAGAATGATTAACAATGGACTAGACTGATATCTAGACTTGGAAGACATGTCTGTAGTCCACACCCAAGGAGAGATATTTGTTATGACAAGATCCAGGGACTTCTCACCTGAATAAATACCGTAAGATAATCGTAAATAAAATGTATGATAATCTTTGACAAAAACCGCTTGTAACCAAGTCATCGGCAACCAATTAAACCAAATTGAGATGCATATTTTACTGTAAAACTAGTTACGTTCTCAAGAACTCCATGAAGTAGGTTACGTTGACTGCCAATGGCAATTTGTCTGGGAGGGGTAGGGGACGGCCTGGGAGGAGGGGACGGCCTGGGAGGATGGGACGGTCTGGGAGGAGGGANGGACGGCCTGGGAGGAGGGGACGGTCTGGGAGGACTGGATGGCCTGGGAGGAGGGGACGGCCTGGGAGGAGGGGACGGCCTGGGAGGAGGGGACGGCCTGGGAGGAAGGGATAGTCTAAAGCAAAATTGTGTATATACACAGTACATAACTAATATGTCGTAGGCTTGCCTCAGGGCTGGCTCATGAGAACACATCTGGTTTACTAATTACTCTCTGCTTTGGATTTAGCTGGAGGCAATGGAGTTGTTAGGCAATCTATCCACAACATTCACCATAAGGTTAAGTAGGTTACCTGGAAGCATGTGGAAACTTGACTAACTTCCAAACATTATTACAGAAATGGTTCATTGGATTCATACAAAGCTTTCGGATTCTGTGTTTTATGCACTCTTCTCCAAAACTAAATGGTTTTCATGAAAACTCAAATTAAAGCTGTATAAAACAAAAACGAAATGACAATGTAAGAGTGTTTGAGATTTCACAAGAACATAAATTCACAAAATTCTGTCATGTTATACATACCATTGCTATCAATGCACCTTTCTTTCTTGGTAAATTTAACTAAAAAGACATGGTCATATGACCCAAATAATGGGAAAAGCAGTAAAAAGTCAAAAGCCCAATTCTACATGCTTTCTTCTTTCAGAAAATATACACTTTTACCAAGTGGAAAGATTAACTCCCATAATTAAAATGCAAGAGAAACTTCACTAAGTTGTTAGGCTTTAAAAGCGGAGCTTCAGTACTGACCAAAACTTTGGTGTAATGGGAACGATCAAAGTGAAGTTTCGTCAAAGTTACAGGTAGAGGTTGCAGCAACGAGATACATTTATGAGAGACTCGCAAAATGTGTTTTTTAATTGTTAATATAGCATAGACGACGTGCTCTCAATAGACGCACGTAAATAAATAAAAGAAAAAATATCTGATGAAGAATGAGACAGATCGTTTCCATTAACACTTGTAAATGACAAGAGAACCCTTTTCATCCTCAAACCCACTACTCAATATTCATTTGAGAGTACGAATGAACAATAGCTGTCTGGTGTCTACTCAAATGACTGAATCGCCATCTAGCGATAACTTCAATATCACTGTCTAGTCGGAAAGGAAAGTGAAATTTCGGCCAAGCTTCCGTAAACCGAAGTTCCCTAATGGGAAAGTTGTATAAAACCCCACTAAAACTACCAGTACAATATCACAGTGTGTAGCTCTAGAAAATGTTTACAAGCAGCGACAGAAAATAGAAGAAACTGTAATAACATGCCCATTTTTAGCCACGAATAAGTAATCTCTATGCATTCACTTGCTACATACACTAAATATTTACCTCTCTCATTAGAAACACTTGCTGACCCCTCAAGTATCTAGCTGCTATGTGCACACTCAGTTTCTCTGCTTGTAAATTTTAGTGCCACTTGTATAAGGTTAGGAATCTTCTGTACCCCTCAGGCTCAAAACACACCTTGAAAAGCAGTCATGCTTAACACAAACAGAAGTCAAAATTCTCTCTGCAAACAATGCCAACAGATTATACTGGGCATATTTTCAAGCACCCTCAGAAAGGCAAGGTCCTGTCATTCTAGTACAAGACTACCAGCTGGTAATGTTTTTCATGTGTAAAACAGGTGAACTATTCTGGAACTGACATAGAAGGTAAAAACAAACCTAAACAAATGCATCGAGGCAGGCAAACTACTTTTTGTACAAAACTGTTCATAGAAGCTGCTTCTAAACTGAATTTCCAACTGTTAAGCTCAACGCAACCAAAGAGTAAGTTTTAAAACCTTAATTTTCATCACATTCACTGAGATGCTGTTGACATGAAATGGACGTCCACAGTGATGTACAGGGAAACTTCAACAGCTCTGACCAAAAGAGAATGAAGACATACCAAACTGTTCACAGCAGCTTTTCGAAATTTCTGTTGAGACCCTTGAAAGCACAGAGACCACACCAGTCAGCACAGCTCACCAATGCATAACAAAAACACACATCTATCAATAACTGCCTATTGAATAATGAAACAAGTATCAACTGACACCTACCCTCATCAATACACAGTAGATGAGTCTGGCTGTCAATGAACATTCCGTTACCACGGTAAATTTTGTTCTCACCAACGACATTTGTCTGAATATCACTAGAAGCACTTTCAAATTATGTATGTAATATGATTTCTGACCAACATCAACATAATTCCAAAATTGTTCTTTTTTATTTTTCTCAGACTCCAAACATTGCTGTGAATGACCGAACCTTTGTCTGATGGTAGCTGTTGTACAAAACCTGAACATGGAAAAGCATTTAATTTGGTGCTCCATGTGAATGATGGGTGGAAAGAATGATAGAATTTCACTTGTCAACACTAATAGTGTCTTGAAGTGGTGAGATTTTATCTTAAGTATTCACTCAACTTACCCATCAAAGTACAAGAACTGCCTTGGCTGAATATTGATAATAATTACGATGTATCAAAACACTGAGGACACTTCCATGTATCACTTCACTGCTAAGCTCTGCAGGATGCGTTCTAAAACAATACATGGCCATAACATCTCATTAATGCCCAAAAATTATGTGACATGACTAGCAGCCAATAAAAAATCAATAAATTGCTTATCAGAGGGCTAAACTATACCCACCCACATAACCGACATGGGTGTCACTCGAATGATATCATAGCATTGATATCTTTATTATCAGCACGTATATATAGATGTGTTAGTACATCAGTGTCAAATACTTGGACTGGTCTGAACTGTTCACCAGACCAAAGCTGGAAAATCCCTTTAGTATGGCAAACATTCAAGATCAACTCAGTTTTAGAAAAAGTTCACTTAACAAATTTGAGCACAAACCAATTTACAATAAAATCTCAACAATTTCGGACAAAAAATAATTGTCAAAATTGTTTTTTTTAATTATTTTTCAAGGTCTTCAAACATGAGCAGTTGCTCATAATTACTGTCTGCTCGAAGCTTATGGTAATGATATTAAAAAATGTTATACCATTTATTTGATGCTTTTTATGTTTAATGAAAAACTAAAATTTCACTTGAAGGTCATATTCTACTCTAAATTAGTCATACTTTATCACTGTTAAAACAAATTCATTAAGGATGCACTTTCAACACGACACCAAATTTTGTCAAACCAAACAAAACTAATTACATGTATTTTCAGTACTCTAGTGGTACACGGCTCACAAAATGAAATCACAACAAACTCCACTTGAAGAACTTCTAAAACAAACTGATGATAATAGAAGAACAGAAGGGAGACCATTTAGTTCAGTAAATGTGTGTGACTTGCACTTCGGGGTGAGGGCGTGTTGGACATCTAACAACCGAGTGATTTGTGTTGCATAATTCAACTTATTGCTTTTTTAAAGCGATGCATGCGAGTGGTGAAGTAAAAAACTGTCTGCTGGCAAAAATGACCCCTTCACGGATTCTCTATGTTTGGCTACAACCCTAGCATTTATATCACTGAAAATGTATGAGCATTTCAACACCCACGTAAACCTTGGTATAAAAGTCCAGGCCAGGCGCGAACTAGTGTTTGGCTTACTTTTAACTACCGGTAGTTCTATTCCCATGAAGAAGATAAAAACACACAGTTGGTTAACACAGTGTGATGCAGCAAATTAACTCGTCAATAAAAGACAATGAAAGAGCTGGGGCAGAGAGACACTTGGCGAAACAGGGAGTACAAAAGTGACCACGAGAACAGTAGTTTCTTGGATGTTACGGCACAAAAAATCTATCAATAGAATGAAGAACGGTTAGACATATCGAGAAACGGATGTCACTATCTAGATAGCCCTTGACAAGATCTATCTTATCCATGTATTAAATTTCAGGTGATTCACTGGAAGATAGCGTCCGATCTTTTCCAAAAACAAAAAGCCTCAAGCCTTTCACAAGATATATTTTGTATCAAATGAAAAATGCGACCAATAGCATGTGTACGATAGACCAACAAAAGCGCAACTGAGAATCAGTCAATACACCGATTTTCAGAACAGTCATCAGGTCAGTAAATCTCAACTACACTTGTGATTGGTTAAGCCAAAGTGAGAAATGTGCAAACAGCACTTGATGAGATCTATCCTATGTATGAATGGGAAATCATCAGAAAATCTTGAAAAGCTCAAGAACAGTAAGTTGTAGCAAAAAATTGATAACACACTGCATACAACAGTTGATCAGATCTAAATATCGGATTTGGGAGTGTCTCAAATGACTGCAGAACAAGCGCTACATAAAAATTTGAAAAATGGCGATTACAGCACCACCTGTGGTCTGATTTCACCCAAAAATAATATGCCTCAAGTTTTTAACGAGATACACGTATTAATGCCATGTTCATTGGACAAAAAATGCAACCAGTAGTATGCTTACAAAGCAGACAAAATAATAAGTCAAACAAATGACAAAACAACATAAATAGAGAGAAATTTCATGCAGCCAAATAATAAGATCGAAAATGCTAAGGAAATTTCCTTCAACATATCATACAGCACTTAGGACAATTGTTAGTGTTTAAGCTGGTGTATCAACAGACGCCAATCAGATCAATTGTCTACGTCTTAAGACATTTGTCACACCTGTAGACTTATTTCACACCTGCCTCATTATCCAAGTGATTGTCAACAGATGTTGGTAGGTAACAAGTTAAAAATGCCTAGCTTCCTGAGATAGCTACCACTGTTGCTTGGTAATTCAATGAGTCAAATAACTGCATCAGCCCACATAAGTCACCTCATCTCAAAGTAGCACCACCCAAAAACCTGACCTGGTATCTCCAACCAACTACTACTGTATTAAACACACAAACAGATAACCAATTACTACATGCATAAAAGTTTAGGCTAAATATTTCTTCTGGCCTTGACAGCCAATTTATTTTTAAAATGTGTGAAGCATAATTTAATTGGAACATAAACACTGTTTTAAATAATTGTTAATTTTGAACTTCATGCTCAGCTCAAAATTTGTCTTAAAAGTGCGTGTTTTAATTTTTGAATAATTTCAAAAGCCAACACTTTTCTCGAAACACTGTGAGATTTAAAGTAGAGAGCAACAATTTCCCACCTTTGTCCGAGTTGTTGAATATCATTTCAATTTTAATGTATCATAATTCAGGCATATATTTTGCTGGCCACATCAAACAATAGATTACTTGAGGTACAACAGTTAAGATATGCATAGTATACCAAAACAAATTTGGAGTAGCAGTCCATTGTTAAGTTCATGAGAACTTGTTTGACAGGTTTTGTATTGTTATCAGATTTCAACAAAAAGCCATTATGCATTCACAGAATTGTTGCTGAACATGGAACAAAATATCACCAATAGCTGGGTGTAAAAACCATTACAGTTACTTTTATCATACACAACCAAACTTTTCCATGGATCCTGAACTCTACCATAGACAGCTTTACCACAGACATTTTAGGGTAACCCAGTTTCTATGTCAGGGCCCTCACTCACTTGAGGGAAAAGATCCTTGTACATTCTGCCGGGAATTTTGGTTACGGAGAAAATACCCACAGTAGCCCGAATGCCTACCCTCATCAGCAATGCATCAAGAAGCCAAAACTAACTAAGCGATTAATTCAGACCTTGAAGAGAACTTTTTAATAATTGGAAAGAAATTTTTGGGTTTGATGAGCGTAATTTTGAGTGACTTTTAAATATTTTTATAGGGACCAATAGGGGAGATACTCAGATCAAAATCAAGGCATCGAGGGCCCTATATGTGTTCACTTGGTAAGTGTGCCTAAGTGTGGCTCAGGTCAGGTTTTGTGGCAAGGGTATTTTGTGCATGGTAAGTTTTAGCAGACAGTTGTATGGGTGCACGCCTATGGTAAGAGTTGCTTTCAACTCCCTCAACTGGGTAATATTGGGAAGAGCTGTATTTACTGCAATCAATTATAATTCTTAACCTATTCAACACACACAATAATGGAAACATGGACCTTGTACTTTGAATGAAACCAAAAGAAATTAGCAAAATTCTGAGTCCATAATTTTCCATAATTTGAGGTGTGTAATAAAGCAACATTTGTGCACAATCAGATTTTGAAAAATTTCCTCAAGGCTCCATTCATGTAACTGCAAAAAATGAGGCAAATATCAAAAATTGCATAGACAAAACATAGTTCAATGAAAATTTGTCTCATGGAAGTAATGCGCATAATTTCTAATGAAAAAGGTAATTATTTGAAAACAGTTATACAGTTCCAGACCAGGTTTGAACCTGTGCACTTTGGGCGCACCTGGTGATAAAAAGTGTGCCTTTCTTCAAAAAGTTGTAACAGGCAGACTTAGTGAAATTAAAAACCCCCAAAGGCAATCTAAATAAGAACAGAGTCATATTTTATCTGACTGGCTGCAAGTTGACTTCAATCTTGCATTCGCTGAAGAGTGTTGCATTTTAAAAGATGCACCTGCAAAGCACACTACTGCAATGTGTTTGCGCCTTATTATTTATTCGCTAATGGCGCAAAGGCACAATCTAGGAATATCCCAGCAGTATAAGATAATGTTTAATTCTCACAAGAATAAGTCACATCTGAGACAAATCTGTGAAGTAAAGGTCCTTGTATGCAACCCCACATGTAGGCGGTAAACATTGTTTTTGAGTAGCTATCTTTTGCTTCAAGGCCCTGCTAATCCAAAATCGCCAACAATATCGAGTATCCTGCCAAAAATCAGACTGTAAACAGAAGTTCAAAAGGGGAGGAAAAACAGCAATTACAATTCTGGTAGTTCATTTAAGTCTAGTATAGCATATAACCAGCTATTGCACAAATCCATGAAATCGACAACTACAGAATTTTATGCATTTAAGCTAACGTCAACAGTGTATATACAGTACTAGTGGATTACTATAGGTTAGTAACAATTCATACCCGCTTGCCTTATAACAGCCTAGCAATGCTAAATGACAATACAAATCTTGAAGTGCAGAGGACAAAAGTATGCATTGTTCTTCACTGAGACACTGATTTATACAGTTACAGACAAAAGTTGTCCAGAACTTGAGTCTTTAGACTGGCCGTGTCTGCTCAAATACCCACAATGTTGCACTACACGGCGGATAATGGGCATGCTAGCGATCGTGACTCTTGTCATGACACCACATAATTCAGCCTACCCAGTTACGTCAAACGAAGCCAGTGGCGAATAGACAGTATCACGCACAGAAAGCTCCGTCACATCGACAGACAATTGCCAACGCCAACGGCAATGATCTATGGATAAGATACTTAGATAGTCGACCGTGAATGTAACTCAATCACTCGTGTGAGGACTGGTCTGAGGTCAATTATGAACGAGCCGCTCAAGCCTAGTTTATAAGACACGGTAGTTCATGGATATAAAAGAAACTTACCAGTATTTACCTAAATAAATTTTGTAAGCTCAATGCCATAAATGATGATAATGCAGCAACACAAACACGGTCGATAGGTGTTCAGTTTGCACAGACCAAACAAAACAGCGTGTTGCTTAGACAGACATCAATAAACTATATGGGCCTCGTTATCGCGAACAACAATCAAGTAGTGTGCGACATCTGTTGTCACAAGCTTGAGTAATATTTTCAGAACCCATGAACGCAATGAGCTAGGCCCAGACGGACATCTTAATAATGATGTTTGTGGTTGGGCCCATCTTCTGTGTTTGTCAACTGTCTCGCTTGTTGAAGCTTCGTACGGCATCTCACCAGAACATCGGAATGTTCTGATTTGTGACATACGCGGAAATACTGATACACTAACGCCGATGTGTTTTAACGCACAATGCGTGGTTGCATTTTTCTGCCGGTGCTTTTGCACAATCCCCACCGGCGGGCCCGAGTTCCCCGGCCCGCTCCAGTCACACACGACTGCCGTCAAAGAGTGGCCGTCGACATGACGTTTCAAGGTGTTGTGGTAGATATTTTGATGATTCCAGTGTTTAGTAAATTCCAAGATGTTGAACATCGAGATGATTAGTTTTTGAGACGTGTGTGGCGGGGGGGGCCGCTCTATTCAAGTGGGGCAAGTCAATTTGCGCAAGTTGTTCTCGGTTAGGCCGAGTGTGAACGGAGCTTGGCAAATCCGTTGACAATACTGAAAAATATGAAATCGATCTCGGTGGGGGTATGCGCTACAATATAATTCCCGTTTTGGTGGCAGATTTCAGCAGTAACTTAATTCTCTCCAAATCATTTTCAAAAAGAACACACACGCACGCACGTACACGTACAACGCACGCAGGTACACACACGCGCGCGCGGCATTATTTTTCCCAGACTTAACTAGATTTCGTAACCCGGCTCACACAGCCTTCTTACCGGCTGCTTATTCAGTATTACACACCCTCAAATGCGTGTCCTGGAGACACGGTAGTAGGCCTATAGATGAATACGAAAAATGACATTATTGCCCAGATATCAAATTAATATTATATGTCTAGGCTAGGCCTTATGTCTCAAGTAATTAAAAGCATCCCATCTCTTGACAACATCTTGCAAGTAGACCCTGCAGCTGACAGGTGCTAATCAAATAAAATCATTCCCGACAACTTATCGTAATATACAACGAGAAACTGGTTTGAGGTCATGTGAACTATGAAGAAATTTTAGGGTAATACCGGTATTTTTTGCTCTTGATTTTACGCTCGCATTTTGTGCTCATGTAAACGATCGTAAGATTGAATGGCCCACGATACGATGATACTTTTCACGCCCATTTTTTATAACAGTGCATAAAGCATGGTATCTGAAAGTTTCATATAAGTCCGGTTAAAAATTATTTTTTATAAAACAAAAGTTATGTGTATAGGATCAATGAGAGAATCTGATAGACGGTTTCGTAAAATGATTTAGACTGAATAACTGAATTCAAGGTTCGAGGAATTCAATTTAATGATGATCTTCATATCTCATCAATTAATCTTAAACCAAAAATTTTAGAAATTAAAAATTTGGAGTTGTATGGCCTTGACACAACTTGGGAAAATTGTAGAAATTAAAACATTAGCTCTACCGCCTACGTTACACCTGTAGGCCTACAGGATGACAGTGTAATACAAAGGTATTAAGAAAGGTTTAAGAACGCTAACAGATTTACTAAATGATGATGGAGCAATTCTGAGTTTACAATCAATAAAAATAAAATTCGGTATACAGGGTACGCTTTTGGACCATTGCAGGCTTGTGAAGCCAGTCCCGCAAATCTGGTTAGGTACCTTTACCAGTCTGAATAGGTACCTACAACAAAAATTCCCAACAACTCCGACTCTACTGTCTACTGCACTATCTTCAGTGCTCGAACTTTAGGAAGACATTTGTCAAAAATGTGGAAACCCAAATAGGCATGTGAACATTGCCATGCAGAAGTGCGTCAGGAATTTAAACCGTACTTCTGTTGACGAGTTCGATTGGTCCAAAATTTATCAATGACCGTAGGATTCAACCACTTAGTACAAAATTGTGCGTCTAACAACAAACGTCTTTCATAACGTTCATTAAAGTTCGAAAGATTGACTTGTGTACATTTTGCTCTAAGCATAGGCTATATTACATTTTATTTGTGGTAAAACAGATAAGTGCGAGACTTGTGGAGGAAAATTTGTGATGGTTTCCTCAGGATCGATAATTTAAACGGTCATTTTTTGTTTCGGAAGTACGGAATGTAAGACAGTATCAATCTTTTGGTTTCAATAGAAAAAATGTCATTTTTCAATGTAGAATGCAGAACACTAACGAATTACAGCCATAACTGAAGAATTCCGCTGGGTTTCGACTCGTGCAATACCTCATGTTCCAACCGTTCCATACACAAGTACCACAAAGAGCTTTGCACAACAATGCTGCATTTTGCTGTTTAGCTGTCGCAGTTCAACTTCAAATTTTAACCATCTAAACCAATAAATTGATTGGTAAGGGCATTCTCTTCTAGTCATGAAGATCGTGGTGATTGGCCGTCTTCATGGCCACCTGGGGCAATGGCATACAACCAACATGAATCAACTTATTTGAAATTGCGACTGATTTGTACTTAAAATGAATAGTTACGCTAGGGAGTCTTGAAAATTCACCCATTCAGAACATAGCAGGTCCTGGAAAGATTTCTGGACTTCAGTACAGGGAACTGATAGATCGCCATTTCTTCACAGAAAACACGTCTAGCTCACAGATTTTCTGAGGCCCCGTAAATATAAACTTTCTCAGCAGACCTTACCATGTGAGCACTAGGCTTCAGAAACATGGGAAATAACAAAATAGTTAAGCTGTTGGCATGTTTATTTCCGAGAAGTTCAGCAAATGCTCACAAGCAATTCTACAATGAGAAAGATTGCAGCTTCTGTCAACTTCTTAATCTTCATCTTCATCATCATCATCACCACCAGCACCCTTACGAGAGTTCTTCCTCTTGACACGGCCTGTGAATAAAGATTCATGGAATAAATTGACATACACAAACTGATATGGCCAATAAGCCAGAAGTACAAATCCCTGGGTTTGGCGATTAATCTTTAATGGTTGGTGAATTACAGTATACTTTCAGTATTCACAGTAATGTGCATTTCCACCCCAGCACGCTTGTAACTGCTGAATCTTGAGTTTCTATTTTCCCTATCTAGCAGGAGACGACAACAGCCAGTAATGGAGAGTATATCTAATTTTTACAAGAAACTCGGGCACTTTCAAAATGACAGCGCGACTTGTTTGACAAAAGCGATGATAGCAAAAGTCCCATCCCCACACACCCTACCCTAGAACAACATGCACAAGTGCAACTTGCCTCACTTTTAAGTGGATCGTTCACACACACACGTCCGATAACTAGGGTAAGGCGGAAGTTGTTACTCTGTGCGTGACAATGAACAACTAATGCGAGTACAGTGTGCAAAAGAAAAAATTGGTAGATCTCAGGGCACGTGAAAAAAAAACTTGCGCAAAAGAAAAAATTGGTAGATCCCAGTGCACGTGCAAAAAAACTAGCCATAATGATATACCACAGCAGATAGAGCCATACTGAACTAAATGTCACCCCTGCTTTACTGAACAGGAATATGTATTTCGAACTTCATGAAGAATCATCAAGGAACTAAAATGGTCCCTATGGGGTGCCACAGCCTAAAGATTCACCCGAAAACAAAACACAAGTCGTGCTTTCAATAGGAACACCTCATGCAGTTTGGTGGACAGGAAGGCCAGTGACAACCAAGCATGCATTCTCCTGTGGCACATTAAACAAATGCTCCAAACTAAACCACTTACCTGCCCGTCCACCACCGTAAGGTGACTTAAGTGAGAAGTCAATGTGTTTTTGCGAGTCCAGTCTAACCACATAGGAGGGGATGTTCACAACCTGTTTGCGCACACTGTAAGTAATTGCACAGAATAATTAAAGTAAGTATAACAACAATGGGGTGTTAACACATTGGTATCGAGAAGGCAAAGCTCCACTAAATAGAGACAAACTCACCTTGATCACTCAATGTGCAAGTGCAACAGACATAAAGGTATACAACCTCCAGTGGCCTGAGACAGAATAGTTTACAAGTGGTCTGTAGCTCCAAGCACAGTTCAACCAATAGACGTTGGGAAGGTTTCCCAAGTGGCCTATCTGATAACAGTCTTGGCCAGTGAAAATGAGCTGTTAATAGACGTGGGGACATTGTCTCCAGTGGCCTATTGCAATATTACATTTGACACTTCACTTGCTTCTGCTGCAGATAGCTGTAGGAGAAAAATCGAGATTAGGCCCATTGGCACAATACTGCTCAAGACAACATGCCAACACCGACGTCATACTAGCAGAGTGGAGACACCGTGATGTCGTTAGCAAAAAGCAACCCTAACTTAAGACTAGAAAGTACCTTGTCAGACTCATTTAGGAGACTAAACAAGTAATTGATGATGATGACTTTAGCCTTGTTAAGTATTTGAAGAACATCAAAGCGCAACTGGAACAGATGAAGCACTCACCGAATATGCCTCTGACGAATGAGAACACGAGCGTGGTGGATACTCTTAGCCAGGCCCAGTTTGAACACCTGAGTTTGCAATCGTCTTTCCAAGAAATCCTCAAGTTTAAGACCCAAGACATAATCAAGTTTCATCTTCTGTTCGTCCAGCACACCGATGCGCACTAAGCGGCGTAATAAAGCATTACCTACAAAACAAAGGAGTAGTAAGCAACCACTGCTTAGTGTACTTTACACAATCATACTCACATATAACACTTCATTCTATAACTGTACGAAGTCAACTGTACTGTATTTCAAGTTGATTTGGACACAGCATGACAGCAACCTGCTGTAACTAATGTTTCAGAAGTGTACTCACAGGTCAACTGAATGATTAACCTGAATGACAACCTAAAACAGAGTGATGCACAAGTTTACTTCCAAGACAGTCTGATTATACTTGTAAACCAACACAATTATTGCTAAGAGTTGTACAGGTGAAAACTGCGTTGCCATGAGTTACCTTCAAATAGACGTCGGGGTTCTTTCTCTTCCAGAGTGAGCAACTCCCGGGCAGCTTTTCGGATCTTGGCCAAGGTGTACTTGACGCGCCATACTTCACGCTTATTACGCAGACCAAATTCACCAATCAGCTTTAACTCCTGATCCAGACGCTCCTTCTCAAAGGGACGTCGAGGAGTTGTATACGTCTTGTTCATTTTAAGTGGAATTCTCGGCATCTTGACTGCTTATAAGCCTTGCTGTAATGGTAAACATGTTCAATGTTATACACTACCAACGTTAACATTTTTTAAATGACAAAAATGTCCATTAACAACAGAATTTCCCCCCACCAGTTTTGTTGGCCTCGGATTATCTTTCAAAAACAAATTTGCAAAATTACGGCATACACTGTACTGTGACATCCTGCGAGCCACCCTTGTTAGAGCCGATTCAACTTTAGTGCGCAGACAATCAGTGAACAACAGCGCTACATTTGGAATTCAACTTAACTATTATTTGTAACATGGGAACTCTGAAGAGCTCCGCACATGTGTCACAATTTGCTGCAGTCTCATGGCATGAGTAGAGCTGTCAAGTTCTGACTCAATGAATTGTCAACATAAGGTTGAAGTGCTGCTGTCTCGTCGCGGAAGCATAAGTCGGAAGTCTCCATTTTGAAGGTGGTCTTTTTTACCCACAAATTTCTTTAATTTTGAGTTGCTAATTCTTGTGCAGGAAACGCTAACTGAACATAGGATGGTTATTTCATAATCCAGGTCTGTTTCTAACTAAAGTGATGGTCGTCCAGGCACTAGTCGGATATAATGGACCCTAACTTATTCCAAATAAAGCCACTAAATGTAGGTCTAAATGAATGATTTTGGTATCGTTGCATTCCTAAGACATCTGGCTATCCATACAAATCCTTTTCACGACCCTCAATTACTCTAGTCTATAACTACGCCATTCTGAACTTGGTACACTTTAGCGTTAGCCACGCGCNTTTTTGAAAAACGTTGTCCTCCCTAATTTTGAGTTGCTAATTCTTGTGCAGGAAACGCTAACTGAACATAATAGGATGGTTATTTCATAATCCAGGTCTGTTTCTAACTAAAGTGATGGTCGTCCATTCCACATTTCGTCAAATTTCTTTGAAAACCGCCGTTTGCAAAACCTGCCAGGAAAGCCAACACATGTGAGTAGCAGCGGTTAGTGACCGCCAGTCACGTGGCCGCCGCGGCGCACATTTCGTGTCCCAGCAATAAAGCGCTTCAAACTCAACAAAAATAGATTTAAACAATGTAAACACACGCACGTTTTATTATCAATTTGAACGTGAGCTACACACGTTAAAATAAAATTAATTTTTACAAGTTTGCCAGTAAAAGAACCAATTTAACTCACCGGCCGTAAAACGTGACAGACAAGATGGAGGACCAAAGAAAAAAGGAAGAAAGTAGGGCGAACCCAAGAAATCCAGAAATTCTACCTCACAAAATTCTTTTTACCAATATGCTTTTTTCTTCAAATTTTGCGCTATTAAAATAATAAAATCATTACTTAATATAAGACTTTAGCTATCTTAGACACAAAAAGGAAAACAATCACTGGTATTTGTCGAGTTATTTTTTTCGCGGAATAGGAAATAACGCAATTCGTCTATCCGCATATCTGGTCCTTTGAACAAACAGGCTGTGAACCAGTTATTATTAATGTCAAGGTCAGGCCTCTATTTTGGCGCTCTTTTCATTTTACGTCTCGGTCTAAACAGCAGAACTATCCATTTTACGATCTAGTTTGTGTTTTACCTGTTTACTGTTAAGGCGCATGACCTGGTGAGTTCCTTATACAAGTACAGTTGAAATAACATGTTCAGTGTGTAACAGTTACCGGGTTCGCAGCTCTCTTGAAACAGGCGAAATCGAAGTCTGCGACACCTCCATCGCTGCACCGTCAGCGCCATAGTTGATAGCCCATATCCATAGCATACTCGTGAACGTGACCGAGTCGTAAAATGTCTTCGGATGTTAACAATTGTTGAGGATATTTCATACTCTGTAAAAAAATTTCTAGTAGATGAACTGCGGGTATTTCTGATATGTTTGACGAAATGTTTGGGAGATAGTACGGGGAAATGACCTGTGTCAGCTAGGGCACTACCACTACTACTACTAGTACTAGTCGTAGCCAGCCAGCTAGCTGTATGAAGACTGTCGTCAAAATTATACAGCTTTGTGCCAAGGCTATGCTATTCGGATATAATGAACTCTGATTTAGCGAACCAGTTTCATCCACTCACGGCCGTTACGTTATTCAGTAATTGCCAGGAGGGTGGGTAGGCAGGTTTTACATAATAAGGATGAACCGATGAAACAGAGCTGTGTTGTCTAGAAGTGTAATCACCACAAATGGCACTGCAGAAACTCGTCACCGAGACACAACTATTTACAGACACTTTTAAATTATGTAAATGCAAATTTTGACATGCTTCCACATTACGGCGTTTTCCTGTTGATCCCAACTTGTTCGATTCTATAGCCCAACAAACAACAACAAGTTGGCATCGAGAGCACCCCTGTAGCCAATATCTTATGGGACTGATTAATGCCATTCTGGCTCTCTTTCATTCAATAATTGCTCTAATCTCTAATAAGATTATATCTAGCCTCACTGGGCTGAGCTGTTAAAATAAAAGTTAAGTTATAACATATTTGAGCATTTCTGAATTTCTCGTCAAATACTAATCGTGTTTAATTATTGAATTGCCAAAATCGCCCACCTACAACCGAAGTTACGACTATCTATTCTTTCCTAATGTACTAATTCGCTTTGGGTTTGACTGTGTTCACACCTGATGTGTAATGAGCCTGCTAGATGATTGGCCTGCCTGTTGTCAAACCAGACAAGAGACTGCTTGGCAGTTAACAAAAGAGCTAGATGTTATCATACGCTCACGACCCTCTACGTCTGGTAAAGTCACTGAATGGGAGAACGCCGTCACAAGAGAGTAGTCACTTAATTGCCGTGCTTGCTAATCTAGTAGTGGGCCAGCTTAGTCAGTTACATTGCCTGCGGTCATGGTGGATGCGACAGACGATAGCATACCCCCGATAAGTTGCTTATTTCAATATACAGTGAATAGCATCAAATATAGCATTCATATATACACAGAAACAGTATTTAATAAAGAAAGTTTCGTTGACACTGTGACTTGAACCCTGGTTGCACGTGTGGAAGCCTTCAGTCAAGGGGCAATTACTGCAACACTAATACCCCTTCTATGGAACAGGCACGCCTCCTGGCTGGAGATCTCAGCAACACCTTAGCATACTTTAATTTGCCCTAACACTACCCTGTATCCTTGAATTAGCCATCAGCAACACTCTGCTTGTGCTCTGGATCCACCGTCACCAGTGCGGCACTCTTTCCTTCCACCACTCACACTAAATATTTACATCTCAGGGTTAATTGTGGATGTTTCATTAGTTGGGCGCTACTTCTTATCGCATCCTGCCCAGCTCGCTCTACCCAACTCAACAACCGAATACAGAGGCAACTGGCCCCAGACACCCACCTGTAGTCTGGGTAGACTCCCAGGTGGAGTCTGGGTCTTCAACTTTTGTACTCTCGTAGTTGACCACTCTTTCCCAGCTTCTCTCAGATTGAAATGTCAATACGTACTTTACTCAGGGTGCATCTCACTGATCTTTACTTGACTCAGGGTGCATCACGCTGATCTTTACTTGACTCAGGGTGCATCTCACTGATCTTCACTTGACTCAGGGTGCATCACGCTGATCTTTACTTGACTCAGGGTGCATCACGCTGATCTTTACTTGGCTCAGGGTGCATCTCACTGATCTTCACTTGACTCAGGGTGCATCTCACTGATCTTTACTTGACTCAGGGTGCATCACGCTGATCTTTACTTGACTCAGGGTGCATCTTACTGATCTTCACTTGACTCAGGGTGCATCTTACTGATCTTTACTTGACTCAGGGTGCATCTCACTGATCTTTGCTTGACTCAGGGTGCCTCTCACCGATTTTTTGTATTAATCTATATTATTGCAATGAAATGTAAAAAAAGTCATACCCGTTTATTAAACTCACGAGAATCGTACTAAAAGCAGGCCTCTACAGCTTGTCAAAAATCCAAATCTCTTTTGCTTAGGTACTAGTATTCATACAGATTGAACAGGCATCACGTTTTGCTATGTTCTTTTTCAGAATACAGGCCTATTCATGCCTGGGCTTAGGACTGAGGACATAATGGAGGAATGCGCGTCTGAGGAAAAGGTGATTTGTACATCTCTCCTGCCATGGCCCTCGACATACATTCATGTATTTATGCTGCAGTTGAAGTCATCATTCATGTCTTTCTTTAGTTGCTTCCTATGCCATCAGTAGTAGCACTGAGTCACTTAAATCTTCAGACGCTGATCCTATGAGTTTTAGGGCTAGAAATTGTCATATTGGTCACCAGTGTCTGTAAATTAGTGGAAGTGTTGGGTTTGATTCCCCATTTAGACTGATCACAGAAAACCACATTTTGCTAGCAGACGATGTCAGTTTAAAACAAATGTGTATCAATGTGGGGTTATGCCTCACTATATAAAATTCCTGTTTCAGTGAATGTTTTCAACAAAAGTTATCTGCAAACCGAGTTTTGAAGTTTGCTCTTTTCAAACTTCAAAACTAAAAATATGACCACAGAAAATGTATCTTGGTTTTCACAAGAACTTATGATTGATTTTTTTTGTATTTCACCTTCTTAATTTGCGCGTTTCAGAGTAAGGAGGCTCCGACAGTTCCTGCTAGGAAGATAACCGACTTCTTCAAGCAACCATCCAAAGTCAAGGAAGTTTCGACTCACAAACCAACCACTTTGTTAGGTTACTTTAAAAAATCTGAATCCACCCAACCAGGAGGTCTCGTCGGATTAATTTCTTCTGAAAAAGAAGGAAACTGTGTTAACAAACAAGCACAGAATGAAAACCAGACAAAAAAGACGAAACGAAAGTTGGAAGAAGATGTCACGACAGATCCAAAACGGAAGAAAAAGAAGAGCAGGGTTTCTAGTGAGGGAGCGCCATCTATTGACCAAAAAGTTGCTGATGCTTTTATTCAATCTAAGACTCTTTTGAATAATTCAGCAGACGATTTTGAACCTGTTCTTACTACCAAGAAAAGTCATCTCACCGATGAAAATGGCGGAGGTACGATACCAGCTGATAGAAAAGAATCCAGCTCCACAATGGGAAATGACAGTGTGCTTGAAATCTCTTACGAGGATTATATTAGCCAGATTAGTTTCAGGAATGGAGTTACGGAAGAGAACCCTGAGGAAATTGGAAAGTCAATTCCAGCGTGTGAAAACTCAAGCGAACTTTCCAATGAGGGAGAAGTGTCTTACGAAGAGTTCTTGCAATCTCTGAAAAGTGATGACGAGAATTCAAGCATGCCTTTCGTGTCTGAGACTGAGACCATGGAGGATGTCGGCGTTGGTGGCGCAGATGAGTTGAAAAACGAAACAGCTGGGATCAAGAAACTGAAAAATAAAAATGCTGAACTCGAAGATTCCATTAATAATGAGGTTGGTGAAGAGTGTTGTTCACAAATTACTCCAGTGTTAAAGAAGCCTGTTTCAACATTTGGAATTGAACAATACTTTGCTAAGAAAAAATCCGAAGTCCTGGAGGACGAATCGGAAGATGAAATAGAGCATGTAACTGTGAAAGCCGAGATTCACTCTGCACCGTCGCCACCGACACCACCGAGGATAGATGGACTCTCTGAAGGGGCAAAGGCTGGAAAGAGCAAGAAACGGAGGAAGAACAACGTAGTGGTTGACTCTAGTGATCCTGAAATGGAAATTGTGGAACTTGATGCTGATAAGAAAGTCGAAACAAATACAAACAAAGCACCGAAAAGTAAAACTAAGATGTTGCAGAAGGGGGGGAATGAGAAGGTCACTACTTTTGAAGTAAATGAGGAAAGGTGTGATGCTAATGAAAGTTGTACAAGTAAAGACAAAGGTAGTGTCAATGAAAGCAATGGGGTTCCAGAAGTCAAGATGGTATCTCAACCTTTGTTAAGTGGCCATAATGAAGCAAAAACAAGGAGTTGCCAGTCCACGCTAAACTTTGGTCAGAAGCCTTTGAGCAAGAGTGATTCTCCCAAATCACAGGAAAAGGTGAGGCCTAAGTGGGACAAATCACTTGATTCTTTTGATGAAAGTGTAGTCATTATTAATACGCCAGAGAAAAAGGCAGCAAGAAACAAACCAAGACGAAGTGCAGCACCTGTCCATAGAANATGACATATAGATGGCGCTTGCTATTCGCCCTAGCCACCATGTTTCTTTTGTCTCTAAGTCCATTGTTTAATTAGCGGTAAGATTCCCTCATTTATTGTAGCCTTAGCACATCTCTAGCACTGTTAACCTATTGTAATCACACGTCACTTGTTAGCGACCTAGTATTTACCCCCTGTCTCTGTTCTTTCAGGTTACGATCATTCGTAGTTTGCTGTAACCAATAAACAGTGAAGAAATACTTGCGAGTTATTTTCTAATCTTACCGCTAATTAAACAATGGACTTACAGACAAAAGAAACATGGTGGCTAGGGCGAATAGCAAGCGCCATCTATATGTCATAATTCTCTAGGTTCAATATTGCTTGAGGTATTATTCATAAGATAATGTGATGAGTCATGTTAACTTGTTTAGGTTAGTCTCGAATAATAATCAACTCTCAGTTCTTCACTTCTTGTTACAAATTGAGACCAGTTTTATAACCATCAGTGGTCTAGCAGATGGGTTTGTAACACCTTTAAAATGTCTTGTACTTAAACATTGCAATATTTCAGTGGGCAGGCTTAACATTTGTTTGTGTTTTACTTAGGATAAATAAGACTCCTATAGAGAAGGATGCAAAGAAAACAAAGCAGGTATGTAATAATTGGTCATACTTTGAGGCATAACTTGCAGTCCGTTAAGAAATTTAACGATTTAAGTGACACTTAACATTCTTAAGTAGTTTTGTTTAAAAGTATCACATCTTCGTATTGTCATTTTGTGTGTCTACAGCTTCTATCAACTTAATATTTGACTATAACCATGTTCTTAAAATAGAATGTGACGAAAGCATGCTGCTTATTTCAGACGAGCGCCAAAAAGCTTCTGGCAAAAGCCAAAACAAAGAAATCTGCAAATCCCAACACGAGGGCTTCGAAGAAATCTGCACATCGTAAAGTCAAGGCGTCTAAGATGTCCAATCCTAACACTAAGTTTACAGCCCAACCTGCAAATGAAACTCTCAACTTACGCCGGTCATCTCGACGATGTGCTGTCACTGCCAACAAGGCAATCGCTGACTCACTAACTGTTGTATCACCCTCTTCAAAGAGGGGACCTAAAAAAGAAGTGGTGCCACTAGAGGAGACATCATCTCCGTCTAAAACTCCTAAAAGGAAGCATCACAAGGCGTCCTCTAGTCCGAAGTCATCGCCTAAGAAAGGTACTGTATTGTCGTCTACTGTCTGTTACTTTTTTATTTTATTTGCTAACTTTTGTGATATACGTTTGTCTGTAGACTGGTTGTATTTTGTTAGTCTTTGGTATGCGCCTTCTAGCTTCCATCTGGATTAAACTTTTCATCTCGACAATGTTCGGACGGGCCCGTCAAGATGAATGCATTGTAGTGGTAATTTTATTATTTTAGTTTGTTTTGACTCTGTCAACTGCTATGTGTCCTGCGACAACTTTCAAAAATGAGCACCCCTTATATCTTAACTGTTTGTGTTGCATGCAGAGGGTGCATATCAATGCTCTGTATCGCTCTTGTCTATCCAGCCTTGTCACCACTCTAGCTTCTGCAATTTGATCAGATTTTCATCAAGTTTAGCTTGCACCTGTATTGCACGTTATAAGTAGCCAATACCGTTTTCAAATTAATATGTTTTCTGACAAAAATTAAACCCTTTATAGGCTGTTTTGTGTTCAAGCTAGTCATCATTCTAGTTCCTAACATGATACCTTGGATTCCTTCAAAATTTAGTATTTTCTCACAGAAATTCTGCCCTTTGTTGGTTTTTCAGGTTGCCTTATCTGCAGTTTTGTTTAAATATGTATTTACATGCTTCTAACTATGCTCATGTATAGCAGGAACTCAAAATTTTTCTTAAAAACATTTGGCAATTTTCAACCTACTTCACATTCACATCGCACTCTATGTCGTATGTCCAACTAATTTGACCAAGCAATCACAGAGATAAAAAATTAGCGTGCAAGTTCCACTTTGATAACTACTTTGTTTAGCTTCCCAAGCATACCATCACAATTCAATTTTAGTGCTTTCTGGGTCTGATTGTCATTTTACAGTTGGGAATTAGTCTCTTTTGTCTACACAGCATTAGCTCACAGGTAACTCATTGTTAAGAACTGTCCAAAAGACAGCAAGGTTGTCACCCTTGTTGTGAATTCGTGGTTTTCATTTTCAACAATACTGACATTGTTGTCGTTCGCACTTCATTACAGCTGGGAGAATTCCATCAATGTTTCTTAAGAAAGGAGCAACGGTAGGCTCCCCAGTGAAGCCTGTTGTGGAAAAGATTCAACTTTCGGAATCTGCTCGAGCATTTCTGTTTAGTGGAATACCAGAGTCTATGAGGAAGAAGGCAGCTGCGACTGTCAGCGTACAGTTAGGTGACTATGCCCCGCTACCGAGCATTAGCCATGTTCAGCAGAAACATTGCAAAAACCTTATGATTGAAAGACGTTTGGAACAAGTGGCTGTGATTGAAGATAAAGGGATTGCACAGGAAGTGAGCAATGGTTTTGGTGATGTTGCTATGGTAACTGAAACTGCAGAACAGCCACTGATACAGGTCCAAAGTGAAAATGTCAACACCTACAATACGATGCATTCCAATGAAACAGAAGGGATGGGTGAGGACACTGATGCAGTGTCGGAGACCCTTGTTGCTAGTGATGGACTAAGTGATGATAACAAAATGGCCTCTAGCAGCCATACTGTTGTCCAACCTTGTGGAGAGGTTGTGTTCTCAAAACTATTTGAGAAGAATCCTGAATTTGTGCCAATGACTGAGGAGACTTTATGGAACTTACCTCAAGTGGACTTGTTATTGAACAAGTCTGATGGTTCATTTGTTGACTGTTGCAAACGCTGGTGTGCAGATTTACTACCAAAGCGGGAAGGGGGAGAATCACTGAGGATAGGGCAAGTACGTAATCCAAAAATTTAAAGTGAAGTTCAAGTTCTTACACTTACACTTAACCTAAGTTTTTACACTTAAGGTTAAGTGTAAGTTGTTCTGTTTACGTGTACTCTTAATTAAAATGTCTGGAAATGTCTGTTTGTTAATTACAGCTGTCGACTCATAGGGAAATATTTATATTCAAGGCGAATCTATCGGTATCCTTGACAAAACTGCCATTCTGATCCCGTGACTATATGCTTTTTGGGTAAAAATATTTTTAGAAGGGTACATTGATTGCAAAATATCCTTTCACCAGCAGTCATGAGACTTCCAGTATTGAGACTGTCATAAAAATGCTGTGAAGCTGTCTCTGGGATTTTCCTAATAAACCTAAAAAATACATTCAGTCCTCATTACTTTTCTAATATTTATTTAACTCTTGATTTTAAATTAAATCAAACATACAAATAATAAAAGCTTTAATAAAAAATCTGCGATCTTATGTTGAGATTAAGAGATTATGCTGTCAAAAAATTCAAACACAATTAAAATTACTTTACCATCTCACGTGATGACATGTTGTGGATCAAATCTATTTCAAAAGCAGCCTGATTGGACATCATTTTTGTAAATAATGGCAGATTGTCACCCACCTTTATAGCTCAACATGTATAACTTTTGTATTTATCAATATCTGTAGTAGTTTAGTTTGTAATGATATATATGACCTTTTATCTCACCCTCACGTGTTGTTTCAGTGTCAACTAGCTTCGGCATCGCTTCGCTGTTAGTGCGTATAAATGAAAGTGTTGGTTTACTGTTGCAGGATTTTAAACAACACGCACCCATCAAGTCTGATGTTTCACAAGCCCTCTTATCTGAGGTCCTGGAAAGTAACCCAGCATTTCCAGTTCATAGAATATACAAAAGACTTTTAGCGAAAAAGGAAGCTAGCCTGAAGTCAGGTATGTTCAAACATTTTAATTTCCAGTTGAAACTATTTGCATTGTGTTTTGTAAGGTTGCTGAGCACCAATTTGGTGAGGTCAATTGTTTGGGTAGATGGACATTCTTGAAAACTTCAAGTAATTCTCTTTCACCAATGAGGGTTCTAGAGTGCTCAGTCACCTGTCTCTTAATCACAGCAGGCAGCTCTTACTAGCACAGGTCATCACCGTGACAACACCTGGGTCTGGCTGACTAAACACCCACTTCCCTAACTTTTGAAAGTTTGGTAATGAAGGAAGTTTTTCTGATAAATTACTCTTTGTTCACAACTCGCCTGGAAGAACAATGCTGTGTCTCGGATGTGATGGCAGTCTTGGCAGATCTTGCGATCTGCCATGTGCACAAGATGCAAAATGTTCTCATATAGGTACAAATGACCTACTTCCCCCTAAGGTAGTAATGGTCCTTTTGGGGAAGTCATGTTATTTATGCCATTTGCTCTTACTGAGTTTAACTTTTACATAAGTTTTGTCCACTCTAGTATAAGCCCACATCCAGGTGTAAGCCCCGCCCACTTTGAGGTTACTTTCCCACCTATCCAGCATAAAGTTCACCCCCAGGTTTTGCTGCCTACAAGCCAAGTACAAGTCCACCCCCTCCTCCCTGTCAGCCTTCCTCAAATCATACTCTCCCTTCACTTGCAAGCTGTCAATAGATGGATTATCACAAAGCTGCTCAGAAAAAACAGATCCTGACATCTGTTTCATCGCAGGCACATCATGTCACGTGATGCGCAAATCGTATTCTAGGTCTCAGAATTCTATGGGCTTACTCACAAATGTACCATACAAGCCCCTCTAGGTATAAGCTCCCCAATTTCAAGCTCATGGACTTGCTATACCCAAGCGAATAAGGAAATGATGAATTTCTATTATTTTGTGCAGGGTTGTCATGCTCACGATATTTTTCTCAACAGTGGCCAAGTCTCAAGATAGACCCCAGTATTCCAGTTCTGATGCTGTTGTAGAGAATCATGAAACTGAGAACAAATGTAGCAAGGTAAGACCAACGCTGAACCTTTTATTGTTTTATTTTATCCCAAAACTAGTGGGTAAACATATCTTGATTGTTGATATTTAGACATTTGTGTATTAGGGGAATAATTATGTTTAAGGGTAGCAAAATCTTGTCACTAATTCAGTGTTTGTTGAATTATTTTTTATTTTTCTAAGACTGACCTAATTGCTCTAAATAGTGAAAAATCTAAAAAGTATTGGTTTATGGTAGTGGTGCACTGCAAACTTAATGTTAATATTGGAGTAACGTTTCTTAATGTTCGTTATTCTTGAGAAACTTGACTGGATAAAGTTCCACAAATCCGCCATGTTGTGTGCTAAGTGAGTGAAGAGTTGAATTAGTCTGCTACTATACCTTTAACTATTAAGAATTGTGGGACTATACCTTTAGCTGTTAGGAATTGTGGGACTGTATCTTTAGCTGTTAAGAATTGTGGGACTGTACGTTTAGCTATTAGGAATTCAAATCTTTACTTTGATTACACGAGCTGGCAAAAAAAACGTGAATTCCGTCAAAGTTTCGAGACTGAACACTCCTACATGCATCATGGAATATCAGACTCTCTGTGATTCAGAACTTTCTTTCTTGTTGTTAGTGGCATTGATGAAAATATCATAATCTCATTCAAAAACATGCTAACTTTCTGCGACATTGCCGTCAAATTTATGTGGGTTAGGTTTACTGAATCCATCAGCCATTACTTTGTTATGTTAGTAATGAGGTCAAACAAGTGAACAAGTAAATACAGTAAAATGTCAATATACCAAGAGTTTTTGGCTACAAATTGTCATTGCGATGCCACACCTGACACCATGTTAGTTTAATACTGTTGGTAAAGTTAGTCCAGCCCTGTACAGATACGCGCGCATCAGTTTGATCAGTTAAAGATTAAACCACATTAGTCGATACATTTATTACAACATGGCGTATTCAGCAGCTATCACAGTACCATCTGTTGTAGGCCACTTACAGCCTTTAACAAATGAATTGAAATCTTTACTTTCAGGCAAAGACAGTGCTGACTAAGAATGCAAGTTCAAAAGATGTGTCTCAAACTGGGCGACGGAGCTCCAAGCGGTGCAAAAGGAAGTCGTCAGATGATGTGGTTATTGTGGAGGAACATACGGAGAAAACCAACGAAACTGACAGGAAGGAGGTGGCGACTACTAGTGGTAACTAAGTTTATTGGTCCTTTGGGCCTGAAATAACTCTCCATGCCAGACAAACATTGAATCAATTCCCTGTCTGCACTTTATATGTTGCATTACAGGGATATTCCTGGACTGCGCCTTTGCGTCATTAGGGCATGAAAAAATAAAAAGGTGCAAGTACACCAGTGCCCCCCCCCCTTCCCCCGAGTACATCTTTTGAAATGCAACAGTCTTGCAAGATTCTAGTCAACTTAGTCAGGTAAAATGTGACTGTTATTATTTTGATTGCCCTTGGGGGTTCTGTTTCATATGTTACTACTTTAATTACTCTAAGTCTGCTGGGCACATGTTTTTGAAAAAGGCACACTTTCTGTCATCAGGTGCACCCAACGGGCACAGGTTCAAACCTGATCAGGAATATCCCTGGTGTTATAATCATGCAAGACCAGAGGCCTAAAGTACAATATTACACAACACATGGAGTTTTTTCTATGTTGTATTCATAACAGTTCATTGGTCTCGTGAATGAAGGCTGCTGCAAATTGTGATGTATTTTACTTAGTGATTACTCTAATGAATTCTGATTCTGTCCACGATGGTTAACCAGAAATAAAGGTGATGCATTAACAGCAGTTCGCGTGAAAATTATAAAAATTTGAAAATTCTTTGTGTTGTTTCTTGCTTGTACCATGTACTGGGTATGTTTGCCCAGGAGGTACATCATTCTCACTAAGACCTCCCATTTTTAGAATGTTTTTGTTTGACATTTACAAACTATTTTTGAATCCTACAACTGCAGCTAAGTTCACATTAGGTATTGTGATAAAATAGCATTACTGTTTAGTTCCAAAATCCCAACTCATTTCTGCAACAAACCAAAACAGATTGTGGTGTACACAAGCACTGATATCTCTGTGTCGTCATTTGTTTCATTTTTATCCACATTGCAGTAGCCAATCAGCTGTGGACAGATGTGTATTGCCCGAGTACTAGTAAGGACATCATTGGTAACTCTGGTGCCATACGTAAGTTGCGTCAGTGGCTCCAAGAATGGAAACAGAGGATGGACCGAGAGGAGAGGGCGTTGAGGAAACAACTGATGAAACAAGCTAAGGATAAAAGGGGTGAGTTATAAAGATGCAAAATATAAAGTTATACTGAGGGCGACCAAAAATCAATAACTTCAATTCAGGATGAAATGAGCCAATTAACACTAATTAACTCCATTCAGACCACAACATAACCATACAAGACCTAAAATGTCAACTTGTTTTAGTTCACAACAATCAAAATATTCAATACTCACCTTTTTTGGAACGGGATGTCCCAAGGTAATAGTTGTATTTAGTATAAGCTTTAGGCTACTTACTGTAATAAAATTGGCCCAACTTGTTCCCTACTTAGTTTAGAAGGGATTACTGTACTTGGGAAGAGCAAGCAGTTCATGTTTTGGAGGTGCTAAAGCTAAATAAGACTTTGGGGATTTCTTATTGTAAATCTAGCAAAAAGGGAAGCAAGATAGAAAACAATCTTTATATTTATTTTTTGTTTTTAAAATTCTTGTAGCTTAGAAAATTCAGGTCTGAGTAAACATTAAAAAATATTAGGTACTGGGATTGCACAGGGTCACGGACCCAAGCGTTGGAAAGTTCTTGCCTTCTCACAAAATATAATCAGTACTATCATGTAAGACCATGTCAGATCATTTTTTCTCTTTATAATCTTACAATGGCTGCTTTCTTGTAATTGGGCATAACTATGTTGCAGGCACTCAGAGTGGATGGTTGACCGATGACGACTCTGACTTTGAGCTTAGTGACGACAGTGGCAGTAACTTGCATGACTATGACAGCCTGTGCAACACTACAGTACTAGTGGGCCCTCATGGAGTCGGCAAGTCAGCCTCTGTGGCGGCGCTCGCAAAGGAGTTGGGGTACAAGGTAACAGGAAGTTGCATCACAATATTTTAAGGGCCTAATCTCTAACCTCGGTCTTCTTGACTAGGACTCAAAGTGAAGCCAGTCGTGTCTCATGATTCTCGAGTACAAATTTGTGAATTGGTTCCAAGCTTGCCATGTAATTCGTCAATTTTCAAGTCGAGTTTTGTGTACAGAAGTTAGACCCGGAATTTGGTTATTGACAAGGTAATGTGTCTGACCATATTCCATGGTGAAGTCATAGCTGAGGTGTTTGTTCATGGTCGCAATAGATTCAACACTAGTAAGTGTTCTTTTCTAGTCAGAAAAACACATAGTTTTGCATGGTTTATGTGATCACGTTTAAGTTCACTATTACTTGTATATAAAGCCAGATTTCTTCCTGTTTACTTGCTTACAAAACAATCAGCGAATTTTAAAAACAATCTTATGAGAGTAAAAGGCCTAATTTCATTTTCATATTTCAGCCAACTAAACACGGGAGAGGCACCTTTAAGCTTCCTGTGTCATGAATACTTACAGTCTAATTTTGTTTGCTCACTGTTTCAGATATTTGAAGTAAACTCAACCTGCAAACGTAGCAGTAAACAAATCTTATCACAACTGAAGGAGGCTACGCAGTCACAACAAGTGTCTGGGAAAGGTCTCAATACTGGTGTTATCGACAGTATGTATCGGGTTGTTTTCTTCGGTTTTGTCGTGAATTTTCACGTTTACTGCTGTTATCACTGCAGCTTACATTCATCTTAATCACCTGGTAACTTGAAAGTTAACTAGGCCATGTCTTTTTCAGGTATGTTTGACATAAAACCAGCTTCTGCACCTAAGAAACCTAAAATACCAACTGCTTTCGCTGGATTTTTTAAGAAGAGCTTAAAGGAAGACTCAAAGTCGAGTGATAAAAGCTTGTCCAAGTCGCATAAAAATACAAATAAAGACATGAAGATAGATGATGGCCAAAAGACTAAAAGTACACTGAAAAGTTCACCTGCCAAAGGTGTCAAAAGTAAAACGTCAAGTAAGTGGTTATTCAGTAGTAAATTTTCTCATGTTGGCTTTTAAAATATTTAGTTGTATAACTTTTCATTTGATTTTGAGGCCTGGTAGAGAATCTTGTTCACCGGATATTTATGAAACAGCTTTGGGGCGGAGCTGGGGTCAACAATTGTATGCATATGCAGATATTGCTTCTATGATTGATGTCCTTGTAATGTGAATGGATAAAATTGTGAGGTATGCATCTAAACTTTGACACTGAGTTCTCTGTTGTGGTTCCCTTGGCTGTCAATCAAATGTCAAGCAAAACTGCGTCTTCATGTTTGACTATGTTTTTACACTACTTTCACAACACGCTGTGAGCGCACAAAGTTGATGAAACGCTTCCAGGTGCTCTACAGTTTTTGTGAACAGAAAAACTCATCTACCTGCTGATTACGTTTCTTTATTGTCTGCTGAATGCAGGTCCTCCTGTTTTATTGCTTGGTTACACATTTTCCAAATCTGATTTTCTCTACCAAACTGGAATTTAGCTTCAGGCATTACACCTGTTTTATATTTGTTTTATTCTGGCTGCATTGATGGTGGTCCAGTCATATGAATTTTGTTGAATGTTGTGTATAGTTTGGTAGCAGAAAACTTGGTTGAAAATGTGTCTGTACTTTCCATTGGACAGCTTGATATACTATCGCTCATACTCTCTGTACAATTTCTAATCTTGCAGTGTGCAGTTTAAAACAAATTGCCAATAGACTTTACAAACAAATATTACAAATATACAGCTACTATATTAACTTGTTTTGTCTATTGGCAATTTGCTTTACAACTACTCACCGGAAGACCGGAAATTGTAGAGATTACGAACGAGTGTGTATCAAGCTGTCCAACAGGAAGCACAGGCATGTTTTCAATCAAGTTTGAGTTATGTGTAGAAATAAAAAGTGATGTGGCAAAATTACAGGTAATATTCCCATTTTTCAGGGAAGCCAGGCCAACTGTCAGCCAAGCAAGATGCAAGCTCCCAGGACAGCAGTAACAGTATCGCATACAAGGGACTCAACCTGTCTTCCCTTTCACTCATATTGTTTGAAGAGGTCAGCTGTTACTGATTTTGGAAATTAATATTTACACGGTCAATTGCTATAAAAGTTTTAAAACATTGAATATAATAATCTCTTCATAAATGCGGTTATTAAGATGACCATATCATATTATGAGCGTACTTTGAAGATGCACATTTTAACAGACATGTCATTATACTGGCATTTGTGTCGCCTGCAGTTTTTTGCTCAGTTTTGTTTGACGACTGAAATTACAGTTTCCGTCAATTCCGGCTATTTTTATGAGTCACAAATCTGATATAAAGTTTTGAAGTGACCATGGCATTCCCAGAACATAACCCACCATGAGTCAAGTGCCCGTTCTGTAGTTAATCACTGTAACCTTTGGAAACCAAAGACTAATATGTAACATTTTCTTCTTGTTAAAGGTTGACGTTCTCTTTGACGATGACAAAGGCTTCTGGTCAGCTGTACAGACATTGATAAACAGTACTAAGAAACCCATCATATTGACTGCGTCCAACCCAAACTTCACGTTACCTATAGATGGCCAGTGTGAGCTGGTCCACTATAAGACCCCTTCAGTGGTGAGCAATATTATTCTTCTGCATCTGATTTCAATTACTGTTTATTTCTCGGTCATGAAGATAGGCAGCTCACAAACTTATAACCAGTTTCTCACTTTCTAACAATCACGGATCACAAACATGACTGAGACAGCTGTAAACATGGCCCGCATACTCCTAATGGCTCTGAACAGTCCATGGACCACAAACATGGCTCTGGAGCCTTTGAAAATCTGTGAACCACGAACATAGTTCTGTCACCTGTAAACACAGCCAGCAGGTGGTGTACACTGCTCAAGCACTTTTCAACACAATCCGCAAACCACAAACATAGCTCTGTCCCCTGTAAACACAGACTATTAACACGGCTCTGTGCCCTGTAAACACAGACTGTTAACACGGCTCTGTGCCCTGTAAACACAGGCAATTAACACGACTCTGCCCTGTAAACACAGGCTATTAACACGGCTCTGGCCCCTGTTAACACGGGACACAAACACAGCTCTGGCCCCTGTAAACACGGACTATTAACACGGCTCTGTGCCCTGTAAACACAGACTATTAACACGGCTCTGTGCCCTGTAAACACGGACCACAAACTCTGCTGCTCTCCATGTGTTGGTTGATGGTAGTTTGTCTGTAGCCCATGTTTTGTGAGTGCAGGCACAAGATTCTGAACCCATGAATTTAGTTCACAGATTTGTGAGCTGCGTTTCTAAATAATGAGGAAGTATGTTCACAAGTGTATGAGCAATGTCTTTCAGGACGATTGAATACACTGATTTGTGCTTGTCGTATTTTGAACATTTATGGTCTAGCTACTGTTATGTAATAGATGTTTGGTCAAAAGGGAGCATTTATTGTGTGAAAAGTCACCAGGGCCTGTTGCCACCAAACTTTACTTGAGACTGAACTCGAACATTTCTCCCAGTTTAACGCAGTGTGATAAGTCAGTTCTCAGGCAGAGTCTGTAGTAAGACTTGTTGTTTGTAGTGGACTAAGGAATGATGTTTGTAGTGGACTAGTGGATCTGGTGCTAAAGTGTACTTATAAAATGAAAATTCCAGATAATTGATTTTCATGTGAATTTTCTTTTTGGGATATTGATCTTGTGAGTAGCAGCGCTACTTAAGAAGATTTTTAAGATCATGGTGCATTTTTGCCTGTCGGAAGAAGGCAAATAGGCTTAAGCACTGTTCTGCATTGTCTCCTTTTCTTTCAGACAAACATCACTTCACTTCTGCAGACAGTTTGCATAGCGGAGAACGCGAGAACTGATCCGAAAGATATTGCTCTTGTTGTCGAGTCCAGCCGATGTGACATTCGATACTCGATGCTCCAGTTACAATCTTGGTTATCAACAGGGGGCGGTGTTGTTAAACGGGCTCAAACGCCGAGCGACAAAGTGATTGCTAACCACATCAGCCAGTCTAACCTCATCACTGATAGCCCTGTAGCTCCAAAGAATAAACGACGTAGAATCCAACCAATCATCGATGATGGCGATAATTCATTGATAGATTTTGACACTAGTTCACAGTCAAATCTAGAGCATGATAAGAGTTTGATAGCCGTCAACAAAGTTTCACTTGAAGAAATCCCAGTGGTGAATTTCGGAAGCTTTCAAAGCATTGTGGGTATTGGAAGCAGCCCAGTGGATCTGTTGGAGAGATTAAAAGTGAGTTTAATTATATGTTTAAATTTAAATTTAATTCACTGTTTCCTCTCGTGTGGCTGACCGTGAAATATCTGCTCTACTGGAAACATTTTATGCAATTTGATTTACAAATTTTTCAATCGTAAAATGGGAGTACTTTTGCAACAAATATGAAGGGCTTCTACAACAAAATATTGAAAAAATGAATTATTTACCTGCCACCGTTTCGTGGTGAGAATTGTGGTAGTAAGACATGGGTATACAGGCAATATTTTAGGGATGTGTACATCTCTTTTCATTAGCTGTCTTGGCAACTGTTTCTTGATTTCATCAAAGGCAGATTGAATCGAAAATCATTCACTGTGTGAACGATTGCTGCACAGAGGAATTGCTAGACCACTTTTGCCTCTTAAGTATTCATTTGAATCATAACTATCAGTTGCGATCCATTCCACGTTAACATTAACTAACCTTATTTTATGGTCTAATGCCAAATGATGTATTTTTGAAATTATAATGAAAGTGAAATCATTAACTAGCATTTTGGCATTTTCTAAAAGGGCTTTGTTCTTGATATGTTCTTGATAAAACACTATGGTGAGCACCATTCAAGGTGACGCAGATGAGAAAAGAGTAGCCGTATAATCTGACCTGACCTAAGTCAACTTGTAATTGTGCAGTTTATGACTAAATTTTTAGTACAGCTGTATCTTGTTACTCGAAGTAGAATATTAATCACTTTTATTTCTATATATGACTTTCTTCTTGTAGGAGTGTGTTCATCAGGACATTGGACGCGGGCCCCCACCATTTCCTACTGTTGGCGGTGACATCTTGTACTCAAATATGGCCGACCTGCTTCCTCTACCCAAGATTGTGGTACACAGTTCAGCAGTCAGTCAGTCCGTGCCTGGTAGTCACGATGATGCCAAGCCAAAACGTAGCCGGATACTGAACGACTTGTACGACAGCGAAGGCTCGAGCGATGGGTTTTTATCATTGTCACAACCCCAAGCATGTGCAAAGGCCAAGAGTGAGCTTGGTGCAGTTAAAGAGGAGGGTCAAATGAAAAATGATGACGTGGGTAAAAATATTCTTTGCAGTTCTCTTGGAGCTTTGGCTGACCTGTATGACACATTCTCGTTCTGTGACTCTTATTTAGTGTCTTATTTGGGAAGTAGTCAGTCGACAGACACAGTAAACAATTTGTTGCCTGGCAATGCTGATCATATGACTCGACAAGATGATTCTTATTGGCCGCTGGCCGGTCAGATAACAGAAGTGTCTGCATGCATTAAATGTGGACAGTTGAAAAAGTGTTGTGAGAATTTGCAATGTGCACTGGACAAGTGCAGTGCTGCTAACAGTAACGCAAAGGACAGACTAGTTATTCCAATAGAGACTGAGGGTGGGACCTTTCAACTGACTCGACGTCATGATGAAAGGTGAGTGGTTTGTTTGTTCACCTTAAAGGAGAATGCCACCCGATTTCATTAGTCTTTTTACCGTCTTAGTCGGTCTATATCTACATCGCCTCGCATACAGTCGACCTTACCTTGCCAAGAGGTGTCGCGTTAACCTGTGAGGAAGGTGAGAAACGACTCTAGCGACGTCAGTGGTTCATATGCAGAGTGAGTGCCGCTATGTTGCGGTGCATCGTTCTCGCTTGTGCGAACTAAGCAGCTGCGAGGAAAGCGGGTATAACGTTTTTTTTTTACTTCCTCGAGAGTCCGAAATGCTTGGAAAATGGCTCATGGTAGTGAAGAATGAAATGTACGCTGTAAATAGCAAGTATGAGGCCGTGAAACATCTCCCTGTCTGTGGCCTGCAGACGTCGACCGTGCCTGACGAATGCCGGCTTACCAAATAACTCCATACGGTCCGTTGTCTGAGCTTGTTCACGGCGCCTCTCTAGTATTTCTTCATCACTGTATTCCTGTTTTAATTGATAGCCTGTAAAACTTAACGATCCACCTGCGAAGTCGGGACTGATGAGATCTAGCTCGTCCTAAGTCGGGATTGCGAGTTGCCATGTTGGCGTTGTGAGCGTTCCGTTTGCATGCAAAATGAATTATTCTCACCCTAACCAATACCTATATAAAACATAAAACTGAAACAAAGTCTGTCTCATTGAGATGCAATTTGTAATGCCTTTGGACTGTTCGTGAGTGCAAATGATTTGAGAAGCCAGCATTGAATAAATAACTGCGTTACCGGCTTTAGGTGCAATAAAACTATAATTGACAGGACACCCAGGCCGTGTGAGCTCATGCTAATTTAGTGTTTTGCTGGCAGAAACTGTTGTGAAACAACTCAATTTCCATCCCACGGCCAGGTGTTAGGGGAATCTTTATTTACATTTACATTACTCAAATAATGATTGTCAATGTACATCTTCTGCATGCCCTGACGGTGCTGTGGCCAAAGCGAAACCTGAATTCGCTGCGGCCCCCGACGAGTAAGTAGATTTGCAGTTTCATGGCTGCTAATTCACCAACATAATCAGGTGCACATTACTTTGTTTCACTAGAAAAGTATTTTCTTGAATGAAAGTTTAGTTTCCACTGAACTTTGGCTGGTTTATGTTCGCGATGTCTGATCAGTTTCCGAGCCACTGTCGGGGATAACGAGTCAATCCGACCGGCCGCGACGAGCCTGATCGTGCTCCGAGCCACTGGCCAGGATAACAAGCGTTTTGTGTTTAGAACTCAAAAAATCTCAAGTCTAAACAACACAGATCTAGGTTCTCCTGTCTGTATCTCAAGGAAAATACTTCAAAATTATTTAGTCCGACCCCAAACTCCTGCTACGGACCTTATTGGACTGCCGAACTTTGTAGGCTACGGTGTGTCAAAATACCAATAAATCCGTAAGAGCGAAATAGAACAACACGTTTTTATAAGAATTCGGTGTGATTTTAAGGGTTTTACATCGAAGTTTGATGATTTATTGGTGTTAAACGATGACTTCAAGCGATAAGCTGACACCAGTAACCCGTGTTGTGAACTGCTGAACAGACTGCGTGTGAAACCGATGACGTCATTGGATAATTTCAACACCTCCGTCTGCCGTCAGGTGTCAGGTAACGCAACCGTACGTGTCGTTATGGAGTAGAACTACTCGACCTAAATTGATACAAATTAGGTTGTTTTTTGGGTGGCATGCTCCTTTAAGGTTATGTGTATCACTATTTCACAAAAGCACCATTAAAAATATCTGCACTAACTACATGAAATATCCCAGAAGACATGGTTTTTGAACAGTTCTACCAAAGTTTTAATACAGAAAATTTGGTGAATTCTGGTGGAGACTTTCTGTATCAATGTCCCTTTCATAAAAACAACATTTTGCTGAAAATGCATGCTCACATTAGTACGAGAATGGTAGTGTTGTGAATGACATGATTAGGTTTGTTTCAATTCCTTGTTTCAGAAAATATGCACTTGTAAGAATTGACTGTCGCTAGGTACTTAGCTATTTCAAGAAAAAATTTAATTAGGGGTACATGTAACCTTAATACAAAAAACTAGGATTCTTATTTCGCCATTGATTGAGAGTATCTGCTTGGTCAACTGTCATATTTTTCATGTTCGTCGGTTAAGTTCTTTGGAAACAGTTTAATAATTCTCTGTCAATGAAATTTAGCTCAATTGTTTTTGTTAAGGAAAGCATTCCTTGATTTCTAACAATTGCTGAATCATTGACAAATGATCAAATTAGTATCCAGCTCAGAAATGGGGATTTGAAGTTAGGTCAACATGCAGCGTTATGGAAAGTTCCTTCAAGTTGTGATCAAAAGAAAGCCCTTTTGCATTTTGTGCATGTTTACCAAGATTTAAAGCTTAATTACTGCCATATGTTTTATTAATTCTGTTTCTCTGTGAGTTTGCCTCCCTAAGTTCATCATTTAAGGCCAAATGCGACTCACATGCCTTCCCAAGTCCAGAAGTCTACAAGTTCTTCAACATGCCAAAAAATACTGCCAGCCCCACCCTTAACACAGTACAGTCACGGAAACTATAAGCATTAACTGACATTGTTTGTTTTGATAAATGCAAAGTCATCATAAAGCAATACCCCCTAATTTACACTTGTGTCCAAACACAATAACAACACTAGTTGTGCAATGCGGGATGTGATTGTACGCTCTCTTGTAACTGATATTTGTGTGACTGACAATAACCAAAACCGATTCCTAAACTCCATGCTTTTACAGTCTGTTGGCTTCCAATCTGAAGATGGTGGAAAGTGTGCAGCGCCTGCTACCAGAGATTGCCCGGAGACCCTCATATGGTGTCTCTACCGACTACGTCCCAGCCCTGAGGCAGATATGTAAAACTGAACAAAGCCGTGAAGTAGCTAAAGTGAAACGCAGGTAGGCATTCTTATAGTGTAAAGTGTGCTTGGGTTGCGTGGAAGTTGCTACAAAATGTGGCCCTCAGTGCTAATTACCCATTTTCAAACAGCTAGCTGGTCAACATCACCTAACAGAAGTCAACGTACTGTGTTTTAGCTAATCACAGGACACAGGTATTTGGTCGTGTAATAATATAGAGTATAAATTGTTGAGGTTAAGTTGTGAAAGCTGTTGAAGGGTGGTTTTCACAAATCTTGAAGGCTTCGGATTTATTTGGGTAAATATTTCGCAAAAATCCACTTCTGCAAGGTGTGTTTTAACGCGTCCGACCCTTTTATTTACAGGTTCATGCACTATCTAACAAATTCTGGGCTCATTCTCAAGCCAGCGCTCATGGAATTATTGTGCTCATCATTTAATTAAAACGTCTTCGTGGTGACAGATTGACTAGTTATTTTATGTATCCATTAAAGACCTCAAATACACCAGCATCACCAGCTTAGAGTTTAGTTCTCAGCAAGTTCAATAAACAGTTATCAAAGGTGAAATAAACCAGCCCCTTGTATCATTTTAAAATTAATCTCGTGTTTGTTTCTCAAATTAGAAACAATTTCTGAACTAGAGATGAACTGTCCACACTTATTACAGTTGGTTGTTATGGCAGCTTAGTATCAACCATTAAAGCAGTACGATTTCATGTCAATATTAGTTATCAATTTCAATTCGAACAAAGAATAAGATGGTGCCGCTTTCTAAGACAAAAGATGCCTGTGAAGAAAGTCCGACATCAGAAACCAACACCCCCCCATGGTGTCTGATGTCGGAATATGGTTTATAGTGACATTATGTCCTGTTGTAACAAATGACTGGCGCCAAGTGTCGGACTGTCAGGTATCTTTTGAATGCTTATTCTTCGTATGCTGGAGGATCACATCAGATTCATTGTCATGGCTGTCTTCTGTAGAACGACTCATGTGTGACAAGATAAATAATATAGTGTGCCCATATAAACCTTATTTGGTAGTTCTGGGCAGCCAGTTAACGAGGTACTATTAGAATGTGTGTTGATCACATTCAGTGGTCAGTTTTAGCGCTGTAACTCTCTATAGACCATGTAAGTGTAATGCTGGTTGGTCAGCAGCACTCCATTGATAATTACATATAGATGTTACTGGAAGCACTGTGATAAATTGTACAAACTCGCTCTGTATAGACAATATATAATGCTGGTTGTTCAGCAATACATGAGTGGTGTGTGTTATTTAACGTACATTGTTCATATTAATTAATGACTACTAAAACCTGGGTAAATTTAATTAATGTAAATGTATATGCATGTGATTGTTGGAGAATGACAATAAATGTGTTAAATAAACATCTTTATTTACAAAACACAATAACAAGCACACCATCAACATATTGATGAGTCAACCATTGGATGATAAGCATTCATCCAGTTTGTCATTATAAACCCTCAGCTTCTGCATAGACTCGAGATTGATCTTTGCTTCTAACAGCAGCGCCTCTGCATTGTCTTCGTGGTCGTATTCCTGAAGGAAACAATATTGAGAGTTTAGTAAAATTACATGTTCATGATAGCGTAAGTGCTCTGGATGGCTGAGAAGGCAGCAACGTCACTAAAGTTACATACGATGTGCAAGTTTCGCGTTGATGAAACTAAAATATCGTGAGTTGTATGAATATTGGCAAAGGTTAAGAACCAGAGTTCTTGAACCCTGAGCTGACTGTTGTAATACTGCAGACATATCAGTGTCAGACCTTAGTTATCAGCAACAAAACATTTAACGGTGACAAAATATCATTCATCAAAAAAAAACGTTCCAAATGATGGTTTCCTGCAAAAAATAGTCATAGATTTGAAAATGTCCCAGACAAGATAGTTTGGGTGTCAGAGCAAAAATTATGGTTTATTTTCTTTTTGATAAAAACTAGTCTATGCTTGAATATGCATGGTAAACCTTATCAATAACGTATTCTATCCACATATAAAGTTTTGCACAACTGGACAACAAAAATTCCTCTTTCCCACCAAATCTGTTTTAACTTGGAAGTATGTTCTAAATTGAGCAAGTATTGCCAGTTTCAGCTATGTAAGCAGAGCAATGACTTGTGTATCTTACCAATTCTTGTTCACGAACATCTTGTTCGTGTCCACGTACAGTCTGTTGAAAACTCTCCATCCATTTACTCAGTGAAATCATTTTCTTTGACTCAGTGTTTGTTGCTTCGTGCTCAGCCTTCTTTCTCCTTAACTCACTTTTTAATCTGAAAAGTATTCATAGATGTAGAACGCGTAGCTATATGAATGCTGTTGATTATGAAACCAACAAAGCGTACGCTTCCGAAACACGCAGGGTGACTACCAGTGAACTTCAGAAAAGAAAAATTTTATTGAAGACATGACTGCCAAGCAAGGCTACAAAACAATACAAAATGCAGTAGTTTGAGGACTGCAATTTATACACATTTGTTCACCAGCGTGGGGACACTTTAGTGTTGGGAGTGGCTGAATTGACGGATTAAATGTAATTTCTCCCATTAATGGACATTTTAAGATGTTAAACATCTTTGGGTGAATCATTCAAATATTTTCACTGCACAGCAGTGCATACAATTTGTAAAAAACACTAGAAAATGTCCCTCTGCATTAAATCCATTCACATCACTGTCCACAAAATTACCTTACTGCCATCTAGCCACAAGGCATATTTCATCAGGTCATCAACAAATCAGAAAAAGGTTATTGTAAGCTACTGGCACCTATTGGGTTCCACGCAAGATGAGGAAGCCATCTTGAAATAAAGACATCTTTAGCAATGTATGTCTCCTCATTTTTACATAGTTTCAAATCTTTCACTACCCGAGACGACGACGCGGTCAACAGGTGAAGAAAAAACTCATCAGTCGTGATGCAATGACTTGTTTCTGCTTTTCTATAACCAAGATACTTACGCAGAGCTTTCACGTTGTATTTGGAGAAGTTCCTTTCTCAGTGATCTCACTTTTGAACTAGCCTGAAAGTAAGACAAATTTACCTGTCTTGCCAGCATTCTCCTACACCAGAAGTATATTGATTTTTATAGCATGGAAGGCATGAATTAGCTATTTATTTTACTTTTGTATATTCTAATCATATGAATCAAGTGACATGCATCTACTCTACAACTGAGTTAACAAATATGGTTTTCAAATTTTTCCTTCCGCATTCACACCTTGACAAAGATCAGTAGAAACATACTTGTGTAGACAAACTATAACTCAATAAATTAGACTGTTAGATGACTGGGTTCATTTTTGTCCTGTGAACCAATCAGAATCTAAAATAATCACATTACTTAGGGCTGTTCCAGCAAAATCTGTATGGGAGGGGGGGAAGGCACTTTTATTTCGTACCCACCGCCCATATTTTTCATTTATTTCTCCAACCCATGACCCATAATTTTTTAATTATTTTTAATAGGTTAAAATATAAAATCCAACACTTGCAAACAAATTGCCTCCAGGAGGACCTGTTAAGAACTTAGATGATTGACAGACAAGAACTAGTTGTCTTGTCCAATATTGTCAAAAA
>NMRA01000064.1:523525-542522 GCA_002633005.1 Phoronis australis | reverse complement strand
GTCATACAAAACTTTGTATAATGGTAGCTGTCATACAAACCTTTGCATAATGGTAGCCGTCATACAAACCTTTGCATAATGGTAGCTGTCATACAAACCTTTGTATAATGGTAGCTGTCATACAAAACTCTGTAAAATGGTAGCTGTCATACAAAACGTAAGTTTGTATAATGTGAAAGTGAGTGAAAATGACCCCAAGAAGGGAAGTCAGCAAGTCATCTTTTTACGTAGCTTAAAATGTAGATACAGCAGTACACAAAAGTCATTGAATATCACAAACATCAAATTTTTTGAGCTTGTGGGTTGTTGTGCAATTATTATGGAATGTCAGAGGCAATATATATTCATGTGCCAACTAAATATTTAGTGATAATACTGAAAACACTAATAATATAGAAATAACTGTACGTTTTATTGGTTGGAGTTCTGAGATGTTGTCATCTAGATATGTGAATAGTCGGTTCATTTTTCGTCAGGTTCAGTTCAAGATTTTGAGAAACCACAATAAAGTCTGTGGTGGAAAATGAAAAAAAAACAATGATTAAAAGATACTGTAACAATAACTCAACAATCCAAGAGCATTACAAATGCCAAATACATAAGTAGTGCTAACATTTCAAACATTTTCACGCACTAGAGAATGGACGTAGTTGTTACATAAACATAAGCAGATGCAAAAAGTTGATATTGACACAAAAAGGTAAAAGTGACGTAAAAAGGTAATTCAAGAATATGTATCACCAAATTAATGCTTTTCCATGTTTACGCTAGCTACCATAAGACAATTTTTTTGAAAAAGTGTGGGCATCAACAGCCATGTTAGAAGTCCTTGAAAATGAAAAAGAACAAAATTGGCAATTATTTTGGAATGGAATTAGTGACATTTTACCACAGCAACATGTCTACAAAATTTCGCGAAGATACTTCAAGCAGTTTTGTAGAAGGGGTGATGACGCCCAGACATATAATCTCAAGGTAGAAAAGGCGGCAATAATATTTACTTGAATGTAAAGCATTCTGCCTCTATCTCGTTCAACAAAATATCGAGGTCCATCATGTGACCTGGCAGACGTCGTCTGGTACCCTGCCACATGTTAACTGTCGTATCTGAAACAGATGTCAAAGATTAATATGTATATATAGTCCGGTTACCTATTGTCGTCAGGCTCCAAAGGTCGTCCGCCATCTTGTTTCGCGTGCAGTGCAACCACGCGGGACTTAGCGTTCCAATTTGGAGTGCTCGTGTGCACGTTAGGTACTAACTTATCGGAAGAGACACGTATCAAAAAAATCGGTGAGTTTACCGATTGTTTTTTAAAACCACTTAAAAATCAGTCGATTTTACTAATACACTTTTTTGTGCGTTTTCAGAAGATGTTTTCGAATTTAAATTTTCTTCCGACGGGACACAAAACATGATCCAGGGTTTGTTTATGCAATGTATCTGTTTGTCCCAGGCACTAGTAGGATCTAGAAGGCCAAAGGAAAAATCCGCAGACAAATGCGATACGCTGGGTTCTTAACATTTTTGCCTCACGCATTCACCATTAAACTGCATTGAAATGTTGTCCAATTGGCTTTTATTGGAAACCACAGTGCAGAGCTCAACATCAAAGCTTCAAATCGAGTTTATGTCAATAAAAACAGGCTGTTGCAATTTTCATTACTTCGTTGGCCTTTTTCTGCATGTTTCTCAGTTTTTACAAAAGGGGGCAGCATATGACGACCTTAGGTGTCACAATAAAATGGCTGCCGAAGGCAGTGCACATTTGAAATAACTCGGCACAAATTAAAGAAAACTTCCGAATCGATGAATGCGGTATATCTGTGAGAGTTAAATCGAATCCTATTCAGATCATAACTTTGAAGTGGAATAATTCGGTGAGTACAACAGCAAGTCGGTTTCATGCTTAGGCGGACGACCATTGGGTTCCCCAGTATATACGGAGAAAACTAAACTAGCAATGAATCATATATATCACTAAATAGGGACCTGGTCAAATGATTTCAACTTTTTATTTTGAATTACAAAGAAAATTCTATTAAGAAACTTTGAAAATGTGAAGCTGCATTCATGACCATGTACACAAACCTTACGAGCAGACGTCATGAAATGTTTTATTGAGCCTGCACATTTATTTCCCTCTAACCACAAAAGCCTAAATGATCTATACAATCTCATATTTAAAAAATCAAAATTGTCAAATGTCATATTTTGTATGATAATTCCAGGTATAGAAAAAAATCGGACAAGAAATTCTATAGTTGGGAAGAGTATGAAATATACCACAGTGCACACCTTCAAAGTCTTGATCCTCCTCAATGTTTCTTTTCTGTCTTTTGGCCGGGCGCTTTGCACCCTTTTGTTCATCAGTGACTGCCTTCCTTACCTTGCTAACCACGCCACTCTTCAATAGTGACCCAGGGGTCTTCAAAGTGAGACCCTACGGAAGAAAGTAATGGTGAAATGGAGGTATTAGAATTCTGGGTAACCAGACTGTGTGCCGCTAAATAGTGTCAATTTTTCAGTAAAAAAACATCCTACGCTTGGTTCCATTTTTGGCTTTCATGCATAAAAATCAGAAATAGAAACCCAATGTCACGGATAACTTTACATCAGGAAAAAACTCAATGAATTTTTCATTTCCAATCTCCTGGTGCTTATCTCTTGAAACTTGGCTGAAATACTCACATACCAGTTTTGAATACCAAAATGAAATGCAAGAGATGAATAATAAATCTACCATTTTCCTTACTGCTGACACTAAGATAATCTCAAAGGTAGATCATTCATCAAAAGTATATTCACTTTCTTAACAAGGGCAAAATACAGCTGAGCTGAGCAATAATTACTTGTTTACAGAGCATACTAGAGGGAGGGTGACAACTAGAAGGTCAAATAATACAGCATGCTTACTAGAGGGAGGGTGAAGCTGGACGAAGACAACAAGAAGGAAGGGTATGCATGTTACACCTCACACAAGATGCCTGTTGTACTTACCAAACTTTGATTAACAGGCGTTATTGCCTTTCCAGATGACGAGACAAAAGATGCGTCCTTTGTACGTTTAACAGCTGACACAGGCGTAGATGATATCTGCTTCTGCTGTTTTCTCACAGAACGACTGGGTGAAACCGTTTTCAGGGTACTCATTTGTAATCTGAAGAAAAGAAGTTTAAGAAGATCAGCAATCAACAACAACGCACATATTTCACTCTGACAGCTGCTCAAGGCATGGAATGCTCCACAAGTCAAAACATCCCAAAAAATCGTCAAGTACTGGAGCACTGACATCATATATCCCTGTGTTCAATGAAATTTGTCAATCAGTTCCCTAGATATCCTGAAACACTCTGCTCCATAAATACTGAAAAGCCCAACCTCTAGCCCCTAATGTCTGACACCCTTGCGCCAAATATCATAAAAACACGATTACGGAATTTTAAGATATTGAGCACATAACTGGACTGAACCAGACAAAATGGCCACTAGGAGGTGCTGCTGTTGTTGAATCCCAATTAGCTGGTCCTTGCACATTGTCATCAAATACCCGTGCCAAGTTAATACATTGATCAGTTCTCTAGACATCATCCATCTTATCTGAGAAATTATAGACTGAGAAATTTCCCTTGTTAACACCAAAACAGCTACTAGAGATTGCCGCACATGTCAAATCCAAATGGAAAATCGACTGGTCACCGTCTTTCCCCACAAAAGTGGCATGTACTGTTCCAGTAGTGTCACACGCACTTATACCAAAATTTCCTAAAGATCCGACCAGGAGCTTTTGAGATATCGACCACAAGATAACTACAACATGCGACAATTGTGGGTGCAAAAAAGGCTACTTGTTTAGCTGAGCCCTACAGTATCGCTCATGACAACTCTATAGATAACAAGAGCAACGCGGAGCATTGAAATGCGCCCACGAATGCATCACATTGGTGTGCTTTTAGGGTTGTTTATTTGTCAAAAAATGGCCACTAGATAGCGAAAAAAACATACAATCAATCCAAAAATAGGAACACATAGCTTTTTAATAGAAATCTGTCACGGAACTTCAGAGAAACAAAGGAAAACAGAATGAAATGAAATTACCACTAGGGGGCACAGTGTTCATTGGATCCGCCTGAAAGCCGTCATTGTCTGTTGTTAGCTCCATATAAATACACTCACTAAATTTAATAAAGATCTTGTAGTGGGTTTAGGAGATACAACTATGGGCGCAAAACAAAAAAAAATACCATTGGAGATGCCACAGTAGTCTAAGTCATTGTCAACCATTCTCTTCACACTGAGAAGTATACACCAATTTTCAAAACCATCTTCAGAACGATTTGGTTGACAGAGGGGAGGATGCCAAAAAACAAACTCGAAAACAGTAAAAATGGCCCTTAGGTGGCGCAAAATACCTAGATTCCATTAGAAAGTGGGAGGAGACCGTCATATCACCAGTAGATGCCTGAATTCAAAATTTTATGAAAATCCGTTGCAGACCTTTGAAGATACATTGGTAAACATAAAATCTAAAATTGCCAACAGGGGGCACACCAGTAGTCAGATCCGTCCGAAAGTCGTCGTTGTCTTTTGTCAACATCATATAAAAACACTTGTTAAATTTAGTAAAGATCCTGCAAACCGCTTAGGAGATGCAGCCATATGCGCAAAAAAATGAAACTGCCACTAGGAGGCGCCACATTTCATGAAGTAGTTGGAAAATCATCATCCGCCGTCCACTTCATAATAAAAAGTTACATGCCAATTTCCACAATTATCCTGAAAGCGGTTTGGTTGATACAGGCGTGGACGCCAAAAAAAAACAGACTCGAAAACAGTAAAAGTGGCCACTACATGGCACAAACTACGTCGAATCCATCCGAAAATGGGAGGATACCGTCGTCTCACTAATAGATGTCTATATGCAAAATTTTATGAAAATACGTTGAGGACCTTAAGTTACAGAGGTAAACATAAAAAACTAAAATTGTCACTAGGGGGCACACCGGTAGTCAGATCCATCCGAAAGTTCGTTCATGCTGTCCCGTCCATGAAAGAAACACATGTGCAAAATTTCATGAACATATGTCAAACAGTTTTGGAGATACAGCAGCGGACGCCGGATGCCGGACGAACGCCGGATGGACACCGCCCGGACAGACGGACGGAGAAGACGGCATAATGCGTACACATATAAATATGTGGGCGTATAAAAATCAAGAACCAAAATGTCAAAGACATCCTGAAGTGGTAAGAACACACATCAATCAGATTAGTTATGTTAGAAGACTAATAAATTATCATAGCAGAGCTAATCAGATCATTTTTTAATATAAAGAACCACAAATTCATATCTCAAGACTTCACAGAGCCAATCAGATCCTTTTTTAACATAATATATATAATAACAAATTTGCAAATCAGGAATTCGCGCTCATGGATAGAAAACAGGCTTTGACTCAGACCATTACCTTGAACTTTGCCCAATAGTTTTGGGTAAAGGAGACTCCACTATACCAGGCATGACATCATCATCATCCTCATCCTCATCACCACGATCCGGACTGTAACTACCTTCACCACCAGACTCAGCACCACTCTCATTCCCACTCTCAGGCAACCCGTCCTGTGGTCCGATTCCAGCACCACTAGACCTACGCTTTGTTAAATGCTCGGTTGCTATTGCATGCTGGGAAGACTGCAGTGTTTCAAACTCCTGATCATCATCTTCAGCAGCAGACCTTTCACCACCATCAACAGCAGGATGTTCAGCAATACTACTCAGACGTTGAACAACTATTGAACAAAACAAAACAAAACTATTGCTGATTGAAACTCATTTGCTATTGATAGCGTCGATGGCATGGTGTTTTTATTTAGACAATAAAAATTACACTAGTTACCAAACTGGGTTTCGTAATTCTGTACTTTTATCATTTTGCCCAGGGTCTTATCCCTTACTAGTCGGCATTAAGCAATGGAAATCATCCAGAAATAACAGCACTGCTTTAAAGTCATTGTTATTTCAAATAAGCTCCATGTGGTATGTGCATCTTCATCTACCCTTTAAGTGTGATATCTTAAACTCAGACCCTTGACAAATAAAGAATACAAGCTTAAATCATCAACAATGATGGTTTATGGTCAAAATCAACTCGTGTATGCCGATTACAACTGTGCACCTTTGTTTAAAGCTCAGGAAGTTTTGTCCAGGCATGAACGCAATAGAAATGAGATTGGCAGAGCAGAATTGCATTATGGGTACCACACTTAGGTAAACAAGTCTGCAGTGACTAACTGTAACAGCCATGTTACGATTACGATGTAGCACTGACATGACATAAGCCTTGTTGCTTGCTGGCGATAGCTTGGTTTGTTTTGCATTCATGTATCGATTAAATGTCAATCTTAAATCTTTAATGGATGAAGAAAACTTTTTCTCCCTGATGTCTACTGATAATGTGAGATTTGCGATTGATTGCCAGGACCTGGCTTTAATTTTAGAAAAAAAAGTGTAATACCGTTGTGTATTGAAGTAAAGTAATGTTCATAGTAACAACTCTTATCTTTACGATTTTACAGTGGTCTGGAAAAACACTGATTCTGCTTTTGTGAAAGGAGACATTAATAAAGTTTTTTAATATTATTACTATTACTATTATTGTTATTTTACCAATTCAATCCAATGGGTTGTTTAACAGCATTTTGTATAAATTCATGTCAAATTGTTACTGCTGTACTGTGGGATAGTCACATAATTCACACAGTCAAAATAAGCAATTCCAATCTGACACTAGATTTACCCACCAGGAGAAGGCTGAGTTTCAGGAATAACTTGCGGTGTAGGGCTGCGTATGACTACAGGTATAGGACTCTGCCGTGTCCACTGACCCTGAGACTTATTGGGAGAGACAAACACACTTTCCTCCTGCAAACAGTCAGTAATACACATCAGTGGAAGACAAAACGGGAGACTTATGTTGAAATGTATACTTTTGTAGAAATGACGCTGAATTATAGACAGATGAGCCATGTCTTTAACAGACAACATTTGAATCAAAGTAATTTCCATAATTATTTAAAAACGGAAAGTCAACATTTTGTAGTTATCACATCTAAAAGTATAAATCCCAATTATTTTATAAACACTTCAGCACTGTTGTTCCACTGGATTTCAAGTAATCAACTACTTTGCATGCAAGTACAACTTAAACAAAGAAGTTGTCAGTGTGACAATTGCTTCCCTGCATCTTATTTCACTGAGTAACAAAGTGATAGATACACACTACAGCACCTACTGTATCTAAAGCACCCATGAGGTGTCCTTAGAACCTGATGTACCAACACTTGAATGCATACTTGCCAGGAAAGTCTGGCTACAACACTAAGTAAAACTCATTCATTATCAGTTCAGTTTCCGTAAAACGAAATCTACAGTAAAATCTCACCAATTGTGGACACAATATGGCTGTCAAGTGAAATTTTATGTTTTCATTTCTTTTACAAAAATAAGTAGCACCAAATAAATGCTATTCCATTTTAAAGGTTTACGTAAAACCTACCTTCAGACTTTACTAAAAAATTGTGAACACTTAAANATCATCTCACTAATAGGTGCTTACATACCAAACTTCATGAAAATCCGTTCAGGACTTTTGAAGATACAAAGGTAAGCGTAAAAAACTAAAATTGCCACTAGGGGGCACACCGGTAGTCGGATCCATCTGAAAGTTCGCACATGCCGTCCCATTCATGAATGGAACATATGTGCCAAATTTCATGAACATATGTCAAAGGGTTTTGGAGATAGAGCAGCGGACGCCGGACGCCAGACGGACGCCGCCCGTACGGACGGACGGAGATGACGGCATAATGCGTCCACATATAAATATGTGGGCGCATAAAAAGGGTAATACCACTGTGTACTGAAGTAAAGTAATGCTCATAGTAATAGCTCTTATCTTTACGATTTTATAGTGGTCTGGAAAGACACTAATTCTGCTTTTGAAAGGAGACATTAATAAAGTTTTTTATTATTATTACTATTATTATTATTATTATTTTACCAATTCAATCCAATGGGTTCTTTAACAGCATTTTGTATAAATTCATGTCAAATTGTCACTGCTGTACTGTGGGATAGTCACATAATTCACACAGTCAAAATGAGCAATTCCAGTCTGACACTAGATTTACCCACCAGGAGAAGGCTGAGTTTCAGGAATAACTTGCGGTGTAGGGCTGCGTATGACTACAGGTATAGGACTCTGTCGTGTCCACTGACCCTGAGACTTATTGGGAGAGACAAACACACTTTCCTCCTGCAAACAGTCAGTAATACACATCAGTGGAAGACAAAACGGGAGACTTACGTTGAAATGTATACTTTTGTAGAAATGACGCTGAATTATAGACAGATGAGCCATGTCTTTAACAGACAACATTTGAATCAAAGTAATTTCCATAATTATTTAAAAATGGAAAGTCAACATTTTGTAGTTATCACATCTAAAAGTATAAATCCCAATTATTTTATAAACACTTCAGCACTGTTGTTCCACTGGATTTCAAGTTATCAACTACTTTGCATGCAAGTACAACTGAAACAAAGAAGTTGTCAGTGTGACAATTGCTTCCCTGCATCTTATTTCACTGAGTAACAAAGTGACAAATACACGCTACAGCACCTACTGTATCTAAAGCACCCATGAGGTGTCCTTAGAGCCTGATGTACCACTCGAATGCATACTTGCCACGAAAGTCTGGCTACAACACTAAGTAAAACTCATTCATTATCAGTTCAGTTTCCGTAAAACGAAATCTACAGTAAAATCTCACCAATTGTGGACACAATATGGCTGACAAGTGAAATTTTATGTTTTCATTTCTTTTACAAAAATAAGTAGCACCAAATAAATGCTATACCATTTTAAAGGTTTACGTAATACCTACCTTCAGACTTTACTAAAAAATTGTGAACACTTAAAACAATGTTAGAAGCTTATGAAAAATGAAAAAAGACCAATTTTGGGAATTAATTTTGTCCGAAATTGGTTAGATTTTACCGTAACTGATTTCAACCTGAGAATGTGAAGAGAGTGAAAGATCTGAAGACTGTGAATGAGACAAGACTGCTGCCACCGGTGATTCACCAGTCTCCCAGTTCCTGATGAAGGTGAAAGGTCGACGGGTCACTTCTCTTCGCCCACTGTAATATAGTGTTATCAACTATCAACAGGAGGAGTTAGACTATTAATCTAAGTATGTCTCTTGATCAGTGACCATACTTACAATGGTGTACGGTCATACTTAAATTGAGGTACGGTGGCTGAAACATCAAATTAACTTGTCCACATGTTGACAACAAGGTTCAGTTGAACCGATATCAAGTTAACTATTTAAACCTATTGACGGTTACAAGACCCAGTACAACTTATGGGACAAACTTGATTAAACAACAGGGAGTTGTCCTATGGAACCAGTTGACGAACAATGTTGGGAGTTAATTGTCCTGAAGTAGTAACTTTCAGCTATAGACTGTGAAGTTGAAACAGGAATGTACCTGTCAGAGCTACACTTCAAACATAATTCTTTTGATAAGTGAAATAAGATATCACTATAATTGTATATGTTTTATGGTACAATTATCTCATCTACTGCATCTTTACAAGTATATACTCATCAAATTTTGTTGGTGACTAGCACTTGTCCTGTTTTTTTTTGTTTTGTATTTTACAGTACCGATGTAACATAAATATTTTACTCGTTTACTATATTTTTCGCATATTTAGCCGGTTTGTAAATGATACTTTCAGTTGGCAGGTACTACTGACAAGAGTAATAGGCACGTATGTTTTCATCTGTTTAATTTTCATTACATGACGTCCCCTGGCACGTGCAGAGTAAAATGGCCAGTTGTCAATTTGGGCAACTGAACAAAGCAGCCGTGCTAAAAAATTTTCATTACAGCAGTATTCATTTGAGTTGCAGGAATTAAAGACAACCACGACCTCCTAAGGTATCTCTCTACGCGCACAAGGTAGGTATAGCAATGTGACTTCAAGTTAATTGTCAGTGTGACTGAGGCATAAATTGCCGAACAGCTTCCAACGTGTGAAGGCTTTATGGGAGCATCACCATCTCTACTGCTAAGTAGAGATAGTTGCCCTGCTGTTCACGAACTTGGAATCCTGCTTAATCTCAAGATTGCGTACTTTGCGTGAACTTGGAATTGAATCATCTAAGGCAACAAGTGAAATTTTTGTTTAAATAATTTTCGTAATTATTGGCCTCACATCCACCCATTTTCTTCTTTACTGTAAATTGTGACATGAAATCGGAGGAATATGTGAATGATTAAATCTTTTATTATTTGGTAAATAAAATGGACATTAGTTGAAAAAATGTTGGTTATTTATTAAAATGTAATTTTTATTAGAGCAATGCTAATTTTTATCCACGTGAATGTGATTGGTTGCATGAACTTGTCAAGTTTCCTAGTGTTTAAGTTCACGCATACGCGACCTTGAGATTTTACTTCAGGGAATCCTGCTTAGAAGCAGAGGATTCCAAGTTCTCGCACAGCAGCACCGACTGTCTACAAATTTCGCGCCTCTTTTTCATCACTTCCTTCTCTCAACACAACGATGTGATGTTGTTTGTCTATGCTCAAACTGAAAAATTCCAAACATACAGCGGTCTTCTATGTTGACTACTGTGTGTTCTTTCGGGCCAAAACGTTGTACTTTGCCTTTGGCTTGCTGAACTTTCTTGACTTGACATCTTCCTTGTACCGGAAATTACTCTTCTCTGTAGGGAACTCTTCTGTATTTGAAAATAAAAAAGTGTCAGAAGCGCTCAACACGTGAAGAAGTGGATGCGGTGGATGTGATCCCTGTTACCTCAATATTCTGGTTTTTCAGATCATTTGTTGTGTGAGTACAATAAATATGTGCTTGTGTTTATGCTGATCTTCTCCTATTTTTGCAATCAATCTGCCAGAAACAGGCTTAGGAACCCAATTTGAGAAAATGCGTCTGCGTATCAAAATTGCAGAAAGTATCGGTGACTCGGCACTTCATTTGGTTGCGTGTGACTGAGAGCCGACCATCCAAAATGTTCAGCCAAGAGGCAATATGCCGCTTGGCAAGCGATTTAGAGAGGCGTTATCTGGCTGTACGTCACGTGTCAGCATTCCTCTCCCTTCTACATGGGCGGGCACAGCACTGAAAAAAGTGGGGTGGGCTAAAGACCCCCTGTGGCTGTGGTGTGCCACCTAGTATACTGGGGAGCCCAATGTTCGTCCGCCTAAGCATAAAACCGACTTGCTGTTGTACTCACCGAATTATTCCACTTCANGTCTACAAATTTCGCGCCTCTTTTTCATCACTTCCTTCTCTCAACACAACGATGTGATGTTGTTTGTCTATGCTCAAACTGAAAAATTCCAAACATACAGCGGTCTTCTATGTTGACTACTGTGTGTTCTTTCGGGCCAAAACGTTGTACTTTGCCTTTGGCTTGCTGAACTTTCTTGACTTGACATCTTCCTTGTACCGGAAATTACTCTTCTCTGTAGCGAACTCTTCTGTATTTGAAAATAAAAGAGTGTCAGAAGCGCTCAACACGTGAAGAAGTGGTGGATGTGATCCCTGTTACCTCAATATTCTGGTTTTTCAGATCATTTGTTGTGTGAGTACAATAAATATGAGCTTGTGTTTATGCTGATCTTCTCCTATTTTTGCAATCAATCTGCCAGAAACAGGCTTAGGAACCCAATTTGAGAAAATGCGTCTGCGTATCAAAATTGCAGAAAGTTTCGGTGACTCGGCACTTCATTTGGTTGCGTGTGAGAGCCGACCATCCAAAATGTTCAGCCAAGAGGCAATATGCCGCTTGGCAAGCGATTTAGAGAGGCGTTATCTGGCTTTACGTCACGTGTTAGCATTCCTCTCCCTTCTACATGGGCGGGCACAGCACTGAAAAAGTGGGGTGGGCTAAAGCCCCCCTGTGGCTGTGGTGCGCCACCTATAGACCATGAGCAGCGCAGGACTGAAAAAATTGGGGGGGGGGGACTATAGCCCCCTTCCAGCCAGAAAATTTTGATGAATTCGAGACTAATGAACCCAGCCTCCCCCAAGGTTGCACGGATGAAAGCTGAGCGTCTAAACAGTTCGCAAGCGATTTAAAGGGGCTTTATCTGGCTGTATGTCACACCCAGAAGTCACGTGTCACAACAAAATGGCGAAATGCTGAAATCACTGAAACGATTGTCACTAATGACTATATTCCACACTGTTATATTCCCACGTTCCTTTATGCTCCTCAACTGATGTTCCCCTTTCACTTTGTTCCCCTGTCCTGATGTTCACCCGCTCCAGTGTTCCCCCAGCCCTATAATTATCTGTAATCACCCAATATAATCTTTTAAGTGTCTCACTCAGTGATGTCACGCAAAACTGATTTAGAATCGAGCCTCGAATCGAGGTTTCCGATCTATTGATTCTGAAAATTATGTTTCCCACCCTATTTGTGTGTTAGCCAAATTATGCCGAACAGCTTTCAAGTATTGAATCAGCAAAACTAACATTAAAATTGGTGAAAACTAACATTAAAATTGGTGAAAACCAATATATTGACGGAATGTGAAAGTCAGTGTTTGTTTTGTTTCATCCACTAGTAATTCATAGGAGGAGGCTATGTTTGGGCAGCTACCATTTTTAACCCAAAACATTTTGGAGAAATTTTTCTAGGTGAGGTCGGCATTAGTTCATGAAAAGTATTTAAAGGGAATTACACTTGTGTTACCATAGTAGCAGTCAATATATAAGCAGTCAATATGAAAAAATATTGACTCCTAAATATTGACCGTTGGCGACATTATGCCTTCATAATCTGTCCAATTAATGTATCAGTTATCAAAAATAGAAGTTGAATAACCTCCATGTCTTTGTCTTTATGACAGGTGACAGCTTAGTTCGTCATGGGGCGTTCTGCAAAGTCCAAAGACAAACGCAAGGCTAAAAGAGCCTTAGGTGAGTACTGCGTATTAAAAAAATGACTGTGCATTCTAGAATAGTTTGAACTGGTTGATATATTGGATACACATTTTTATACCACAATATTAGCCTCGAATGGCAGATACAACCATGTAATAACTCATAAAGTTATCTCACTAGTGAGATAACAATTTGGCAGGAAACCGAGGTGGGACTCGAACCCGGGCCTCAAGAGTTTCGAGTTGTCGACTTTACCACTACACCACTCAGTGGCTGACGTCATCAAGAGTGAAAATAGAATACTTAAATGAGCACACGCAACAATCACATGTTCAGCAAAGGGCATTGCACCAACATTTATACGCTATGAAAAACAAGACGCATAATTTCCATAAAAACGATATTTTAATTCAGTGAAATTTTTCTCTCGTGTTCTCTCACTTGTAAATCACCGATCTCCAATTTGAATGCGGGTATTGTGTCGTTAGGATCCTTTGACTTGAGCATTATAGTCAGTTACTAGTGGTAACCTACTTTAGCAGACGGTATTTTCCCGGTCGAAGCTTGGCGAGATAAAATGTGTAGTAACTATAATTGTTGCTAAACTTTAATTTACAGATTCACTTCATTTCTATTTTGTTTGAATTTTCAATTGGTTTCGAGTATACGCATTATTTGACAAAAATAGCTCGGCTTTTCTTAAAAGGTCACAACCTCCGACCCCGGGCCTATGACATAGAAAGTAGTTACAAAGCCGAGACGAGTCGAGAAAGGTAGATCGATTCATTGCAATGTTTCTCGTTTAGTATAAATAGATTATTACATGTTCTCAGTCGTTATCCCCCTTATCTAGAGCCCTCGTGGATTTTGTAGAATTATAATTCTCCAAAATCCACACGGGCTCTAGATAACTGAAGATAACGACTTCGCCATGTAATAATCTATATATGTATTACCACCTTTACCTTGTAATTAATACAATGCTTTTGGCTGTGACCACTCAAGGGAGGATGGATGGTTAACTTGTTATCATGGCCCACATTGTAATATTAACTAACTCACTAACATAGTTCAAAATACTGAGTCAAATATCACTACTGTCCTGGGTCCACTTTTCTTTCATGCGTCACATCTCTTGGCTGTTTTCACTATCATATTGTGTAATCAAACCTGTAGCCAGCTATTGAAATGGCACATGGATCATTGATTTGTAGGCAATCTTTGGTTTTTGCTCTCCAGTACTCTCTGACCTGGTGTCACCAAACACAGTTGTAGACCTATTTACAGTAACTACTCTTTGGTAGAGTATTGAATCAGTTAGGACAAAATGTTTTGTTTTGGCTGAAGTGACCTCAAGTGCAGGTAAAGGGGACTCAGCGTTCAAAGCTATCCCACTCAACATGACTATGGATACGTATTACTGACTGAATAACTCACAGGTTACTACTGAATGTGCATGTGTGCGTAAAAGAAACTAGTTTTTATCTGTTTTGAAATTAAATAATTGACTGACATTTTTTAGTGCTCAGTGATTCTGTTGAAGTATGCATCAGGGCCCTCGGTCTAATCTTCAAAGTAAAATACTAATTTAAGATGTTCCATTTTACTTTAACATGAAATCAAGATAAGTGTTTGTTATTCGGTGCTCGAGCATATTATTGTTTATACAGATTCATGTCACAAACTCTAGTAAAAACCCATGGTTTCAAGTAAAAAGTTGAGATTTTGAGTTCAGACTCAAACTTACAGCTTTATGGCAGTATCGTCAAGTGCCAGCTAGGAGTAGACAGTTATCCACATGAAGCATAATGTACTCGTGTGCAGAATAATGGACACTTATCTTGACTTGCTACTAAAACAGAAAGAAATTGTCAAAATTGATTTTTGTAAGTTTGATTTCGAGTATTAAAGAGCATGGTTACAATAAGCAATTTTTAAAACTTTTGTATCAAGGTTATCTTATTAAGATTCTCTGTTTTGTTTCAGTCAAAAAGTCCATCAAAGAGAATGCTGCTGCTAGTAAAACTTCTGAGAATTATTCTATCAAGGATCTATTAGACAAAGTAAGTTTTACAGTCAAACTGACTAATTTATGATTAGGAAAGGATGAAGACTCTGGACACAGTATGTCTGATGGTGTTCATCATCCACTTCAAAGTATTCCTAAGTCATTTTACAACAATATCCCGACAATAATGAAGCAATGGCACTAATCTCGTGGTACTGATGGCGCCTCCTGGTGTCTGCCGAGGGAGTAACATTACCATACATTTGAGTGAAATGCTCAAGGCTTATAGGTTTACAACAGTGGTACTTCCTGTTGGGTCGAGTATTAGGTCTTGTACCTCCAACTACAACATGAACACGTTTGTGTGTGTCCAACAGGAGGATTTAATCCTATACGACCAGTTTACTATCGCTTGGAAAACTGTCTCTGTCAAACTGTTAAGAGTGGAGTTCATAAGCACTGCCAGTGCCAAGTTTGGGTATTATATGTAAGGCATGTTATTAACAATCTTCTATTTATAGGCGGAAGAAAACATAGACGTGTTCAACTACGACGTTGCTCAGAAGTTTCTACAGAGGGCACTGGAAGTGGACCCTGATAATTTGCAAGCATTGGAGGCCACTGGAAGTCTGTGTCTAGAGTTTGGGGATGCAGAAGCCGCTAAGCATGTATCCATTATACAAGTCTTAGTGACTGATAGTCTGAAAGTCACTGTGTTCAAGTAACTGTGGTGTAACACGGAACCATCCTGTTTCCAGTCGGCTAACTATCATATTGCTTTTTGGCACGAAATGACAACCTGTCACTTCCAGCTAACTTTTTGATAAGTTTGAACTTTTCCTGACTTTAGGCAGGGAAAAGTGAATGATTTCAAAAGGGTCAGTGTTCCATCAAATACCAACATGGTGTGATTGGTCCAATCAAAATCGTGGAAAGTCTCGTATATTATTACTGGTCAGTCATAACGTCTCACACAAACTAAATGTGTTGCTCTAAATTGGAATATGGTAAAATTCTTATTGTGCAAAGGTCATGATGTCATAAATAACGTCACACCGATGAAACCCCAATTATTTTCATAATAGCAAAGCCTGTTGCATGCCAATTTTCCCAGAAATCAGTAGGGTCCCTTACATATATTTTCCATAGAACGTTTGCTGCTGTAGATATTCAAACATCTAATCTTTGATCAATTAATCAGAAATTCTAGTAAATCAAATGAGTCGCCTGCTCATAGAAGGCAGCCTGCTAACTATTGTTTACAGAAAAAACATGAATTTTTGTGTCAGGTCATTTCAAAGCAAGTTGAAAATTAATGTGTTAGACGCGTGTTCATTACTTTTAATACTGTAGCATACCTGGGATTGTTGTCTCTTGGGATGGAAGACAATAATCCCCACCAATTTCTCACCATTCTCACCCAGTTGGCGCTGTGCTTATGGTGCCACCCATAGTGATCTTCCCCACCTATGCTTTATCACTGTTTCAATGTCAGCTTGGTTTTAATGAAAACGTTGGAGCAGATTCCTTCACTTGTGCTTCAAGTGTTTCAATCGTATGGTTGAACTGAGTCCTGAGGACGGTCACACAAAGTACATGTACCTCGGCCAGCTGTGTGCTGGGGCACAAGCAGCTGAATACTTCCAGAAGGGCATCGAGTTGATGACGGCGAAACTTCACTCTCAACAGGTGAGTCGCATGATTGATAAGTTAAGCTTTTCGGTGTTCTGCACGTTCTGCTTCAACTGGTGGCGTTTACTAGTTTGGATTTGCCCACGTTAACTGCTGAAGTCAAATAAGTCGCACATTAATAGAAACCAAATCTCCGCTTTATACATATTAGCACAGAACTAGATATTAGTGCATTTATATGATGTTGACAACGGACGACGACGATGACTTTCGCACAGATTTTTTCACCAGTGTGCCCCCTAGTGGCAATTTTAGTTTTTTACGTTTATCTCTGTATATTCAAAGGTCCTCAACGGAGTTCCATAAAGTTTGAAATATAGGCATCTATTGGAGAAGTGACGTTATCCTGTCATTTTCAGATAGATTCGAGGTATTTTGCGCCACCTAATGTCCATTTTTACTGTTTTCGAGTCTACCAAACGATTCTATGAATGATTTTGAAAATTGGAGTATATGTTCAGTGTGAAGAGGACTGTTGAGGATGACGACATCAACTACTGTGGCTCCTCCTAGTGGTGGTTTTGTTTTTTTGCGCCCATAGCTGTATCTCCTAAACCCACTGCCGAATCTTTATTAAATTCAGTAAGTGTATTTTTAGGAAGCTAACAATAGATTACAACTTTCAGGCGGACGCTGTGCCCCCTAGTGACAGTTTCATTTTTTTCTGTTTAATTTTGATTCTCTGAACTTCTTTGTCAGATTTTTATGAAATTTTAGTAAATAGCTTTCTTAATTGAAGAAACAATGGCGTGTTCCATTTGCAGATGGATTGGGTGTTTTGCACCCTCTAGTGGTCGTTTTTATGATACAAATAAACAAGAAGCACACCCGTTTGCGGTGCATTTCGTGGGTGCATTTCAACGCTCTGCGTTGCTCTTGTTTCTTGATTTAAGGAAATGCTTCATCTGTAAAAGTCTATATCTTGGACCTCCCAAGTGATGTAGTACTACATAAAATAAAAATTTCCGGTGAGTTTTGAATTTGTATTGTCAATAAGGTTGCCTTGTTTATTTCACAGAGCTTGGCTTCAGCACCATGTCCTGATGATGTCACACCACGAGACATATCGTCTGCTTACCTATCAGCAGCAGAACTTTACATGACAGATTGCTGGTAAGAAACTTCAGTTTCTCTTACAAAAATCACCAAGTTAGTAACTCAGTGATTAGAATTTCTTGTTGAACCTGAATATTCTTAACCTTGCAAACATACAAGTGGTTTGTTGTATACTTTTCCAATCGTATTAACAAACAGCATCAGTTTCCAGTGGAAGAAATGTTCCTTCATAGATTAGTCACTACAAATAATTTGGTCATCAAAATAGCTGAAGCTTCAATAAATGATTCCAAGCAAAATATTTGTTTTCTAAATTCTCGGTAAGTGAAAAATCTGAATTCAGGCCTTTGTCTTAAAAGACATCACAGAAGTGATTACAATCATGAGAACTGCCATTTTGGGGAAATTATCATAGTTTGCTATGAGTATGTATTTCTAAAAACCTAAACCAACTTCATGTTTGAACATTATACTGTTACTGTCGTAGATTTTTTATTTTCCTCAAACAACTGAGACCAGACATTGAAATCCATTTAAAAAATATGTACCAAGTTATTCCAGATGCCCAATATATTCATTATTTAAAGGAAACCAAAAAAAATCTGAGATGTTGTTCCCTCCCGCAAAATAAGTGCACAATTTCATCGATTGCTAAAGAGAAATCTGTGTTCATATTGACAAAAATCAAAATGCCCGAATGTAGCTGATCAAAGTTTGCCACACGATTGAAATCAACTGAAATTTAAGATTTGTCTTAGCTAAGTCAGTTTCCTTGTTACATGTGTCTGCCTTCCGTCACAGACATTTTTCAATTTAGACCACTTACCGTTACGAAATTGATCTCAAATTGTTTCTTAGTTAAAATATGTGAGTGCTGGACTTGATAAGAAGAGACAGTTATTTAGTTATTTCTTGAGATGAGGCTCTACAAGGTGACTTTATCACACAGTTTTATTTTGTTCCTTGAGACGAGGCTCTAGAAGGTTACTTGTCACACAGTTTTTTTTTTGTTTGCTGAGCAAAGTCTTGAGAAATAGGGGACTGTCTGTTCCCTACAAGATCAAAATGTCTTTTTGTGTGTAAAGTAAGTACAGATCAATTTTATAGCAATAAGTGGTCTGAATCGAAATTCAGTTTCTTTGACAGAACACGTGTTTATTGCTGCTTCAAAAGATTGATACTTCAAAAGATTGATAGGACAACACTGGTTTTTATTCTGATTTTTGTTTTGTTGTCGTTTTTAGT
>NMRA01000064.1:452739-523339 GCA_002633005.1 Phoronis australis | reverse complement strand
ATTTGCCCACGTTAACTGCTGAAGTCAAATAAGTCGCACATTAATAGAAACCAAATCTCCGCTTTATACATATTAGCACAGAACTAGATATTAGTGCATTTATATGATGTTGACAACGGACGACGACGATGACTTTCGCACAAATTTTTTCACCAGTGTGCCCCCTAGTGGCAATTTTAGTTTTTTACGTTTATCTCTGTATATTCAAAGGTCCTCAACGGAGTTCCATAAAGTTTGAAATATAGGCATCTATTGGAGAAGTGACGTTATCCTGTCATTTTCAGATAGATTCGAGGTATTTTGCGCCACCTAATGTCCATTTTTACTGTTTTCGAGTCTACCAAACGATTCTATGAATGATTTTGAAAATTGGAGTATATGTTCAGTGTGAAGAGGACTGTTGAGGATGACGACATCAACTACTGTGGCTCCTCCTAGTGGTGGTTTTGTTTTTTTGCGCCCATAGCTGTATCTCCTAAACCCACTGCCGAATCTTTATTAAATTCAGTAAGTGTATTTTTAGGAAGCTAACAATAGATTACAACTTTCAGGCGGACGCTGTGCCCCCTAGTGACAGTTTCATTTTTTCTGTTTAATTTTGATTCTCTGAACTTCTTTGTCAGATTTTTATGAAATTTTAGTAAATAGCTTTCTTAATTGAAGAAACAATGGCGTGTTCCATTTGCAGATGGATTGGGCGTTTTGCACCGTCTAGTGGTCGTTTTTATGATACAAATAAACAAGAAGCACACCGTTTGCGGTGCATTTCGTGGGTGCATTTCAACGCTTTGCTTTGCTCTTGTTTCTTGTTTTAAGGAAATGTTCACTTCATCTGTAAAAGTCTATATCTTGGACCTCCCAAGTGATGTAGTACTACATAAAATAAAAATTTCCGGTGAGTTTTGAATTTGTTTTGTCAATAAGGTTGCCTTTTTTATTTCACAGAGCTCAGCTTCAGCACCATGTCCTGATGATGTCACACCACGAGACATATCGTCTGCCTACCTATCAGCAGCAGAACTTTACATGACAGATTGCTGGTAAGAAACTTCAGTTTCTCTTACAAAAATCACCAAGTTAGTAATTTCTTGTTGAACCTGAATATTCTTAACCTTGCAAACATACAAGTGGTTTGTTGTATACTTTTCCAATCGTATTAACATACTGCATCAGTTTCCAGTGGAAGAAATGTTCTTTCGTAGGTTAGTCATTACAAATAATTTGGTCATCAGAAAAGCTGAAGCTTCAATAAATGATTCCAAGCAAAATATTTGTTTTATAAATTCTCGGTAAGTGAAAAATCTGAATTCAGGCCTTTGTCTTAAAAGACATCACAGAAGTGATAACAATCATGAGAACCGCCATTTTGGGGAAATTATCATTGTTTGCTATGAGTATGTATTTCTAAAAACCTAAACCAACTTCATGTTTGAACATTATACTGTTACTGTCATAGATTTTAATTTTCCCTCAAACAACTGAGACCAGACATTGAAATACATTTAAAAAATACGTACCAAGTTATTCCAGATGCCCAATATATCCGTTGTTTAAAGGAAACGAAAATAATATAACATGTTGTTCCCTCCCGCAAAATAAGTGCACAATTTCATTGACTGCTAAAGAGAAATCTGTGTTCATATCGACAAAAATCAAAATGCCTGAATGTAGCTGATCAAAGTTTGCCACACAATTGAAATCAATTGAAATATAAGATTTGTCTTTGTCTTAGCTAAGTCTGTTTTCGTGGTACATGGGTCTGCCTTCCGTCACAGACATTTTTCGATTTAGACCACTTACCGTTACAAAATTGATCTCAAATTGTTTCTTAGTCAAGATAAGTGCTGGGCCTGAAAGAAGAGACAGTTATTTCTTGAGATGAGGCTCTACAAAGTAACATTATCACACAGTTTTATTTTGTTCCTTGAGACGAGGCTCTAGAAGGTAACTTGTCGCACAGTTTTTTTTTTGTTTGCTGAGCAAAGTCTTGAGAAATAGCGGACTGTCTGTTCCCTACAAGATAAAAATGTCTTTTTGTGTGTAAAGTATGTACAGATCAATTTTATAGCAATAAGTGGTCTGAATCGAAATTCAGTTTCTTTGGCAGAACACATGTTTATTGCTGCTTCAAAGGATTGATAGGACAACACTGGTTTTTATTCTCATTTTTGTTTTGTTGTCGTTTTTAGTTTTGATGATGAAGCTGAAGAGAGATGTAAAAACAACATTGAGCTGTCGTTGACTTCTGACCCTGGTAATCCTGAGGCACATCAGTTGCATGCTAGTTTCCTGATGTTAAAAGAAAATAAAGAGGTAATTATCTCCCTTTGTTTAGAGCGCTTCTTGTGTTGCACAGATAATCACAATTGAGTGAACTGTGAAGAACTGGAAGAGCAATTAATAGTTTTGCTATACTTTCTATCTGGGTCAGTATCAAATATGCCAGACTAGATACTTGATTGTCGTAAACGCTACCCTGGGATTTCAAGGATATCAACTTCATTAAACCATACCTTGAATAATGATACGCTTATATTTAGTTCCTACTGGACTTTTAGCCTGTGTCACCTCGAGATTCCATGGTTAATTCAAACAGTTAACAACAGAACCCACACACATTAATGTTCTATTCAGTGTAGCGTTTTAACCACTGCTGGTGAATGTTCAAAACTACTGGTAACAGCCAGTCTTGCTGGTTTCTTGTGGTGACGCAGCATGGCACAACAAGGCACAACATCGCACAACAAGGCACAACATCGCACAACATGGCTGCTTCAAGTGTCGTCTGCCATGCTTGCATTTGACTGTTTAATTCGTGTTTTCTTGCGTTGCTAAAACATTTGCAAAACTGTAAATCTTGGCAAACTAATTGTATTACAAATCATGGTGCCAGACTAGTCCTTGGTGATCATCCTTGAGCCAATGTGCTCATCTTGGAGACATATTGTAAGATTATGGAAGGTTATGAAAAGTTAACTGCCATAGAATAGAAATTTCTGGTCTTCTGCCTCACATTCTTACCTGAGACTGAGTCACATTCTCTTTGGAGACAATCAATTTTTGACACAAGTGTTGAGATTGTGTTTCAGACAATGTTGGCAAGATGCTTCAGTTTAGAAAGATTGCATAAATTACAAAAACCTAATATAAAAATGGTCATCAACATGGCATCTAAAGTATCATCGTAGAATCATTTTTGCGTGTCACTTTCTCTGATTATTGACATTGTTCTGATGATGATTGTATCATTGAATGGGATGTTTTGCATTTGTTTTGTTGTTATAATTGAAAATTTGGCCAAAGATTGAGTAAACGACTATTTAGGTGTGGTAAAGACATCATGTAATTCAGCCGACTTGCATGTTGTATTTTAAGGGTGCAAGAGAAGCTATAAAGAAGAGTGTGTCGCTATGGTTACCCCAAGCCAAGGCTGCAGCTGAAGGAAAAATAGAGGAAGATAAATTTGACCCTGTAGAGGTATGTGGTATGAAGTCTCCTCAGTCACTCAGGTGGTATGTTGATTTCTTGAGTCCAATGTCTACTATATAAGACTTTAAACATTCTCAAAACATAAAACTATTCAAAACAATGTTCTTTACTTGACTGAAAACTGGATTTATTCTCCAGTTTTCAACGGTAACCATAATTTCAAGATCTGCATAAAAATTGTGTACTAATTTTCTGGCATTTCCGTGGTTTTCAAATCACAGATTACTTAGTGTGAAATTGAGCAAATTATTGTGTCCATTCACTTTTTTGCTACACATTTATGTTAATAAGTTGATAAACATTCGTTTTAATTTTGTGAGTTTATTTTAGACCACTGTGAGAGCGAAAACAAAGTCTAGGACATGTCTATTTCACCAGTGTGTCATTGTGTATGTCTAACTTACTGTTGTCTTCCGTAAGGTGGTGTCTATGGAATACAATACCAGGATAACAACTGCACAGATTTTGATAGAACTTGAAGAGTTCGAGGTACGTCTGGTTGTATCATACTCAGATGGATAACTGCCCAGTTAGTGTCAGTCATGTGACGGTGTCGTCACACCGTAATCAAATTCCAAGAAATTCCTTATGCTAAAAACTGGCGAATAAGTTCACCGGAAGATGGGTGGAAGGAATTGACTATGAATAGCCACAATCAAACATTTCAGCTTAAAAAGTGTCCACCCCAACCAGATGACAGAAACATTTCCTGGATACTTAATCTTTTTACAAATTTTTAAACTTCAAAAAATTTATCCTAGGTTAAAGTGTCATCCAGTTGCTCAAAATCGCTTGGTGATTTTTTTTTGTGATATTCAATAGATCCAGCACAGGAGTTTGAGTCTCCATTTGACAAACTGAAAACAGTGGAGTAATGTTCAGTTATTTCTGACCTAATTTGAATATGATCTTTTATCAACTGTCCATATTTATTTTAAAAGTCACTTATACATTTTTTTAAAATGTCTCTAAGGAAGGAAAACATTTTAATCTACTTTCCTTGTCCTCAGGTAACTGGACCTTACTTCTCATCATTTGCCCACGAACTCTCTGATTTTGTAATAACAATATCGAAACAGATTAAGTAGCCAATGGAAAATGACGTGAACAAGTTGTTCATTAAGGTGCTCATGTTCACACATTTATCCGCGGACTCGGGCGCTCACGTGCGCACTGTGAGTAATACTTTTGTGTTGAAGAATATTCAAATTATCTATGCAAAGTCATGCACACACTGAATAACTTCTTTGGCTCCCATGTGCCCACCGTGGCTATGTCAGTGGCTATTAAGATTGCAAGGTAAATTCAGCCTTGTGTCCTTTGTTGATTAGAAAGTTACTTGTCAACAAACCTGGCTAAGCTTAATGAGATAACCCGAGTTTTATCTATTCCAGTTGGCGAATGAGGTGTTGGAGGGTTTGTTGGATGAGAATGACGAGGTTGTACAGACGTGGTACCTGATTGGTTGGTTGAACTACCTCCAGGGTGACGATTACAAAGGCAACGCTCGCTACTACCTGCAGAAGGCTTTAGAGGTGTGTGTGCAATATGTTACTTAGCGTTTGAAATGCGTATACAATGGTTATATAATGGGTATGTAGAGCTAGGAATGTCATGGCAACCACCATAATATTTTGCTTAGATTTTGACGTTGATTGATCAGTAAACTTTTTGTAATGTCTCTAAATGTTATTAGGGAAACGTCCTGTGCAAAAGCTGCTGCATGTATGCTGGAAGTGCTTCACCCCTCTGTTTGGTAGTCTGAATTTTTGAACTAGAAAGCATAATATTCAGAATGTAGCACTGTTTTTGTGGTACCCAAAACGTCATTCAGGTGTACATACATGAAATAAAGTCCAAAATAATAGACCTCATGGTATGAATTTTGAAATGCTGTATGATTTGATTTAAAAATTAAAGTTTTCAATTTCTGATGCAGAACTTGCAAAATGGCCGCCACAGTTCACGTTAGGAATTTAGAAAAATTCTTTATGGAAAATACAGAACTGTAAGCCACAAAATGTCCCTATTTTAGTGGATCTTTTGAAAACAGTTGATTTGTATGTAACTGTTTTATTCCAGTTACACAAGAAAGTTCCCTGTGAAGATGGGCCAATGATGAAACACATCGGTGAACTGGTGTCTGAACTTGGTCCGGGTAAGTAGTCAGGCAGTGTAAAGTAACAATCAATTTATCTGTGCCACACGCTTTGGATATAAACACTCTGTGAGGCTCTTGTTACTAAGTGTAGTTGATGGAGTATTTCATGATTAACGGAATGCTTAAAAGGCAATTTTTTTGTATTCCAAATTTTACTTTTATAAAAATGCAGGTGAGAGTGAACTGGAAGATTTGGAAGATGAAAACATGGAGGAAGAAATATTGAGTGATTCAGAAAATGAACAGCAGATGGAGGATCTATGAAATGAACTGATAGAGGAAGGTAGCAGACGTTATGTTTAATGTTTGAAGTGTTGGCTAGGAGACCACGTGCTGCTGGGAAAATCTTTGGCTTTGGCGTGGAAATTTCATCATCAGTTAACAAAGACGGCTTCTTGAAAATAAGGCGTACACTAAGGTTGTATTGCTCTATTGCTCTGGCTGGCTCACCTCCTTGCACAGGGGGTTTGAACTAAATATGAGTTGCATTTGCAGTCAAAAATTTGAAAATTTTTCTGTAAATGTCCCTTTTAAGTGGTTGTCAAGTAATGAATGATTTGCAAAATTCTTATTGTAAAATTTAAATCAAATAAATTATTGAGTCTTGAATTATTATTTTTACTTCAGAACAATCATAATTTTATTTTTAGGATTTACTATTCAAGTAGCAAAATGTCTGAACTTTGTCACTGTTACTGGAATGACTGATGTGAAAGTGTAATTTTTGTATCTATTAACACATAAATTTGCATGATAGCAGAGAAAACTTTTGTACATTCGTCTGATAGATAAAACAATTAAAAATTCGTAGTAATTATGATTGGGTTGTAATAATATATCACTTTGAGAAAAGCTTGAAAAATATTAGGCATTAGTGACGAGATTGTGATCTTGACGGAACACATAGTAATTTCGCAAAATTTTGTCGGTATTTATTCCTTTTGACTGTAATGGCCACTGAACAAGAGAAAGTTATACTAGTGGACGATGTCTAACAATTTCTGAGGATCTACAAGTACATGTAAACTGAATTTTCATCAGTAGTTGAGGCTGCATTTCACCCTGTACAGCTGGGTAAAAAATGAAAATTGAATTGGAACCTTTTTAGTCTTGTACAAATTGCCTCAAAATATTCCTCACCATTATAGGAGTCCATTTACAATTCACAATGTTAGGAATGACCAACCCCAATAAACTCTGAAGCATTTCTTTCTGTCAATGGAAATAGTATCCTTTCACAGAGGATTATGAGACTGACTTTAAAAAAGCAAAATGCCTAAATTGTTTTTTTTTTTGTAAGCTAAATGGGGAAACAAAGCTTTAAATTAAATATTTGTGTTGCATTTAACTTAGTATTTATTACAAGAAAGCAGTTGGCAGTGACTATGATTTACTGGCAAAAAGTCCCAATATACCAAACACCAACAATACAGGTAAATAACAAACATTCTGAAACGAAACTACAAGTCATCAACTTGAGTGGAACTAACTAAAAGTTGAAATATCTTGGCATTAATTATGCTGAATAATGTGAGTGTTAACACATGTAAAATACTCAAGTAAATTTATCTCTCTTTAAGGGGGTTTGACAGTTTTAATTCATGCAAGAATAGGTACCCTAGTGAGCCATATGATTAGGTCACGAGACCTAGGTACCCTACTGAGTTGTGATCATGCCATGTGACCTAATAATTACAAATGTGAAGATTGCTTCCTTCATTAAGGCTCGAACCCTGGACCTTCTACAACCCCTGTAGATGCTCTGGCCCACAAGCCATCGGGACCAGCGGTAGAACAGAGAAATATCATCAGACTAGGTGTTCTGAAGGACTTCACATCCATGTTGCCAGATATTTGTAAATATGATGATCATTGATATTTACAATTTTAATTTATCACTGAATTTTTTATTTTGGTCTTTACCCCCAACTAATCTGTACAATATTTAGAGCTATTTTAGCTCAAACAGAATCAAATACGAACATGCAATTTGACCTCAAAAGTGCACCAATTTCAAGGTCACAATTGGACAGCAGGACTTCACTCAATGACGATTAGGTTACGTTAAGTTGATATAAATAATCAAAGATAAGAATTTTCTTCTTGAATAAAGTCAAAATAGCTCTATGAATTAAGTCACGCCTAATATCTACCCTTGTGTTTGCCATTGTGAAATTCACATGCTATTATTCAAAAATATAATAAACAAAAACTGAATAAAATTTGTTTTAATTTTCAATTTAAATAGTCTTAATATTTGAAAGAGAAAAAATTGAACTGTTTTATAAATTAATCAACAACTGCTTCATATGGCTTTTTAGCAAACTTTGTCAAACCCCCTTAATCTGTAAATACATTTTCAAGAACTGAATTGTAAAAAGAATGTTAGTGAATTTCAATTCAAAATGTTTTCATTCTTTCCCACTTGTGTTGTGACTAACAAAACTGTAGACTATGGAAAAATATGTGAAAGACTAACTGTACAATAACGAATACTTCCATGTGCCATGTAACAATGCAGGCAATATGAATCACAGACTACTCTTGACTTTAGCATACATTTCACGTAAAGCTGCAGTGCTTGCCTTGGTTCTTATTTCACTCTTTGTTTTTCTCAATACCTTTAACTTGCTAATCCAATGATTATTTTTTAGTTTGCAAAAACTATTATTATCTGTGCGTCACAAAAGTAGTTTCAAATCAGCAGCCTGAAACTCTGAATATAATTTATCCAAGACGCAACAAACTCATCCACACTTAATGTCTTGCAGTTATGAGTAATAAATGCTAACTGTTTCAGCACGTAAATGCACACAATCCTAGCAAATGAACACTTGATATGACATTACAAAATACCATAATTGTGCGGGTTAAAACGCCCACCTCTCAAATATCAAAATGATAAGTCCTGATCTTTAGTTCTTTATAAGTGCCCATGCCTTTGAATATCACCATGTAAATTTCAGTTCCCAAAAAGCACAAAATTAATTTAGAAGTACATTCAGCAAAACGTTATGTTTGACTTGTGTATGTGAAGAGACTGGCAAAGAGCCAGCAGTTAAGTCATTAACCCAGATTGCCTGTAGACACACTCGGCCAGTAAGGTTCATAATTTCACATGATGCCATCATCAACCAATTGGAGTTCACTGATTACTGCAACAGGAAGATTCACCACTTATGTGAAATTTGCAATTTCAATTTGACCAAAACACATAATTGTTTTGAGACATTCAATTGAGGTAACGGAATACAGAAAAAGTCAAATACTGGAATTTGCTTACTTGTGAGGAAGATAGGATCAGAAAGGGTGTCAAAAAAGCTCAGGATGAGCGTATCGACCATCCCTCTCTGAATAAACAAGGCAGATTAAGGTTCCAACTGTCGCACTTATGGGAAAGTGTCCTGGCGACCATGCTGAGCTGGTTTTTTTAAACGCCACCTATTGGCCAAAATGATTGTAACGCCACTGACCAAGCTGAAGTCCGTGACAGACGGACGCAGCGTCGCTAACTTAAGTAAGCAAATTCCAGTATTTGACTTTAGTTAATTTTTTCTTTATTTCAATTTGACCTTAATTAGTGTTAAGTATCAAATGCTTAATGCTCAACTTAATGCCCACCTGCTGATTTTGAGGTTTTCTATGTGGGCTTTAACCCGTTAGTATAACTAAAGTATAACTAAAAAGTAAAAATGCATTATAAATAACAATAACCAACAGCAAATAAAGCCAAAGCAACCATACAGCTTCAGCACAGGTGAACACACTTCATTAGCACTTCCAGGTATCTGGTCAAGTGATTGCAGTTAATTCAGCTAAGTTTTACACTTGCTGTATGATATTCACTTGCAAATAACAATTCCTGAAGGCAAAACATAACTGAAACAACCCCCTTAACCCTTCTCCCAACACAGCCTTGTACAAGGTTTCTGATGCCAATTAGTAGTAGTTATATCCCCTTGCCAGCAGATGACCCTGTGCACCGGATCACTAGTTGTCTAGTTGTAGACTGCAGTAGCCACCATGTCAGGAGCAGGTTGAGTTAACTCCTTGGCATGCTGCTCGCAGTACATTTTATCCTCCACCCAGAAGTAACCTGTGGGAATATAACACGGAAAGGTTAGGGAGGCCAATGAAGAAAGTGTTTGACTGGTGCATTGTGGGAACTAATCCTCCCAACAGCAGATGAAATTTTCAGTCAAGAAGTTGTGAGAAGAAAGGATTTGCCACAGCTTATCATTTTAGACATAAATGAGAGGAACTGAAAGGGTTCACAATCTCACATGCCAAGATGACACCTGGTTTACCTCAAAATCCAACTCTGCCTTGCCATTTGGTAATTGGCCCAATTATGTTGCACATAAGCAGAATTAATGAAGAACATAATTATGTAATGTTAAAAAAATGTTTTAGGTTGTAAAAATAATATTTCTTGTTCTATTTCAAAATTCAAAAACCAAATCGTGCACTTTTCATGAACTATTCATATAATTATGCTATTTCAACGCAGGATTCCTTTCATGACTCGAAATAAGATTTCACAGATTTGGCCAAGGCATTGTACTTTGTCTCAGAAAATAGTAACCTTGATACTAACTTATGAGAGTACAGCAACCTTATTTATAGGTTAATGTTTATTTTTTGTTTTCACTTAATCCAATTTCTCTACAAAAATACTCAAATATGTCATTTTCTACTTTTGAAAGGCTGACAGTACATCAAAATTTTACCAGGAATTGTTGCACAATACAAACCATGCAAAAAGGAACTAGGCCCACCACAATTTTCTGAGTGTCTGTTTATGTTCAGATTTTTTACCAATTGCACTTTTTCTATGAAAGTACTCTGTGTGAAATAGGTGTACGATAATACTCGTTATAGATTCACCATGTTGGTTTTTGGCCAAATTAGCAGTAGAAACAGAATGATTGGCGATAACATATTGTGTTTATATTTATAAAGTAAATAAGTCTATAATGGTCATGGAAATTAGCTGTGGCACTTTATTTGGTTTTCTATTTCCTTGATTATGATGGACAAACTTACTATTGAAACGTCGGACTTAGTATAAATGTAAATACAATGTTGTCATAAATTGGTTTAAGTTTTCTAGTAGAAGACCCATGTTGCAATGCGTTTTGTTTTTAGGCCATGCCCCCTCAGACCACCCTAAATCCACCCAAGCTAGGAGATCAAGAACGTTTACAAACACCCTAGATGTATTCAATGTACGCATAATATATGTAAGCCAGAGCCTTACCTTGATGTTTGAGACTCTTACGACACTTTGCACATCTTAGACAGTCAGCATGCATTGCCATGCCTCGCACTTTCACAAAGACACCCCTACAATGGGAATATTGTGGTGTCAAAGATTTTGTAAATTAAGTACCTGTGATCCATTCCAAGAAACTGAATGAAGTTCGTTTTGTACTTAGTGTAAGATTTGTCTTAACTTCCAAACTTTGGAACTTCCACATCTGGTACGAGAGTCAAAATTAAGACAAGGCTTATATCAAGGTCTTAAGATCACTTTCTTTTAACGTTTTATTAAAATTTAAGATTTGTCTTAGTTTTTTTGGAATGTGACCCCGGGCTGCACATGGGTACGTGCTCGGCAACAAACAAGAACTCTAAACAAAAATTCTGGCACTTTTAAAGATATTATGTAACAATGTTAGATATGTTGAAAATAGTCCTAATATTGGTATTTTGACATTAGAACACCCTAATAAAATGGTATCCTTATTATAATCAAGAAAAAGCTAAAAATATGAATGAACAAATTTTTGCCTTTACTAGCCTCCTTCATAATTAGTGACACAAACACTCACTTAAAGTAAACACAAGGGTACCGTATTCTCATAGACTGGCTATACAGGGGACATGTTATGTTGAGTGTCCCTACGACAGTAACACAAACACAAACACAAGCAACTGCATTCCCACACAAACAGAAGGTTGTAAAATGCCGATGCATATAAAAAACTGTCCACAATAGGGCCACACATGCTGTAAGAACGTAAAACAAAACTTGGTTGACAAATAACTACAATTCTACTAATGATGCTTTAATCCGAATAAACTGAAACTTGTTACCAAACATTCATCTTCTCTTAAAAATAATTAACATGTTTGTTCCACAAATAATTACAGCCCAATTCCCAGGTCCAAGCGTTCGCAAATAATGTGACATTTTGAACGTAGTTGGACACGCATTAATAGTAGAAAGAAGAAGCACACATGTGATTTGTACATGTCAACCAGTACCTATATAATCGCTAAGAATTTTGTACATTTGAAAAAGCCAATAAAGATTCTCTTTTTGAGTGGCTTGAAAACCATCATACAGTTCGCAACCAATCATTAAAAGAAGCTAAGTGCTCTGGTCGACTGCAACAGATTGTAATATTGAGAAGCAATATAATTAACTTCATGTCGGGAAAGAACGAACAAGAAATTACATACGCAACGAGCATGCCACAAATTGAACACGTTTGTTGAGGTATCTGAGTCTTCTCACCAGGAGGCTTCGGCTGAGGGGCTTGAACAGAGCGCATTCCCAACGGTCGATCAGCTTCAAAACAAAGCAAGCCATAACAAATAATGCATTACTTCAGTAAACCCTCTCATGCACTCACACCTAGAGTTACTGCATGCTCCTCAAACTACACATGTTCTACGTGAAGTTGTCATCTGAACCACATCTTGAATTCAACTATTATTCAATAACGCCATCTAGCTTTCAACCACCAAACTAACCCATTTCCTGTCTTGCTGCTTACAGTGCATTAAATGACCAAACTATGAACTTGACATCAGTCTTCACCAACATCTTGTCACTTCAATCACAAACTTAGAAAACATTACCCTGAGTAATGCATAACTTTGTATTGAGTAGTGATTAAATTCAAAAGCATCATTAATTGGGTTCAGATGTCAACCTGACACAGAAGTCGCCTCATCAAGTCACACAGAATACATACGCGACCACCATGCCACAGATGGCGCATGTCTGAGTGGGGGCGTGTTGTATGTTATCCTCCCAGTGAGGCTTGCACTGGGGGGCCTGCACAGGTCGCATCCCGCCAGGCATGTTACCTGTCATCAACAAAGAGTAACACTTCAACACACAATGGGTGTACAGTTGAGGAATACCTATCTTCTGATTCACAATAATGAAATACACAGAAAAGGAAGTGTTAAACACAGTAACATTTCTTGAAACTAGAATGGAAACAAAGTTTTCCAAAACTGTAATTTGTGTCTATTTTTCAAAAACGTTCTTCGAGTCGAAAATTGCTCAGAACTTCACCATTTTTTGTTTGCCGACAGCATGTGTTGAAATGAAGAAAAATTTTCTTCCTAAAATATTTCACATAACAAATTTTCTTTTTCTCCCAAATTTATGAAGATTTACCATAGAATAATTACAATCAAGAAATACACAGTACAATATTCACAAAAATGATCCAAAGGAAAAGAACTGAAAGGACAATACACAGAGCCCCGTTTATATGCAGCACTTTTACACTCGTACGAAAATATACACCATACACAAATCTATACCCGGGTGTGAAATGTAAATTTACATCGCATTCGTATGGAGAAAATGGAATGCTATGTTTGCGCTCAGTACTCTATACATTTCGCTACAAAGTTGACACGAGCAACGTTGGCAAGTAAAGAGAAAATTCTTCTAGAACAATGCCTTAAATCCGGGTAGTTCTGAGGATCGAGTATCGATCCCCATAGACTTGATATGGAACTCTGTCGCAAACAGCAAGTGTGAATATATTAGGAACAATCGATGAAGTGGTGGCAAAATGCATTTAATAATGAAAATTTTAAACACGAAGGGTGGTTTGAAAATTGTTCAACGGCAAATCCCGTTCAACAGTTCTGTGGGCCTACTCATTTGCCAAGTATTCCTCGAATGTATTACAAACCAATAAAACAATCCACCTGACAGATTGGAGTCAAATCGTTATGTATGCGTATAGTATAATTGGTAAATGCACTGTTCGTAACGTGGCAAGAGTTGCGAAAGCACGTGTTATCCTGTTCTCAATGTATACCTGGAGTTAGCTCAGTCATAGCGATTACTTGATAAGTCATTATGCGCAAAATTTTCATAAGGCCACCACCTGAATGATAAATTAGGGATTTCCCAATGCAGCGGTCCAGTAGTGGTACTTATGGAAGTAGCACATGAAAAATCGCATCCAAAATATTGTTCGCGATTTTTGTTTCAAAAACATGGTTCTAGTATTCGATTATTTTTGGTGTGTGTTTACTGTCACTAATTATTGTATCGGTGATATAAACACAAGATGGCTTGACAGGGTAGCGTTCACGATGCGTTGGAAATTCAGCATTCACAGTGAACAATAAACTTTTGCAAAAGTGAACCGAAAAGCTGAATTGTCCTAATGAAGTTATTATTATAAGCATGTCTGACGCACCTCTTAGGGATGGTGCATATCCACTTAAACCGTGTCATAAAAAAACGTGAAAGTTTCATCCAGCAGCAGGACCAGCAACAGGAGGAGAAGCAGCAGCAGCGGCGACGGCAGCAGCGGCAGCAGCAGAATTTCAATAAAAGACCATACCATACCACAGAGGATCTTCTGAACATTTAAAAGGAAGTAGTGTTGTTTTAAGAAACGATGAGATCACAGAAACAATGTTGTAGTGGCACATTTGGTGGATTGATCTTGCTTTTTACACCCGTGCATAAATTTAAATCGCGTTCACATGCGCCAGGTGTACATTTGCACGTGTGTTTAATTTACATTTACACGACCTCTGGAGGTGGTGTAATTATTCACCCGAGTGTAGCTTTACACCCAATTGTACTTACGTTTATATGGCAAAACTACATACCGTACGTAAATATACACTGGGATGTAACTATACACTCAGGGGTAAACACCATCATGTAAACGGGGCTTAGAATAAAATATTTTTACCGAGTCCAAAACTGATGCTTAGTAAAATCAACATATCAACAAGCCCAAATCTCACATTTTATCAAGTAATGACCACTATGCACACAGTAACTAGCTTTGTTCATTACTTCCTGAAATAGAAGCACAACAGTTGTAATCATCTCATGTTCTATTGCAGGAACGAATGAGTGATTGTCACATGTGGCTATCAGTTGTCACACTACACTACATGTATTCAATATGAATACTCACAGCAAACCAAATGGTAATTCTCCACTCATTTTGCACAAAAATAATTGCCAAAATTACAATTTTTTAATTTTTCAAAGGATGATTACTATACTGCAAATAATGAAAAATTTACCAGAAATTGTTTTATGACATCTACACAGAACAAACCATGTTAAAATTTTCTTTGTGGAAACGTGAAAAAATAGAATTTCACTTGTCGGCCATATTGTGAGTTAAATAAGTGAAGAACTACTGTGCACAACACATGCACTTTATAAAAACAATGTTTAGAACAAGGCAACAGCCAAATGGAAAAATGGATGGCAAAATGAAGGGGTTGCAGCCCTTGTGAATGACATGTCTGACTTAATGAGTCATTTTATGAGTCACTAAACAGAAGAAGATGAGCTGTAAACTGAAAGAACAACACCTGCCCCATGACAAATGATGTTTTATCTCAGGTCCAAACATGTCACTTCAGTCAGTCACAAAGTCTCATAGCATGTTCCACTTTAAAAACTGTTAGTTGGATCCGTTTTCTTGTGATAATGGAATTTTATAATTCTAAATCAGAGTTTACTGATTCAACAAATAGGTAAAATAAAAAATGCTAAGTTAGGAACACATCAAACAAATGCCATCAAATTAACAGCATAACAAAATTTTAAAAAATTATGGTAATCCTTGTCAACAGCTGTTGTCATGGTGATCATGCAATTAATGTAGACTTTCAACATGAGAATGAAAACCTGACAAACCTGTCTAACCACTGATTTGATTTTGAACCCAAAACAGGAAATGATTCATTTAAATTACAGTAGCCACTGTTTGATAGTTGTTCAATGTGTGCTCTAGAGTTGTTCAATGTGTGCTTTGATTTTCACCCATTTGATCCCTTCTTTCACACAATTCTATACAAATCACATACCAACTACACCAGCATCTAAATCTCTTTGTAACATTTGAAATGATCTAGACTGTTTCCTTCCCGCAGTCTCTCCTTCGCCGTTGGTGTTCCCAGCGGCCATTTTCTTTTTCTCTTCTTGTTCCTCCAACAGGAGGAGTTGTGTGGGGGTTAACTTGGGTTTACTATCTCCACTATCCTCATCATCATTCACATCCAAACTGGAAACAAGATGCAACATGCGAGGGCTTGGCTGCATCAGTTAATGACATCAGGAAGTATAAACTACCAAACATCATATACTTTAATTGGACTAGGGGACTCTTTATCTACTTGGTAGGGAAGTGCTGCTGACTTTGAAAATCCAGACAACAATGAAAGAAGCACCCAACAGCACATCACATTGCTATGGTTGAAAAATAATTCGGTGCTATTACGCAGCAACTAACGTTATCCAGTATCAGGAGGCAGCATGATGCAACCTAGCCCAAGTTATTTGAACATCACTCACACGTCATGCTGGGAAGGTGTTTTTCATTGGCAAACCGGTAAAGAAAGTATGTGACCGGACTTTGAATATCGCACGAACACAAACCAGTCAACTAAACATTGCCTCAAACAATAAGAACACCATACAGTTATCACAAATATCATACTCGATATTGAGGCTACAAGCATGCAGTTACTAAAATAAACTAAACCAATAACTGAGGCATATTAGTTTTGTAAATACTAAAGCAGTTTTAAAGTCGCCCTCCAGGACGAAAAACAATTTTTGATTTAAATCAATTACTGCTGTGAAATTTTGTCTCAAATTGTTTATTACTGATATGAGAGGCAATTTTTGGGCTCGCAAAGAACTGAAGTTGTTATTCCTTGATAAAAGGCTTGGTGCAGACAATGACATGAAGTGACAAGTCAAACTGTAGAGCATGTCCAGACTTCAAAAAAAGTGACAGTTCGTTATTGCTCACGACGAGACTCTACAAGATCCTTGCCAAGGCCTGACATTTTGGGCGCCAAGCGTGTTCTCAAGGAAGAAATGAATGAACTGTCAGTTCTTTGCAAACCCCAAAATCACTTGTCATCTGAGCAAAGAACAAGTTGAGGCCAACTTTATAGCGGTAAGCTGTCCGAGTCAAAAGTTCATTTCTCGAATGGAACGCAGATTTATAGTCGCTGTAAATCGTATCCAGTTATAGTTTTGGAAATAAGCATATCAAACAACATTCCCGATTAATAAAGTTGAAGGTTTTAAATGGTTAAAATGTGTACGAGGTGAATGCTTGTTAAACCGTTCTCCAAAACTCGTCAGTCCAGTGTGCCTGGACTTGTTCACCAAATCTTGTACTAAATGCAACAAGCTGTGCTTACATGTGAAGCCCTAAGAATTAGTAAATTGTTCAGTGGTTTCACGCTGGATAATAAGAACATAAACATAGTACCACTCATTTCTACCTACCTCCTGCAGGCCGCCTGTAATAACCACAGCCATAGATACAGAGATCTGGCAGACTTTCAAACAAACATGTCACGCTATCCTCATGGGATGCAAAAAGGTTTATCCCTCCCTACATTAATTTAAGTTGGCACTGACACAGAATTTGATCCAAAACCTTTTGTGCTCTCATAGCAAGGAAAATGGCCTTGTTCAGTGAATTAGCCTGACAAGATTTATTGATATCCCACTACAACATAACACTACCATAGTTGACCTTGCTTCGTGATGAAAAGAAGCCAAATTAGTAATAACCAACAACTTAACCTTGCATCCTCAACCTGCACACACAGCAGATCCAAAGTGCTCATGGATCTGGTCCAATTTTGTCTTGTTTAGGCCACGAGTTTCATTTTCAAAGGTGCCGGTAATCTTGGATTTGTTTTCTAAGCGATCCATGTTGAAACCTTGAAAAATGTCTAGTTTTGACAATGATTCACGTACTGGTCTTCAGTACAGTCTTAGGAATAGTTTTAGAAGTTCCACTTTTGCATGACAGGCTATCACACTATAAGGAATTTATGACTTTCACAAAAACTCATAACTTGCATAAAACGAAAATGAAATGATAATTCTGAAAACTGCAGCAGTGCAGTTAATGGCAGGTTGGTAAAAAGTCAAGAACCAAATTTTAAAGCCTTTCTACTTTCAGAAAATACATACCTTTACCGAGTTAAAATCTTTAGTTTTGTAGACATTTGGCTAAATACAGGCTTGTTGCAAGGTCCTACATAGCATTAAAACCAAAAAAATGATTCTTGGAAACCCTCACAAATATGACAGATGAATATAAAATTGAAACAATTAAATATTAAACGTTGTCAATTTCCGCCTTCTGTTAACTAAACTGTATAAAACCACTTCAGCATTAAGAATTATGAAACTTTTACCAAAACAATATCAAGAGTTATGCACACAATCGTACCTTCCAAGGTTTGTCTCTAGAGCTTCAGTCTGTTTCTCATAGGTGTCGCTCGCGTTCTGTGATGAGTAGAGGTTAAAGGGTGAGTTGAACTGTGCATGTACTACAGCTGGCTTGGTGTTTCCATAGCCACTGTTGCCTGACCCTGGGAACGGCCGTGCCGCACGATTGTGGGCAACGCCAATTTTACAAGGCTCCTAAGGAAGACAAGATGTCATTAAGTCCAAGACATTAATTAGAGATGAACAAAATGGTGGTGCGGTGGTCACAAGCCTACAATATCTGGGTATAAAGGTTCAAAATTAGTTTTACTCTCCATCTTCATCAATACTATACATACATCAAATAATTAATACATTTGTATTTGTAGAATACAAGTGTATGTGATAACAAACATACAAGGAACTCTTGATTGACTACGCAGACTTCAGATATTCATTGTTACCCTCTCATGAAACTCTGCTTTCAGATGGGTCAGTCAGTCGGTACAATAATTTATTTTCTGATTTCTACTGTCAGGCCGCAATTGGTGTAGCTAAGATTTGTTAAAAAAACAAAAATATTTAGAGTCATGCTCACTGCCGTACTTCATGGTCTGTCACAACGAAACAAACTTAATTATTTATTTCGCCAAGTATGTTGCTCTTCCACTGTTTCTTTTTTGTTTGTTCGCACAATACAGGTCGCAATTTTCGTCCGATCATCACGAAATTTACACATAACACATACTTCCAAAAGTACTAAAAGCCTATTGTTTTTCGTCAAAATCGGGTCCAAGATGGCGGCTGTGGTGGCCATTTTGTTTCCATTTAAAGGTTCAAATGCTTCTGGAGGCTACAATTTTTTACGTAAAAGGCTAAGAATCGGCACAGTAAATGAACTGGAAGTTTGCTACAAGTATACCGGAAATTGTTTACTTCCGGTTAAAGATGGCGGAAATATCGGCGATCGCGCATGCGCACCTCGATTTTGGCCTAAAAACGTTTTCTCCTCTAGAGGGCGCATTATAAGACCAATTCCTTCGAATTTTTACAGGTATTAGTTTCTTATAACATGCTATTATACAAAGCCAAAAAACCGGAAGTTGCTTTCAAGATGGCGGATCTGGCGCATGTTGACCTATTTTCAGTCGTGCTGGAGTGCGATTTTAAACGGAATGAGAAAAAGACGTGATTTTTTGCACGTGGATTCTTTGAGGTATACTCTTTCAAATGACCAGTAACAATTTTTTTCTCAGACTTACCGTTTTCGAGTTATTTGACTTTGAAATTCTTAAAAAAAACGCAAAATTTCATTTTTTTCAAAAAATTTACGGAATTAGGCGATACCATCAGTTTAGATAGAGCTTTGAACGGGCTTTCAGAAGATGCTTTCCATTTTTCTCTACGACGTCTACTTTTTGAGTTATTTGAGACTTTGTGATAACGCTGCTCCTTTGTTGAGCGCTCTTGCTGCATTCAGGTTGGTTTAGCTTCTATTGAACTAGACTGCAGCCTATTTCTTAATGATTTATGACATCTAAATTCGTCATATGAATGTTATGATGTTCTTCATCAAGGCCACCACCATCATCATATTCGTCATCTTCGTCATCTTTTCTTGTCCTCTCGAACGTGTTTTTTTTGTTAATTTCGCCAAGTTTCGCTCCTCAGAGCGCTTTCATTTAAATTTTAATTTTACACCATACAGTATTTGTTTTAACACAGAATAACTATTTCAGTGCTTTGACTATACATTAAATCTGGTGAATCTTAGTACCATCATACCTTGCTGACTGTTGGGTGAATGTCAAATATTTGATTACGCACTTTCAAAGAAGAACCATCACAAGTTAAACCAGAAAGAAAGAACGAAATACTCTGTCCTCGTTGAGACATTTCTTCAACAATACTGTTTCGAGCATGAAATTTGTTAGTTATTTCGTGCAAATTGTCAAAATTGTCATTTTTCAACTTTTAAAGGCTGGAAATAATGGAAATTTGACTAAGCCGTTAACACAGTACAAACAAGTAAACTGACTAAAACTTTTGTTAATATCTTTGTAGTAGAGAAACTTCACTTGTCCGCCTCATTGTGTGGTTAATTGGTGAAGACTTGCCCTACTTCCCGCATGCACCGCCAAAACTCACTTGATCGTTACTGAAGTTATTCAGTTTCATTGATGTCCACGAGGTGAAGTCATCGCCTCTTGGCAGCCATATTGGGCTTTACTTAAGCCATTACAATAAAGTCTAGTCAAATAGTGTTCGTCTTCCCCTCATTAGTGCACAAACTAATATGATCTAACAACTTACAGTTGTAGCAAAACGTGATGCCAACGACGTTTTCTGGATAGGGGGCGCTTCACCAGGAAGTGTGTGGGTCTGTAGTTCTTCGGGACGTAGTTCTGACATAGGAGTCACTTTTGGTTTCCATATCACCACACCAGCCCTGAAGAAAACACAAAATGCTTCAATATTTATCCTCACAATAATGGTGCACCAATGGAAACATTCCCAAAGCATTGTGACACTTATTGGCCCCTGCTTCTAAACAGAGTTGCTTTTATTTCAAGAGCGAGTCACATGCAAGAAACTACAGTTTACAGGTAAAAAATTAATAGAATTTAGATTGTCAAATGTTAATAGGAGGGCGATGAATAGATTCTATGTGACCAGTCACATTGCAAGAAAAATCCGACCGATAGTCGAATCAACTATGACAATATTATATTAAAACTCAGTATTTGTTATTAAATGAAACTAATCCTACATAATTTCCGAAATACTACCAGTGAGCAATATACAATGAACACTGAGTAATATTGTATCAATTGCATGGTAACAGCGCCATGGACAAAGCACTCCGACAAATGAAACCATTATCAATAGAGAAAAACGTGTATTTCAATGCATTTTAATTAATTAGTAAAACCAATAAGAATCAATCCATTACATCCATACAGTGTTGACCATGAGAATACCTTTGAACCATAAACTCCACCATGTTTCCCGCCTGTACAATCATTTGTTTTGCCTCATCATGCTGAATGTCGTCTGCTGTCTGTCCGTTGATTCTTAACACAGCATCACCTGCTTGCAGTCCGCCTTGTGCAGCCACACTCCCTGGCTGTACCTAGAAATACAACAGCTTAACTTAAACAACAGTTCAAGGAGCCATGTAAAGTACAAGACAAACAGTATGTTATTTACAGGTCTTACTAAATTATATACAGGTCTTACTAAATTATTTACAGGTCTTACTAAATTATTTCCATATCCTGATTTAGCACAAAATATCAAGGGTCCATTTCATTGCAAATCATGAATTTTTTAATTCTTGAGTACACCTTTGCACAAGTGTATGTATTTAGGGATGTGAAAAAGATAATGGATAATATAAAAATGACATATTTTACAACCATAGTATGTATCAGTTTGTTTGTATTTAGTAGTTTATTTTCATTCGCCATCTGTTGGTGGTTTTTGTGTTGGTGATGCGGCTTCTACTGCATCTCCTTTCCAAGTGACGATAGTCTTCAGAAGTATTTTGCATATGTGAGACTGTTTGACTGACCCCGTTTCTCAGTGTAACGCGCCAATGCCTTTACCGACAAGTTTTGTTACAGTTTTGTCATCCTGATTTATGCCACAAATTGGTGTAAGTCTATTGTAGATAATTTCATTATATTGTTATAACTTCGAAGTTGCAATGTGTTTTCTAAGTACCTTTTCATATTACCGTAGACTCAAGTAGTTTAACGTTTCCTCCATTAAGTATACAGGCAGTGTGAAATATTAGTACCACATTGTAACTTTGTAAACAACTAAGGCATTGTTCAATAGTCTCATGGAATGTTTTTGTATGTTACAGTTGAACCAAGCAACTAATGAAGAAGTTATCCGTAACTCATGCTTGCGTTCATTCATGTGCGCTTAACAATTTTCACGGCCACAGTATATTTTTCACACACTTTAAGTCACATGAGCTCAAATACAAGAATCCCACAAGCCTCAAAACTTTTCATCCAGCAAAGAATTGGGCAACAATATCGGACAACTTGCATTTTGTTATATTCTGAAAGGGTCACAAGCTCCCCCTCTTCCCGATTTCAATTGATATCCTCAGTACCTACTCTTGTATATTTTCTCAAGCAAATGTCATGTTATGATACTCTTGATTTGGGTCATTGGTCTCTTTATTTGTGACTCTTACCCTATGCCAGCAGATTTGATAATTCACAACAGGATTTCCCTCATTACACAACCATTTTACTTTCATTTGACAAATACCACAAAATTCTGGTGGCCATTCAAAACATTACCAAGACTACTGTTGTCAGAGCGCTCGTGAACATCTGTCCTTCGAATCCTCATGTCCTTGATCCGTAAACCAGTGCATGCAAATGCCACAAAAAAATCAAGTTTCCAGTAGGAAATACACTCCCAGATCAGCTTTAGTGAGACTCTATGAGCTAAGACATTAATATTTTCAGTTTGTAAGACCCCATTTCCTGGCAAAATATATGTCAGGTTACTGGTATACTTAAGGATCAGGTTACGGTATACTTAAGGTTCCATCAACAAGGTAAAAATTTTGCTATATCCTCATATACAATCTCACCNCCCCCCCCCCCCCCCCCCGGAGTTGTCTAGTGATAGTATTTCATGGACAGAGACATGACAAACTCAGATGTCAGAGCAGGTAGAAAATTATATGTTACATTGCAATGCATAACTTTACTGCACCTGTCATACTTCAGACTGCCAGGTGCCTCTGAGCTTATATGTCATAGTTAAATGCCACCAATTTGCAAATCTCGTATTTCATACTTTAACGGGTGTTCACTACAAAACACAAGGTAAAATACTGGTAGAATATGTTGTCTCGCAGACATCGTAATAGAAAGAGAGGAAAATAAATGTTAGAATTTATTGGAGTACTTTTGTTCATCTGTTTCAAGCATAACAGGTTCACAATGAAATACACTGCACTAATGTCAACAAGCAGTACAGAGAATGGTTGAAGATCATGCCAACAGGCGACAATTGAAAGAATATGTAAAGAACCACAAAAGACAAAAAAATGGTTCCATTTCACAAACTTGTTCTCATACGTTTGGGTACTGTAGTTGTCCCTTTGGCAACAATTATACAGAATGAGAAAGAATGCAAAAGAATATGTACCCAGACAAGCAGTCTGTTAGTAGCAAGAAAGAATAGAAGATACACAGCACCATGGTAGACAAGTGGATAGCCCCACCTAACACACTGATTGGGTAGGCATTCTTTGTCTACTCCAATGAATTCTTTAAAAAGTCATCTCATAAGCAGTCAATGAATCATGCCTAATTTAGTCAGGAATGTCTGTCTATAAGGGCTAGACAGCCCACAATAAACATGGGATTACTGGCTATTGTGATTTGGCCAGGCAAAGTCTGAAGAGGAGTGCTGCATTGCAACTCCTCTATTGAACAGAATATAGATTGATGCCCACTTGCCCAGGTCAGCATGACTGCCTTTCCAGAGGCCAAAGACGGTCTTTTTTGAATTTACTCCAGGCTGTTTGTGAAACAATAGTCAAATTTTTTTACCAATGACCAATGTTAACAGCAGAGTTAACATAATCATTCCAAAACCACTTTGCAGGCCTATGTTTATCCTAGGACCAATATATTACTCCCAGGTTTATCAATCTTGTTAAAATTTAGTCTATTTTGATATCAGAAATACCGTGTAAGTGCAGCAACAGTGTTTACAAAAGAATTAGCACTACCGTTCTAAACACCAGACACCAATCAGTGTTGTGGGCAATGGCCTCAGGTCAATGCCATCTTGGCCTCTTCTATACACTAGATACCTATGATGAAGAGCATGTCTGTCAACATGTGCGATTTTAATTACATAGCAACTAGCCATGAAATGCATTGCACTTATTTAGTTTGCAATAATCTACTCCTTTTCATGCAATAACAGTCAACAGATGAACTTTAGACGGGTTTGGTTACTAGTTTGAAACTCAATACACTCTTAATTTCCAAACTAGCTTCACTAAGATTTAATTCAGTACTTTTATTAAAAGCGTAAACTTTTTTGAGAAGGGGCTCATATCATACATATTTAAATATTTTTTTCTGTCGCGGCGAGACTAATTTTTCTGCCAGGCACAAACACTAACCTTTGCTTCTAAGATTTGTAATCTCCAGTCACACTAATGAATTGGAGTGCATGATCCTAATCTCTAATTCACACTAACTGAAGTGCATGATCATTTCAAGAATGTCACTGACCTGCAACTGTTTCTGTTCAAACTATGCCACTTTCTTTCCTTCAATATAACACACTAAAATGCTTGTATCTTAAAGCCCTTTCATACTAATTGAACTCTAGTATGAGCGGTGCGTCAATGTAAACTACAAATTAATTGAATCGTTCATACCAGCTTCCCTCGGTAGCTAACGGCATCGAAGTAAACAGTAGGTGACGCTATCGTCATCGAAGTAATCGCAACGAAGCACTGACGCATCCCGTGCACGCTAAGACTTTTCTAATGTGACAATTTGAGTACATTTACATGTGCTAATTGACATAAAACTTATTTCTAGTTCCATTATATTTGAGCAAAATATTAGCGACAACACTGCCTTTTATTGATGACAATAGCAGTGGCCCCTGGAGTTGACCGTTCATACTGAGCCCCAGCGTTGACACTCCCCTGTTATTTTACTGCAAAGTGTAAGTAGCACTGATCCAGGACCGAAGTTAACTGTTCATACTAACTGCAACTCCCCAAAACTTCCAAACCAAGACACTAGTATGAAAGGGCCTTTAGAAATTAACATAACAGCCAGGCACAGATAAGAGTTTCCCTGCTTACAGCAGTGCACACAGACATGTCTGCACATGCCGTGAATAATGCGCTTGCACGAAAGTCACACATTTCTAAAGATATGCGTGACTTTTCACCGCTCATCCTTCGGAGCGGCTTTTAACGGGATCAAAGAGAGTGCGGCCCCAAAGTCGGTGTGAGCATTACACAATTAAGTGTAATTACCCGACCATAAACTGTAGTAAACACCTCTGCCTGTATGGCGAATTTTCAAAATGCATTAACCAAAAGTTTTCATTAAAAACAAATACCACAGCTGTATTCAGATGGAAAAAACAACCAAGTTTGGATTTCGATTTTTAAAAATCGAAGAACTATTAAGCTAAAAACTACAAACATTGGGTACGATTGAAGATAAATGACTGTGCATATTGATATACTAGGTGATTTTCAAACGCTGATCAGAGTTAACAATATCACGTTGGTTATTCTTTTAATATTCAACTCAGCTACTTTAAACATCTATGAACAACACACAGTGACTAAATTAGATGTCAATAACGTTTGGACATTGCTTAGGGCCCAGTGCATGCAAAACTACTTTACTCCAGGAGTAGTACACTAACCCGAAAACTGCTATTCGCCGAAATGCGTCAATTTCGATAGTGAGCTTATAGTTGTAATGAAACACCTGTGAAGACAACTAAGATGGCTAGCTCTGTAGTCAACGAGAGAGAGTGTGCAAGCAGTGGATGGGGTTGGTCGGTGGGCAAGAGCTGTGATTTCATTTTTTAGACTGAGGAAAAGCTAGAATAGTTATGTAGTTACTGCAACCAAAATTGTCCAGCAATTAGACAGAAGTATTAAAATAAAAAAAGGTATGGAACATATTTAAAAGCAAGGTTCCCTTGGTAAGTGGCCTTTTGTCAAGATCCATGCAAATTAACTTCTTAGTCTTTTTGTAAAATTTAATGTACTAAGTTAAAACTGCTCTCCATATTACAGGCTTTAACTCTGTGTAAATGCCATAGAAAAACAATTTGAGTATAATAAGGACCACCATTGTTAAGAAAGTAGTGCTAGCAATTACCTTTCCACTTCATTAGCTCAGATCTACATTAATAGTTATCTGGGGTTTAGGGACTCAGAGTGGTGACCAGTGTAAGCCAGAAATTCTCCACGTGAAACCAGTGAGCACGTTATTCTAGCATGCACACTACTTCCAACAACACCAAAGCTCCAAACCAACAGCTCATAGTTTCATTCTGCCCACAACTGGCTGATAACCTGCATACTGCCTATGGTATTACTGTATGTGGTCTATGATCATTTCAGTAGCACTGTATACAGTCTACTATAATCCCCAAGTCAAATAACTGGCTCATATTACAAGACAGGTCAAGAATGTTGGAAACTTTGCAGCTTTCAACTGGCTGGAGTAAAACGAGAAACCTATTCAGGAATATACCAAAGCAATTGTTTCCTGGTAATAGCTATTTGACAGATGACAGACATCAACACAACTGACAGCTTAGTTTTTCTTAAAGTCATCCAAATTTACACCGAATAAATTATCAAACAAACAGCTGCCTTGCACATCACTGGTATATCAGTCAGTGCATCACCTTTCAACTTATAAAAAACACATCAACCATGCATGCAAACAGTTGTTGATGAGTCAGAAACAAGACCATGTTGACAAGTATACACACTGCCTGACTGAGTAGTAATGACACTTGAGTGATTTGTGTGTCAACAAACTCCACCCATTCTATCATGAGGTAAACAACCAGGTTTAAAGTTGCTGGATCCCTTTGTTTACCATGTTTCATTGCTTTTGAACAGCTTGGAATTGAAAATTGACAAGATCTTGTGGGCTTTCACTAGGTCTGATATTTCTATAAAAACTTTGAAGTCACTGGAATTTGACATCCAGTTATTTTAACCATTATTGTTAGAAAAGGTAAGGACATGTGGCTTTTGTAATTTTTTTACCTGGATCAAAAGTCCTGATTCGTTTGACATATAACACAAAATAAATCGGTTCAATTTGAATTTTTTCACTGCCTTATGTGTCAAAACACGGGTCCAGTAACTTTAAAATTTGTGAGCTAAATAAATGCATTTAAATTTAGAATGACTCATGGTTCAGGAGTTACTGGTATAAACCTTCAATAATAGGATGAAATATGATGATGGTGGACAAACTGTACAGATCATCAATGTTCACACACACACATAAGTAATCCTAAAGCTGGAGTCGCTGTATTGCAATAATTGAAAGCACTAAATTTACATTTGTATCAACAAAACTATGTACACAGATTTAATTATGTATAAAAACCATGAAGGATTGCCTACTAACTCAATTTGTACAGTAAGCAGTCTTCAGTTTGGATCAGAGCTTGCAACAAATTTTATTAGAAGGCAATATAGGTCATCCCAAATTCAAGAATTACGATTAACGACACGATCATTCACCTTTATGTAGTGTAATATGGAGATGCATGAGAACATTGTGTTGGCAGGTATTTTCAATGATTTTATGAAGTGCCAAGTCTTGTTTTAAACTCTGCTAACACAAAACGCAGAGTGATATTTGAGGTATAAGACAGGCCAAAATCACCCATGTTCCAATTTCGAGAATCTAAGAAAATCAATTTTGGCTAGATTTCTGGTGTCCCAAATTTAAGAGACTGCTCAAACTGGAGAAATGAAGTCTATTGGAACAGAACTGAGCAACTACAATACTGTAAAGCTGAACCAGGGGCCACTTATGTCAGGCTACTATACTTATGTCACTGTCACACACCCTCACAGAAGGCAGTGAGGTGAATGCCGCAGTTGGTGGGTTTCTTCCACCTCACTAGAGTAAAGACTTGCTCCCATAAGTGACATAACACATGATGCAAACATATATTGAGATAACCAATGCATTTTCATGTTTCCCATACAGTACATCCACATAAAATGATGCGTTTTCGGAAAAAAATCATTTGACGTACTTTTTCAAATACAACTCAAAAGGTAAAAATTCTCGGGTTAAATACCAAACCTTGCCATTAATCCTGTAAAAGTAGACCATTGTGGCACTCAAACATTTACAGCGGCAGTGGGTAGCAGGCCTTCATCTAGAGGATGTCCAGGGCGTCCAAATGGATACTCTAGCTTAGGACGACCTGTTCAGCCCAAGTGAAATAACCAAGTAAGTGTGTGTGTGTCTTAACTTGCAAGCAGCAACTTTGGAAGCTCACTAGCTTGACAAGAATAAAAAAGTTTAGAAATTATATAAAATACAAAAAATAAATTATAGCAAAACCCTGTTTCCACAGTAACATATGACGGGAGCAATTTGATTTGGGACTTCCAAAATGCTCAGAGCTAAGCGTTGTTAGTTACAGATGCCCTGAGAAATTGGGCAATCCATACTGGATGCGCTATTTTTTGAAATCCTGAATTAGCTCCTGGTGGGCAGACAGCACTTGCACAACGATGACACTGTGAGAACGTAAATAGCTACTGTACATCTAGTTGTCATTTTATGTTTTGAGAAAGCACAAACTTGTTCATTATCATGGGCAGAGGGTAAGCAAAGTGCCATTTTGACACCATACTCCACAAACTGCCACTGTAGAGCAATCTTTCTCGGCAGTTTAAATTGGGAACCCCTAGCACCACAGCCGAGTGAAGTCGTGAATACCCTCTGTAATGCGTATTCAGTTGCTACACAAACTGTTCCACATAAACCAGTACATATTATGTATTTACACTTTACTCATTATGCACAAATTAAAACAATTTTTTTATTTTATTGCTTAAGTCATTAGGCTTCACCCCCTCACATAATATGTGCTATGTACAAAAGGAACTGCTAGGCAGGTAAGGTTCAGTTAAGTGCTTTGACGATTATCCTTCAGTAGCCAATGAACATTAATTAGTGCACCACCTGACATCAACAAATCTGTTGCTCAATCATTGTAATTGTACACGCTACATTTAAACTGACTATTACAAACATAGTTTACATTGAGTGAGCATACTGCCTCCTGGTTTGAGGGTAACAATGACATGGACAGTCACCTGAGCTGGTAGCCCTCTGTGTTCTGCTTAGCATCTGACCATGAATCTAGACTGATAGAATTTATGTCAGTTATTACAAGGCTCACCAAAGCAAGCCTTTATCTTAACATAAGTGTACACAACACACCTCTTGAAACCCTTCAGACCAATAGTTGATAAAATTTACTTTGAAAGGGTCACAGGGTCACCAAATTCCAGGGTCTAGTCACTGAAGCACTTAATTAACAAACAGTAATTTTAACAATAATTCATCTCACATCTAGTCAAGGCAGGCTTGCAGGAGTTGAACATCATTGAAGAAATTTTAAGACAATTCAGGAAATGAAAATGACTACATTGCTGGACTTGCTGTGCACTGGACCAGACACAGGCGGGAATGTCAAGAATATGATTGATAAGACATCTTTAGTTCAGCTGACAGCCATATTTACACATTTTACTTTGCCACAAAGGAAGTTGATCAGTGCATTGCAATTTGACTTTTGACTTTTATCTGTGTGTTAACAGTGTCCACTAACTGCCAAAGTGAAAAGTTTTCTGGTTTTTCTAGTGTTATAGCTACAGTAGGAAATGAGACATTGTTTTTCAATTCAGGATAATGTTTTATTCACAATGCCTGTGGTTGTATTCAGCCATGTAACTATTAACAGGAAACTTAATGAAAATTCATTTTAATGTAAACTTCAGAGGAGATTCATTTCAGTTTACTACTGCTGAATAATTCACTGGCATCGTACTCTTACAGCAGAAATAAGGAAACCCAATTCAAATGCACTTGAATATCTCAAAACCTATATATCCCCAACACCAAAGCAATATGTCATCTTTCCAACATCACTTGGCTACAGGTTGATGATAAAGATGTCTGAACGATCCGATATTTTTGCTCATTTAACTACTCAGTATTGTCTATCACAACCTTTAGAATAATTCTAAGGCATGGCGATTTAAAAGCTGAGTAATGACGACCAAGGACACTCCACAAAATAGTCGGTTGCAATGAGTTGCTATCTAGTCCTGGCAAAACCAGTTGTTAAACACTAGCAGGCCTACATCAGAAACAACAGCAGCCAACTATTGAGTCAATAACTCATATTTCAGTTCATTTCATGATTGCCAAACAAATTCGTGTTTGTAACGTTACTGACACCTGGGTCAATTATAATTAAATCGAGCAAACTGCTGCGGCACACTCGAAAAATTTCCAGTGTGAAGTGCCCGGAGTAGTTGAACTCCATTTAGCCTAACAGTAAGGCCAAGGCCTAAACCTGTCAAGCCGTCTGATTGTGGGCTGACTTCATGAAGTTGAAACTCACCAACTGGATTGACAGCGGTGTGGCAAAGTCTGTACCTCCTTGGAGACGAAATCCCCACGACACTTGAGCAGACGGGCGAGTTAACGTAACAGTGAGCTTCTGTGCAGCCATGTTGAAGAGATTCGAAATTTTTTAATGCAAATAAGAAGAGACGTTTGAACCGGTTCTCGCAATCCCAACAATCCAGTGCCAGTGACCTCTGATGACGTCACATGACCTAGTTATAATGGGAATTCCTCAGATGTGTTTCTGTTGTTTGTATGTGGCAACGCGGCTTTGTGAGGTGACTAATGAACCCGACGGTACGGAATCACTGAATCAGATTAGAGCTCTAAAGATAAACGGAAGTACATTCGACCGAAGCTGAGCTGAATGCCTGACAGTGACAATACAAATGACATTTCTCTGTGAAGTGTGGGCTAAACCGGTGATTGCCGCCGGGACTGTGGCTTCCACATTCCGAACGCGGCTAGGAAATTAGCAAGCAGAACCATTTGATCCCGGGAAATTCATTCCGTTCCAGCATCCTGGCGGTACGATAAAATCCAGATCGTGACTCTCTTTAAAAAGTGTCACGATCCAGTTGTTAGAAAAACGAAAAATAATAACACTTAAAGTCGCTCAAAATACTTCCTCTGTGGACCAACAATCCAAAATACGATGATAGCAATTAAAGCTTAAAATATACTACGCACTGGATGGCAATTAGTCCCAGACTACCATAACTATTCATTCTTCGTTTTTATACGGATGCCTATGAAAAGCCTCCGTTTTATCAGAATTTTTGATTAATGGTTACCCCTTCGTTGGTAACATTTGATCCGGTCAAAACTCAGCGTCCTGCATTCCAGTTTCATGAGATGTCACCGTTGGTTAAATGTAGGCTATTCACTATCAAACAAAAATTTATAGATGCGTCATCCTGATCATTTGTTCTCCATCGAACTGCTGACAAAAACAATTGGACTGTAGGCCTACTCCAAACATGCCTCTCTGAAAGATTTCTTTCTTTGTCGGCGTGTGTTGTGCGGGTCTTTTAAAATTTAGCGTAGGCCTACAACTGAAATTGACAACATTAGTAATTGTTCTCGAAAACTAATTTCCCATTAACTGTTTTGAAATGGTTATCTGAGTTGTCCGGAACCGTCTGGGTTCAATTCAGATATCACTGTAAACCAAATCGTGGTCTCATGGTGCACGTTGGTGCACTGCGTGAACCACTTTTTCCGACGACTACGGCACGTTGTTTTGGTACGCTGATTTAGCGTATCGACAAGTTGAGCAGCGGCGCTTTTCGTCACAACGAAGAAAACGTGAACACAGTTGACAAACAGAGTTTACGGAACATTTTGAAGTTATTGTATATGTATATACAGTTTGTATGTGTATGTGTATGTCTGTATGTATGTACGTAGGCCTATGTCTGTATGTATGTATGTATGCTGTGACGGATTTAGGAGGGGCAGGTGGCCATGGCTTCCCTAAAATTCTCCCAGAATCCATTTGGCAGTTCGGGGGTGCGAATGTCTGTCGGGCAAAATTCTGGCTAATGCTCTGCCCTGGCCCCCCTAACTCAAAATCCTGGATCCCCCTGGTATGAATGTATGTATGTATGTATGTATTTGTATGTATGTATTTTTGAATGGATGTGTGTACGTACGTACGTACGTATGCGTGTATGTATGTTGGTACGTATAATTATGCACACAGTACTGGTCTTCCTGCGTCGTCTACTTGAACCAAAATAATATATCCTTACATTCGCTACACTTAGTTGTAAATATACGTGATTTATAGGGAAATACACTGATCTGTGCCCCAAACTAGTAGTGTCGTTCTGCCTTAAAAGAAAAAAAAAATACACACTGAAAACTGGATTTGCTTATTTTAAAATTGGTACGTATAGGCTCTATGCAAAGTAATGAGCGAAGTTTCGAGAAAGGGAATTTGTTGAATGTGTTATGTTCGAACACATATTACACTGATGTTCGTGCTCGAAGAATGAATCCCGTTATACAGTTGAAACGTTTGAAAATCAGGGGCGGAGTAACTGGGGGGACAGGGTAAAGTATTAACCAGGATTTGGCCCCCTTGCCCCCCCTCCTCCCTTAAATCTGCCGCTGCAAATACTAATATATTCGTTGAGAACACGTCGGCTCTTGTTACACAAGTCAAGTATAACTGAGCTCAATTAAAAGGCTCGAAAATTTGGACAGAAATTCAAACTAAGATGATGTGAAATTTGAATTGTGCTTACTTATATTGTTGGAGAAATAAGTGCGTTGTTGTACCTTATATGAATTTCCCGCTAACCTGAAAACACATTCGAAACTGTTAACACGTCAAAATTTGCGGACTCATGAGCTCCAGCCCAGCCATTATACAACCTCGGAGAACAAAAATGTCAAGTCACCTATTATTCTAGAACATAACTTTATTTTCTAACAGATTCAACATCAAAACAAGAAACCGCTTACCGTTGAGTGAATGAAATTATTTAGCCATCGCTGAGAACGTAGAATCTGATATAGCGCAAAAAGACCAAGATAAGAAGGTGACAAAAGAAAGAATGGTGCAGGACAAGTATGGTGGCTTAGATGTGGAAAGCCTAGAGCTTGTAACAAATGGGGCCTAAGCTACAAGTCATTCAATGGAAATAAGGCAAAAATGTGTGAAAGAGTGAGGAAATATATTTATTTAGCGGTACAAATGTTCAAATACAAATAGAAGGAATAGACAATAGATAAAAACGCAAATACGGCACACTGCGAAAATAAATGAAAATAAAAATCAAGGAACGAGAGAGAACTAGTAATACACTTCGTGAAAAACCATCAAAGTAATTCATTACACACTTATAAAAACGTATGCAGGGTTCAGGAAAAAAGTAATTCTTTCTTAATCGCGTAAAGTCTGTTGCCGATGTGCTATACCTTTTTTAAACCCGAGTGCCTAAATCATTCCACAGGCAATTGTTATAACATAACGTGGTGTAGAAATTTGGCTCCAAGATTTAATATGAGATAGCACTAGTGTTAATTTAAGCCGTCTCTTGTAAAATAGAATCTTTCAGAAGAGCAATGGGGCCTACGTAAGAGTTGGTGACATTGAATATGAGACCATGTTTGAGTTGTTGAGATGTCATCAACTGCACCACTCGATCATTGATTTACATTCAATGAAAAACTTAGACCTGTAATTCCTTAACAAGCAAGAGTTTGACATGTTTGCAGGGATACTCATGTAAAGTTCTGGCCAGTGTCGAAGCAAGTAAAGAAAATTTGATATCTTGCAGCTTAAAATGTTAGCTTGTATCCTTTAGGTATTCGCCGAAAAGATCACGGAGTTTTGTCGCTCCATTTTCCCTGTGGAACTCACCGCTTACCGCACGCAAGTACCGGGAATTTCCGAAAATACTAGCGTGTGGAGATATTCGGAAATGACATTTCCAAAACGCCAAATGAAATCAAATATACGCACGGGCGTGTTTTCAGAAAAGGGCGTATTTTCGGAAACTGTCATTAAAACTGTCCTTAGCCTGGAGTAGGCTGACACAAGCTTGAGTTCAACAGGATTTATTTTGCTGTTCTTTTGTTTTCTAGCAAATGGCTCTTCACTACAATGACCCATGAGGTCAGGCTAGTGATGACATAATTTGTTCATTAGTGGAAATCACTTTTTATTTATTTATTTTTTATTTATTTATTGTGATATATAAAGTGAGGGTGACCTCTTCAGTGATAGCACTGCTTTCAAAGAGGGCCCTCAACAACTAAAACAGTAATATAATGCAATGAAGTAATGAAACAATAATTAAATATTCGTGACAAAGATACAATTAAAACAGTTTGAGAATTGAGATAATAAATAAATGACGAAGAATGTTGAAAATTTAACTAAGAGAGATGAAATAAATAAAGATATGACTCCAAACAGTGAGAATATTTATGACAATGAGAAAAAAATGACATGATTAAGACAGGTAGGGTATAAAAAGGTTAGGTAAATTACAGCCATTTTTTATATTAAGTTTAAAAGTATTTATTGAATTGGACCGTTTAATTTCTGGACTAAGAGAATTCCATATTGTAGCAGCAGCATAGATAAAAGATCTCTTGCCGGTCTCGGTTTTAATTTTTTTAAAAGAAATATTTCCAGCAACAGAAGAACGTGTAAAACTATACAGATTGACTGCTACTGAATTTTCGGCTGAGATATGCTGGAGCCAAGCCATTGATACATATGTGCATGCAACAGGCTGAGAGATATTTGTTTCTTTGTTTTACTTTCACAGAGAAGAATGTTCCGTCATATATAGAAAATAAAACCGTACTGTGGAACATGACATGGCTGGAGCCATAGAAATCTCCAAAGTGTTTATTCACTGGTGAAAAGTTCAAGACTTTTGTAAGACGCAAATGCCAATGCATCGGTGTGAGTTAGTTGAAGCTGAGTTGTATTAAAGTTATATAATCAGCTGTTACATCGTTTGTCAACAGAGAGTCAGATATGTAGAGACGGCAGGTTTTTTAACCAAACAGTTGCTGGAAGTGGTTTATTAGCCAATGCTTTGCAGCACTGGCTGTGGACAAGGGATCAAACATTTCGTCTGACGTTTTCTTTGAGTAGACTTGTAAACATACGGTAGAGAATAATAACGTGGTTAACTTGGAACCAGTCTTCATCATTCTATCGCCGCACAGAAAGCTGTTAACACCGGTCAGTAATAACCTGCGTCTACCTATCCACGGGGTAAACTGTGACATCCTTCATACTGTGCTAATATACGGTTAGTTACCAACAGTCGCCCAATAGCTCTCTCAAAATATAATGCCAGTTGTCAAACGTGCGCCCATTTTCAGTAACGGCGACAGACACGGCGCCACGGTCATGGCCACTAGGTGACTCTAGTTGTTGACCTACATCTGTCTGAATTTCGAATTTCGGGTGAGGAAAGGGTGTTGGCGACGGAACATCCATAATGCTCGCTGGTTCCCTGCGTGCCGTTAGGTGGTAGCCAGCGTGCTGGCTAGACACGTAGGGAACCAGCGAGACCCTTTATGTCCTGACTAAATATAAGTTAAATTATTACAGGTAAATTTAAGTGACGATGGACACATTTGAAGGCAGCTGAATTTTTTTAAAACTTTCCAACTCGAACTTTATGGTGCGATAGATGCGATCCTGGCGGCCAAGTTTTAAGCACTAGCGATTCCTGGTTGGGTCACCACTGCAGTGCGCAGCGAGGCAATCAAATCAGAAATGGCTTCCTCAGATGCTCAAAGGGTACTTTTAGCTACATATGACTGAGATGATGTAGTCGGTATGCGGCATGATTTGCCGAAAAGTTTCTGGCGTATGGCAGCCTTAAGGTATGGTCGTCACCGTCTGTAGGCCTACCAGCTGTGTTGGTCTAGTTCAGACGGTCGTACAACTGCAGTGCGTGATCTTGAAATTTGCCGAATCACGAGATCGCTTATGCGTGAACTTGGAATTAAATATCCATTAAAGCAATCACCTGTGAATTCTTTTGGTCAGTGTGACGAATTCTTTGTAATTATTGGCCGCACTATCACCCATTTTCTTCGTGACGGGAACTTGTGTCACAGAAACGCAGGTTGAATATGAGTGAGTGGTTAACCCATCATTGTGTTGGTGAATAAGGTCACCAATAGTTGAAAAAACCAATAAGGTTGGTTAATTTACACTTTTTTTTAATTACACGTGCAGTGCAAATTTCTATCGACGTGAACGTGATTATTTAAGTTAACCAAAGAGCGGATGATTTAACTCAGGTGTTCTCGGCTATTCCAAGTCCACGCATACGCGATCTTGAGATCAAGCAAAATTCCAAGTTCAAGCATAGCAATACTATAAGGAAAGGGTGTAGAAGGGTGGGTCGGTTTAAACCCCCAATTCCACCGAATTTCATCATGTCGGACCTTCTGATTAGTGCTATACTAGACCGAGTGGACAACAGTACACCATGGGGCTTTCGATTACAAGGTGGAAAAGATTTTAGCTCGCCTCTCACAATCGCAAGGGTAAGTTTACTTTTCTGACTTGTAAATCAACTTGAACGTGTAGGGTCTATATTGGTTGTTTTTCATCCGGCGTACGCTCTCGTCCTCTTGAGACTCCATTTCTTCGACGCTCATTTTCTCTACATGCAAGTGTCAACTCACTTCTGGAATCTTGATTCTTAACATTTTTCAATGCTAAACTTCAATTCCAACTTAAAGTAGTTCGAACCCCATTGGGAACTCTGTCGCCCGAGCGACATTTTTGTAACCAGACTCGGGCTCGGTGTCAATGTTTACAAGCCAAGTGATCGTGTGAAAGCGGAACACGCTGAGGTGTAGGACTCGACGAACCTTGCAACATTTAGGCCTTAATTCTAATTCCCAGTTCAAGCATTTACACTGTCTGAAACATGGGAAACTATATGCTGTATTCTGACAAGGTTGTCAAAATGTCTAGATGGCCTACATTTTGCATTGTTTCAGTATGGATTTTTTCCTGCTTTCATCAGTAGGGGATATCTTTTGACTGGGATATCTTTCGGCCAATATGTGCTACACTATTGAATGGTGTATGATACCAGCATGCTGCAACAGCATTTTAATTTGTTAGCTTGGGATTAAATGCTAATTAGAACTGATCGATTCTTGTGATATGGTCTCCGTTGCTATTATTATTATTATTAGATATTATTTTATTAGCTATGAGAATGATCTGACCGTCATTTGGGGTTTGACAGAGAAGCTGCGCACCATGTGCGATCAAAGAGTAGTTATGAGATCACTTATTGATTCTTCATTATAGAATGCATTGTAGTTATAAGTACAAGAGTTAAAATTTGAATGCCGAAAAATCTCACCAATTTAGGGCATAGTATGGTGGATATGGTGGACAAGCAATATTTTTTTCTTATTTACCCCTAAAAGGTGTGCAGGATCAAATTGATGATTTACTGTGTTCAAGTTCCCTGTCATAGCTACCACCAGAAAATATTTGAAAAATCGCGGACAATCACAACAATGTCAGAAAACCTTCAAAAACAGGAAAGTGGGTTATTTGGGCAATTACTTTTATCCAAAATTCATGAGATGTTACCGTATTCTGTGGAAAGCCTGTTTTAGAGCGTGTGTTTTTGTGAGAAAAATGAATGGAAGGAGTCGTCAACACCATTTGGTATTCCTAGCTTTTGAGGAGATGACTCATTGTTTTAACTAAATTTTTCTTACTATATTGTGACAGACTCCACTATCAGAATTTTATGTTTTGCAGAAACCAATGAAATTATAACGTTTGATTTCAATTACCTTCGGTTATCTGGGAATAAGATGGCAAAGTGTCCCTTGGTATTAAAATATACTTGTGTTTCTGGCTAGCAACCCAACTCGAACAACAACTTGTGGAAAACAGTCAGTGTTCTGTCTGGTTTGTTAAACCTCACATATGTTCATGTTACACCACTAATTTCTAGAGCTCATGTTAACATTTTTTGTGTTGATGTTGCCTTTTTACTAAATGTCACGCAGTATGACTGAAGGTAATTTTACTTATAAATAAACCAATGTGCAGTTGATGCTGCCATTATGGATCCAAATGCTAATTAGCTCACAGTGATTTTTCAACATTGGCAAAGCTAAAGAAATCTGAACTATGACAATAACATCCCTACGGTTTATGTATTAAGTCGGAACCTGGTTTAAGTGTTGCTGGTATTGTTGTAACCAGATGTGTAACCACTGACCATGATGTTATTAATTGAATCAGGTGATGAAAAGTTTTGTTCATTCTTGGTTTAATACTAAGTCTGCAATGTGAAAGTTAAACAAATATCAATTTTTGTTGATTGTTATCTTGCTTAGTTCAAGAAGGAGACATGCATGATGTCATCATCAGAAGTCACCCTTATCTCATGTCCTCAGGCTCCAAACTAGATCTGGTTTTGACTAATTGCTTCACTCCTACTGTGCCACATAAGAGTGATGTCTGTTTCCTGTTGTTGAGTAATGAGTTATCTTGGGCCACTGGGCTTGTTGGATACTATGGTATATCCTTCCTTGAACTGTTACCAGTTGTTGTGGGATTAGAAGGGATGAACTGTAAAATTTGAAAAAGTCTGATACCCTAACCTGTTCTGTAACTGGCTGAAACACTACAGGTTTGATAGCACTTTCGCTAGTAACCAAGACCCCAATATGTGAATGAGCTTGCTGGTGCTTTGATGGCAATTTGAGTTGCCTCAAAACTCACAATTCCTTAGCGTTTTTGCTCTAGCACATTTGTTGCCAGACCGCTTGCTTGAAACAGCACACATGCGCCAGGGATAGAGGTGTTTATGATTGGAATGAGTAAATGCACTTTGGTTTTATTCAAAGCAATATCGGGTGGTGAGGAAAGATACTCTTGCAAAAACTACCAATGTGGTCAAGGAGTCTGCATGGCCAAAAGTTTCGGTGTTATCGCCACTGAAAAAGTGCTAGTTGTCGTCAGTCATGTGCAGCTAGTATGAGACGTGACATTCTTTAGGTTGTGGTAACGGATCTTGGTGCAATTTTACTATAGCATGAATGGGCCATTCCTTCACTAAAAGTGGCTGCTGAATGAGTGAATTTTTCAGGTTGGATCCTCGTCTCGGTAACAGTGAAGTTTGCACTTCGAGGTTCACTGCCAGAGATATAGGTGGTATTCATTAACATTACATTTGTAAGTTTTTCAGTAGTCTGTGTGGATGCAAAGATATGTTAATGCTTTACAGTACATAGCTACTTCAGGTTATGATGTACTAGTACTCAGTCTATTTTAGGTTACGGTAAACTCAGCTGTCAGTATGGATATTGTACTATGGTAAACTCAGCTGTCAGTATTGTACTGGTTCCAACGTGCTTTATTGAAGCTATTGGTGATAGCCCAAGTATAAACCTGTTCTAAGGTGTTATCAACATGTTATTTATAGGTTATAAAGTGATAACGGGCTCTGGATAAATCATCTTGCTCAAACTATTGAAAACTAAAAGGCTACATGGCCTCTAGGTTCATTGGAAGCTGGTCTGTCTTTTGGTTAACCTTGATAGAACTGTCTGACAGATTTCCTGTGTTGTGATTGATGGCTCGCAAGTATAAGTTCAACAAACTACAGACTTGACACCTGGGCTCAGAACACCCAGCATTATGTAACAATACAAAATTAATAATCTACCTCTGTTTAGAATACATAACCCTGTGGATGTTGTATACTTCTTTATTTTATTAAAGCCTCCATTACCCAGTCTTCCATCACAATAAACCAACTTTTGACCACATACCATTCATTGAAGTCAAATTTGAGGTGATTTCAGGTCTTCGAAAGAGTGGACAGTCACTCCGCAAATTGGCGTGTCTCTGTGGGTCATTTTATGCTCTGAGCATGTGGTCCCGCTGACTCCCGCAGCTATAGTATACTGTCAATTCTTTGTAATTTCAAAAATCACTTGTCGTCCAAGTAAGGAACAAGTTGAAGCCAATTTTATGGTTGTATATGGTATGATTTAAAAGTTTGTCTCTTTGGCCAGAATGCAGGTTTATAGTCGCCTTATACTTACCCGTGTTGCTTCAACCCAGGAAGTACATTAACACCCAACCTAGTACTAGTCACCCCTCGACAGGTTATTAGAACCCAGCCAGTAACAATGCCTGCCAACTACTGTAACCCTCTGCAAGAAAATTATTTTACTCCACAACTGTATAGTACGTGTCCATTACCTATTAGCTTTCTGATGTCGATCCATTATATTATTACAGTAGAACAAACTGGCTATTGCATGTTTTGCAGTGGTGCAGGGTTGTCTATAGGTACTAGTTAAAATCTTTTTTTGACCTCATATTGAAGGTCAATTATTTATGTTTTCCATTGGGAGTCTATTTAGCGCTTGGCTTACCTGTAGTTCAAGTATGTTTTATTAATTCAGGAGAAGTAGAATTATTGACTCCCCTGGGAGTTCTTTTCCGTGGTGGGTGGGGGGAGTGTCACCACAAGATTCAGTTGTCAGACCAATATGGAAAATGGCTACCTGGTACAATATCACCTTTCAAGTGATTAAACAACCTACCCAAAACAACATCAATACTTTCTCTGGTCCTTACATTTGCTGTTTCGGGTTTGTTGGATTGCTTCATAGATGATGGACGTTATAATCCATTCATGTGAATAACTAGACGAGGCTGACAAAATTTTCACAGGAACCAGTCAGTCATCAATCCCCTGAGTTGGAGGTCCAAGCGAAATTTATTTGATAGTAATTACCAGAAGTTGTGATTCATTTCGCATTTACTAGTAGGTCGCTTTGTTATTTGTTCAGTTTTGTACAGCGTTGATTGTTTACTGGCAGTCCCTAATGACTATGGTTTGAGAGATTCTGACGAATCCCCATGTCTGCAATAGACCTCTATTTAACTAAATACCCTATATGTAAACCCCCTTTTGAAATTCTTCTCACACTCCACTATATTACATTTTGCTGTATTTCTACTGTTTTACCATTACGTTGCAAAACATTGACTATACTATTGTACATGCTGCAACTATGATTCTGAATCTTGTGAACTGGTCATCAGGACCCTCTGAAGTCTAATAATCCAGCTAAGTTCACACATCCACTGAGGCCTTAGATCCAGACCACTGGGATCTGGGAGCGTGTTTCTTCTCAAAATATTTCATGAAGGTCCAAAAGGAATTTGATAGTGTTTTCATGGGATTTCTTCTTTATTCCTCTCAACTAGGCTATTGTCCACTTCTTCTTTTGTCACTGGTCTTGCTAGACCAGTTTTTCTGTAATGATAAAACTCCACCTTTTCTGTCACTGTATTGAGTGTCTGCAGTCAGGAAATTTATAAGGCAAGAGTGAGTGAATATCGGACTCGACATATTGTTAACATGAGGCTGCAGTGAAAATTTGCTTTTGTCTAGGAACTTCACGTGTTTGGCAAAAACGCTAGTAGTTTCAGTGCCTAAAACGCCAGTATTTTACTCAGACAAATGTGCTGTCCGCAAAGGGGTCATTTTCACTAGCAGTCCACCCCAGTTCCTTTTAAAGATGTATTCGCATGCTCCTAGCTATTCTTATGTATAGCAGGAACTGAACAACAATGCTATTTTAATACAATCTACGCTAAACAAAGTGCAGTTGTATTCATTGACAACATGTTCATGTGAAAACAAAAACAATCTGCAAATACGTAGGTGACCCTTGCACTAATGACGTACCTTGGAGTCTCATATTACCCACATAATGCGGTGTTATTCCCTAACACCCTGTCACAACACTTAGTGGACAAGGTTGAGTGGTTTGCAGTGGATCATTTTTGCCACAAAACTTATTCTTAAAAACATATTCATGTGGTCGCTATACGTTGTATTTCTTAACTAATTTGACCAAGCAGTCACAGAGATAAGGAATTAGCGTGCAAGTTCTACTTTAAGCAAAAAATTGATGTCTAAACACCTTTATGCTTACAAAAGTGCTTGCCAATTTGCCAACAGTTTTGAGGTAATTCCAACTGACTGCAAAGTACCAGGAAAAGTGACACTTGTACTAGTAATTATGCATTATTAGTGTTTTTCCTTAGAACCAGCAAAAGTGCTGGTGAAAACGCTGGCATTTTAGCCAGTTTGTGAGCCGGTTATATATATAGACAGTGTTATCGGTTTCTGCCAGAACTGTGTTCATTACTGGGTATTCAAAGAATTGCTAAAGTTCACTGAAACTGTTTTTAGCCACATAGTTTGTAATATCTATGGTGTGTTTATGTGGTTCAGGAAGAACTGTGTTTTTCAAATATTTTTAGGTACATTTTTTCTGAAGGTAACTTAAATATTCTTTCCTGACAAGTAATCTTTTTAACACATTGAAACATTGATATCTAAAGAGCATTAATTTGGCTTCAGTTGATCAGATTCAGTTTGTGTGTTTAGATCCCATAAGTTGTAGTCAGTTGGCCTATTGGTCTGTAGTGTAAACTGATGGCTGACTGGCATGACCATCTGGCCGAGTAAGATTCTCGCCATGACCTGTGTTATCAATAGTCTCAACCTGCATGCCACATGTCTCTGATCAATGCACTAAGCTCATAATGTTGTTTTGTTGTCTTTACTGCTCTCCTGGCCACTTAATTGTTGTTACCAAGCCTGGACTGGTATTTGGGCATGGAAATGGTTCCAAGGTCAGGTCTCTGAATACCGTACCAGATTACGATTTCTTGGGGTGCTTAAGATAGCGATCTGGACTATCTCGTCTTACGCTCCCTCTTCCCTGTAGCTGAAAAAGGTTTAGCCAAATAATTAAGAACGCATTACAATCTAGAAATAATTTATCGAAATTTTCTCGGTAACTAACTGAGACTTTTTGCTTTTGCTTAAGTGAGATTTAACCAGTTTTATGGAATAGTTGTGTGAAGCATCAGAGCAAACTAAATGAGACAGACCTCTGGTGATTTGAGCTCTGTGTGCGACCAATGGTCATGGTTCTTTATTCTTAATGCAGACACCAGCCCTGTTTTATTGACTGATGTGGGACAAGGTTTGGTGCATTTGTTCATTGTTTTTGTTTATCGTAATGTTATTTAAAATAAGACTGACTCCCTTTAGTGAAATGCTTTCCAAGATGGCCCTGTGAATATTATGCCAGTTAATGGCTGCTTGTGTTTGGTGGTTCTGATGTTATGATCAGATGTCCTGTCAGGTTCTGATGATGGGGTAAGACCATGTGTCTGGTGGTTCTGATGGTGGGGTGAGATCATATGTCTTGTGGTCCTGATGATGGGGTGAGACCATGTGTCTGGTGGTTCTGATAGTGGTGCGAGACCGTATGGTGTGGTGGGACGGTGTGTCTGGTGGTTCTAATGAGTGGTGGGACCCTGTGCCTGGTAATTGTGATGGGGCAGACTGTTGTAACTATTCATTTCACATAATATGTGTTGTGACTAACAAGGGAGGAGCATGATAATATATTCATTATCCAAAACAACAATTTAATGGGTCAGTAACCTGTCTAGTAGAATATATAATGACAAATTTATAAAGTGAAATGACGCATATCTGTGAATGATTTTTAAGCATTTATATCAGGGCTGTGTTNATTCTTAATGCAGACACCAGCCCTGTTTTATTGACTGATGTGGGACAAGGTTTGGTGCATTTGTTCATTGTTTTTGTTTATCGTAATGTTATTTAAAATAAGACTGACTCCCTTTAGTGAAATGCTTTCCAAGATGGCCCTGTGAATATTATGCCAGTTAATGGCTGCTTGTGTTTGGTGGTTCTGATGTTATGATCAGATGTCCTGTCAGGTTCTGATGATGGGGTAAGACCATGTGTCCGGTGGTTCTGATGGTGGGGTGAGATCATATGTCTTGTGGTCCTGATGATGGGGTGAGACCATGTGTCTGGTGGTTCTGATAGTGGTGCGAGACCGTATGGTGTGGTGGGACGGTGTGTCTGGTGGTTCTGATGAGTGGTGGGACCCTGTGCCTGGTAATTGTGATGGGGCAGACTGTTGTAGCTATTCATTTCACATAACATGTGTTGTGACTAACAAGGGAGGAGCATGATAATATATTCATTGTCCAAAACAACAATTTAATGGGTCAGTAACCTGTCTAGTAGAATATATAATGACAAATTTATAAAGTGAAATGACGCATATCTGTGAATGATTTTTAAGCATTTATATGAGGGCTGTGTTTGAAATTAGTTTGATGCTTTTCTATTCTACATCAGTACAACTGCTTACTTTAAATAACTGTTTCCATAACATATTTTGTTATATTCATAGATTTCTAATAATTCCTAAGTATAAATAGTGTAGTTTGCAGCCTTTGGTTTGCATCCACCTCCCTGAGTCTCAGAGATAATTATTTATTTGATCTATTCTTCTCCACTAAGTCTCTAAACTGTTTGCCTGTGTTCATCAGTTCACACATCAATTTACATATATAGAGGTCAATAAGGTCATAAATTTTGCTGTTCTTCTTGCAAGCATAAGGTATTGACTATTAAAGTCTTCCCATGACAATATGAAGGATTTTTAGAAAATTATTCTTTTTACATGTACAATGTATTTGTCTCTCAATATTTTAGATTTCTCTTGAATGTTAACATATCTGAAGTGTACACATGACAATCACGTCATTACCTGTTTTTGTTGTCACGTCAAATTAAAGCAAAATGTAATGTAATTGGTCTAGGACTGAAAATCTGGAAACTTAGGGAAAAAATAATTTACTGCCCAGGATCGGTGGACATTTTTGGAACCTGCTCACTGCAGCACACCTCCGGTATCAGGAACTTAAATTTTGATTAATTTTATTTTCATAAGTTTCAAAATACCTTTTCTAGTAAAATGTACCAAATTAAATGAAGAGGCCTTCAATAGTGTAATGTTTCCATTATGACTGCCTAGTGCTCTGAACCCACCATCTGCCAACAAATATCTTTTGATTTAGACCACTTAACAAATGAATTGGTTCTTTACTTGAATTAGAAGCTCTTGATTTCTGGGCTTTTGGAAAGCTGACAGTCATTAAACTAATTTAGCTTGACCAGTCAGGTCATTTTATTAGCTGAACTTGGACTCAAGTAAAGCAATAGTTACCATGATTACTTCCCAGTTCCCAGCCCCAGAAATGAAATCAAATGTGACTCGGGCAGTTGTGACCAGCTATACAAGTCATGTACGTGTAAATGAAAAAAATGGCTGAAGAGAAGCTAATGGGAGTTTTAGTGCTGGGCTATCAAGTTTTTGCATGGGTTTTTGTTTATTCGTTTCTTCATACTTCATCTATTTTGGAGGCTGGTTTATGGAGAGGCTGATTTATAGAGCCTCATTCCTGGGTTTCCACTGCAGTTGCCTGAGCTGACCTTATAGTTGAGTGTGCTCTCAGTCCCTCCCCCAAGTGATCAGTACATATACTTGTTATGCTTTGCCTGGCTTTGCTGGGCTTTCCATAAAAGGCCAGACCAGGCCAGGCTGACTGGTGTTGAGTGTCCTCCTACGCTCAACACCATTAGCTATTGGAGGGCGCACTTGAACGGTTTCTCCTGAGATAACACCATCACTGTTTCCCAAGATAATAATACATTTAGGTCGCATTTTTCTCTGACTATTAGGTTAACTTTGGCATAGAAGTGGTTTCTCTATGTTTGTGTTATCTGCACATGATTTTTTTTCTCAAAGTGTGTTTCACATTTGATCTTGTTATACTGAATGAGGTTTCATTTGCGCCACAACTCTTCAAAGATCAAAATTATGTTGAAGCCTGGTCAGAGGTCTAAACAAATTTAAGAGATCTGACGCATGCAAACTTTTAAAATCATCTAGAAATTTTATATTATGACGTATAACATTTCATAATACTTCAGAGAAATTTTCCTCTTCATGGTTTCTATGCTTATGCGTTTATAATGTATGGCATTTCTTCACTTATTTGGCACACTATATGGCCAAGAAGTGAAATTATTATTTTTTTTAATTTCACAACAAAAATAAAGGTTAAGAAAGTTACGTCTATCACGGTTTGTATTATGGGGATGTCATTAAATAACCTTTAAGTTACTTTTAGTGATCTGGCAAAATCTCCAGATAGCCAAACAAAAACTGAGGTCACTACGACTTATGTCAAAATCGTGTTTGGTGACTGCTAGGGGTGGCAAATGCACTGATTTCACAAAATAAACAGAACAATCATGAACAAAAATATAAACCTAGGAAAACTGTTTGGAAGTCACCACAAACTTTGAAACGAATTTCGAGGGAATTAATGCCTGGCTTTGATACTCAATGTGGCAGCTTGGAATTTTCCCAGGTCGCCAAACACGATCCTTCCAAAAAGCTTCATTAATTCATCGTGTGACGTGCTTGGATTTCGTTATGTAATCATAATTTATCTTGCAGTACCACTAAAGAATAGAAATCTGTGTCTTGTGTTCTGACAAATTATATCTTTCTTATTTTTCCTGTATTTTTATTTTGGTATAAATCAAGCTATTGAGTTAATCACTAAAAAATGATTGGATGTGTTTTAAGCATTTGATTAAAAGTATTTTATTCATTTTGCTCTAATTACAGGTAACGCCAGGAAGCTTGGCGGAAAAATGTGGCCTGCTGACAGGGGACGTAATCAAGAAGATATCGAACAAAGACACAAGTGTAATGAAGCATAAAGATGCCCAAGATATGATCATACGATCAGGCAATAAAGTGGAGTTTATATTGCAGAGGTGCAAGTCTGATTCTATTTACAATATTCACCAAACTTTCTGTTTTAAAAGGATACTAAACCCCATTTTATGCTATTTGACAGAGAGTCATTGTTTTTGTATCATATCATTAAAACGAAATGTACTTACTTTATCAAGGTTCAGAACATTTGGAGCTAGTTTGGAAATGTCCTACAAAATTGGCGAAATCGCATTGTGAAATAAGAGTTGACAACACTTGTTTTAGATAAACTTGACAAAATTCTATTTAGCATCTTTTATCTGCAAATTTTTTTATCAGCCTGTGAGTGTGTACAAAGAGTTGTTTTTTTTCACAAAAGTGTAGTTTTTGAAAGTGGGGAAAGAACGAGTGAGGATGTCTTAGTGTTATTCATTTGGAGTAAGATCCTTGTATAGAATAGCTTGTTTTTTATTCCAGGCAGTGCCTATCATTGTGTGTAAGAGAAATGTTTTCAATAGCAATGCGTCTTGCTTACTTGTTTCTCTCTCCAGGGGTGGTAGCAACACTCGTGGTGTCATACTGGTTACATCCGTCCCACTCACCTCTAATGCCACCGCAGTGCTGCCCCCTGTGCAGAACTACCCTAAGCCGACCCCTGTCACCCCTCCTATACAGTCTGACACTACGACTGTCCAACAGTTTTCGTCCTCGACTATTTCCACCAAGGTAGTAGCAATACGAGTCAACAGCCCAGTGTGTGGTTATTGTGATTTGTTTGTGTGGTTCCTTTCTAATGTTTACCTTCCCATTTTAACATGGGCCAGTTAGTCGAGACTTAACAGGCAAACCACAGTGCAGATTCTTAAGGGACTCAAAGGGGGCGGAGTGAGACAGGTACAACTTTTCCAAAAAAAACTTCCAGCCTTGAATGGCTGGCAGCATGACATCTAACAGCCTACGGCTCAATTTTAACAGGACTGGAAATTTTCTTTGCTGGGCCGGGGACAACATTGACAGTATTGAAGCCTTTTGAAAAGGTGGGTGAAAGTCCATGTGAGTTTCACCTGTTACTAAGCCTGGCTGCTGAGATTTCCTAGTCATTGGCTGACGTTGTCATAGTGGGAGATGCTGAACGATGGTGACTGGCCCCCAGGCTGAGACTGGTGACCTCTAGTGTCACCTGGGTGTAAATCTCTCAAATCATTTATTCAGTACACAAGGCCAGGGGCCAAAAATACAAAGTTACAAATTTATTGTTAAGTTTGTGTCGCCTTACACAATGTTGCTTACCTCTTCAAGGTCAAATGTATAAATTTTATGGTCGATTCATGTGGATCACATAGCAAACTGACGAATATGTCAATCAAGATTATTCCAAACAATGTGTCATCTTCAGTTTGAGTCACTAATATAATGCATTATAAGCATACAATGCATTATAAGCATACAATGCATTATAAGCATACAATGCATTATAAGCATATTTTTTCTGAAGGGTGGTTTATGCCTTAAAGCATTTCACTGTTGACCAAGTTCTGTCACTTCTCTCAAAATCAAAGGCATTACTAATACTTTTAAATGATGATTTGCTCCCCCCCTTTCTTCATAGTGGGTACCCCAGGGGGTTTATTGTAAAGTTCATTCATCCTTAACTGCTACATTAGGCAGTAAAAGATATCTGTCCCTTGTGTCCAGTCTCCGAAGCTTCTGAGAAGTCTTTGGTTCTCAAAATGAATTTCCCTCCAAGCCAAGTTGTAAAACCTGCATGAGAGTGTCCATGCATGATTGTCTATGTGGTGTGTTTGACTGTTTCAGGGATGGTGTAACTGGCTTAAAAGCCCCCCCTAGTGGCACTGCTGCATATCAATCCACCTACCAAGCACCAGCTCAGGTATGAGAGCACATGTAGCTTGCAGATGTTTATGCTAATGGCTGAGAAATCACTTTCTTGACTTCCCAAAACTGCTTTGAGGTGGTGATATAACGTTATATCTAAAATCTCTTGGTCTAGTTACCCCAGCCTCCAGCGTATTTACATTGGGATGACGTTTCAGACGGTTCTTTCTCCTGTCATCTTCAGTCTTGCTGCATTCTTCGGAGAACAAGCACAATATCTTGTACACTCATTGTGAGCACTTGGATTGTATTTTTTCCTGGTACATGGCGGGGTTTGAAACTGAGGTGTTTCTATTGCCAGTCTAGCACTCTAAGCAGGTGACACAGTGGCCTAGTACTTAGAGACTGACATGTAACTGAGTTAACTGAATGGCCTAATGCTTATAATGCTGGACTGATAACCAAGTCAGTGGCCCAGTGGTTATAGTAATAGACTGACAAACAAAAGGTCCTAATGTCAAACTTTGCCTTGTACCATGAAAAATATAATCCAAGTGCCCTCCATGAGTGTAACAGATACTTGTTCTCGTTCTTCTTAGAATGCTGTATTACCTGAAGGTGGTCGGGAAAATGGCCAACTTCTTCGCCATCCCATTGTAAATAGGCTAGAGGTTGGTGTAATTAGACCAATAAATTTTAGAAATTATGTTAATTTGCTTCTTGGTAGAATGATTCATTTGATTGCCTAACTGCTTGAATCTGGTTTGCTTTAATGTCATGTGGGCGTAAATCATGAGAAGACATCTTTTTTAACGTGTCTGCTATGTTGATGGTGAAGTTTTATCGACACATTCAAGCAGTCATTCAATGCTGTGGTTCACATGGAAGATCTTTTCCAGAACACAAAAGCTTTGGTGTTTTATAAAGGTTTGAGGACAGTTAGAAATTCATTGATGAATTTCTAAAGGTCAGAACATTTTAGTGTCACAGAAATTAGTTTTTTTTTACTTATCAGGGCGTTAGTGAGTAAGATTCAGGGATTGTCCCTGCCATTCAAGTTGGAAACTTGTAATGACTTAACTTAGGCTATGGGAGCAAGACTCGTTGTTTCTGTTATTTCAAATAATCCATTGATTTACTTTTCCATTATTTACAACTCATGACAACCAGTTCCATTCTCTTTACAGACGTACAATACAGCTGCCAAACCGTTCTCATCTGTTGACTCTGTTACAAGTCAAACATCAAGCATGTCTATTAAGTAAGTCTGCTGAAACACCTAGGGTTTTCCTGGACACAGATTCTTGATTAACACTTTGGAATATCAATAGCTGGGAGTTAATTAAGTCAAGGAAATTTAGAAAGTTTAGTTTGCAGGATCACCAAACAATTCGACTGAATGTGACACCAATGTTCTCCATTTGAATTCGTCATGGTATGAGCTTGCTGTTTCTCTGGCTCACCAAAAAACTGTGCTAGGAGATAATCGTTTCTTCTGTAAATTACTCACTTTAGATGTTGGCACCAGGTCTGTGTATTGATTCCAATGCTTTATTCACAAACAGTCGCTTGCTATTCCTGTTGATTTTGAATTTTATGAGATGGAAAACACTGACTATTGACTTATTTTGCTTTCTTTACTGCCGAGAGCTTGGGACAGTTATTGTAGAAACTGGCCCATTACACAAGGTTGGACTGCCGTCAATTAGATGGAATATCAATTAAGGTCACAAAGTGTACATGGAAAATTGTTTTCGATTCTACAATGTCTTAAGAAAATTGCCATTTGGCGCTGCATCTCCTAACCCAACTTGCAGCTATGAATGCTTCTTACAGGTTTTTACTGGTTGTTGTTTTTGTTTGTTCGATTTCACCTTGTTTATTATTATTGTTGTTGTTAATATTATTATTTTATGGTTTGATCATGGTGTGTGCATGTTGTTATTCCTGATGGTTACTGTCAGTTTTGTTCACTCTCCTGTGCATTAGAGACAAACTGACTGTGTGTATCTTTGTAATGTTATGAGTTATTGTCAGCTCCTTTGTATTTTCTTTCATTTAGTTTGATGGTTTATAATTGCAGTTTATAATAGATTTTGGGACTAGCGATTTAGATCATCTCTGAATAGTGTGTGGTATTGTTTATTGTTTCACATCATTATTGGTTCAGTTATTCACATTTTTGTCATCATTTAGTATCTCTTTTGAATTTGTTCTGTTGTTTGCAATAATTATGATTGTGTGCACGTTTGATTTTCAAGAAATCTTCTACTTCTGTTTCTATTTAGTTTAGCTAACAGGAGTACCTAGATGTTATTAGTTTCTAATTGGTTTCTCAAAATTCATTGAAATTGTTTCTAACTTGTGCCTGGTAGTTCGCACTTCTGCTAGTGAATGAGAAACTAGAAATTCAGCAGGTGGTATTAGTAACAAAATCCACATGAACAGTAAATTCAGGTGTTCATATGTGATCATATATGTACATACCATAATGGCACCCATTTGTTCTGACTTGATTCAGACTGTTATAAAAACTTTTTGCATCAGCGCCACCTGTTGAATATCATGTCTTCTGTTGAGTATAAGCATTTTTGTGCACTGTTTCATGTGTGTGTAATTTGTCTAACTGTTACTCTTGTCTGTGGTACCCTGTCTCGCTTTACATATGTAGCTCCACTCTTCACCCATCTAACTATCCACTTTCCCAGTAACAGGAATGGCTATGCTAGCCCCTCCGAGAGTGCACGCTACCAGGAACCCGACGCCGATGGCACCCCCAAGTACCGAGGGTTCACCGACCCTAACCTACAGTCTCGGTCATTCAGTGCTCTACAGAACGTCGTACAGAGCGGCCAAGGTAGTGACACAGTATAGCACCACACTCAACTGCTGTGGTTCATTTTCAAATCTTAATTCGGGAATTGATCGAATTACTGCTGACATTGACCCTCGACCAAATTACCATCAACAACACAATGAGCATCAATGCATTGCGATGACACTTGCGTGCTCATGTAGTGACTGGCTGTGTAAGAGCTTGATGTTTTTCTTTGAAACATCTGTGAACATGCAACCTCTCTTTTGTTTTCTCTTTGACACAATAATTTGTGGTTGTGAAAAGAACTGAAAAAGTTCACAATGTTGACCATTAGCGCCATCTTTGGTGAGACAAACCTGAAGGACAAGTTTACTGCCAAAGTAATTATACCTGTGCACAACAATTTCTGTTTCCTCAGTGATTATTTGTTAAAGTTTAATGAAAAATGAAACTGTCCGACTCCAGTGTACACATGGTCGTAGAATCTTTACATGAAGTGATGCTCATTGTGTTGTTTATCATACTGATTTGTTCCCAATTCATTTCAGATTATTCATTAATACTTCTTGGGGTTTTGTAGGACCATATCGATAAGTCTATATTTAGCCAAATATTTACAGAACCATAGATTTTAATATATATTTTGAAAGTTGAAAATCTGTAGAGTTTGATATTTTAATTAATACCAGTTTGATATTTATTGGGTCGCGTAACCATGTTACATTTTTTATATTTATGTTTCCTTTTTGTTTTATGTAAAATTTGTTGTTCTTTTTCATAAAAATCATGAAAGCCTTATTTGTTAAGGCCCCTCCTACAAAAGTAACATTTTGAAAACGATTCCTTACAGTGTGCTATCTGAAAGTTTCCTGTTAATCTCATCGGCTGTTTCTGGACTATTATGTTCCCAAGTTAGCCAAATTTGGATAGTTTTCTAAGGTCCTACATAACCTTAAATAGAGTTTCAACAAATAATTCAATGCCGTGGTTATTTGTGCTGTATGCAGTGAACATTTGGTGACAGACACTTCCCATTATGGTCCTATCATGGAATCCTCACAAGACGGCCAGTTGAGGTTCAGGGCAATAAAACATAGTTGCTGTCAATACACAGTTCATGACTTTGTGCAATCAACCATTGCCGTAACCTGGATGACTTGGTTTGGCGAGATTTATCAATATTAAAGTTTTGGTAAACAAAAAGTTTATTTTCTGCTTATAATATAGTTGCCACCTGTTCAACTATAATTATTCGATCGTGTGGATTGTATGAAATTGGATTTTCCTTGCTATCATTGTGTGAATGTTCCTCACTCAAAACGGTGTTCATTTTCAGCTCCGTGTACACCGCCGCCAACACCAGCGCAACCCGTCCAGGGTGTTCAGAGACCCCATCATCAACCTCCCTGGGCTCAGGCCTATAACAGCCCACCCATGAGCCCCTCCCAATCTCCTTACCAGCAATCTCAAGCCAAACCCCAGAGATTTGGTCAGCAGCCTCAGAGCCCTATGTCACCCCAGCCTTCACCCATGAGCCCATCTCAGTCGCAACCCCGAAGACAATCTGGTCCCATGTCTCCAGGGTCCCACTCTGGGCATGTCATGGGCAGCCACTACCCTCAATTGTCTCCTAAATCACCGAGCTCTGCTCACCCAGTCAGTAAACCTACGTTTGAGCCTGTAGTCATATCTGGCGTGGAAGGTCCTCCCGATCACCCTCATGTGAAGGCTGTGGTTCATGCCCAATTCAACTCCCCCATGGGTCTTTATTCAGCCAATAATATTCAGCAAACCTACAAACGTCAGGTGGCGGGGATGCAGCAGCATTCATCCAAAGGGTAATGACATGCACAGCATTGCATTAACCTATCCCAGTAGCCAGGTAGATGGCTTGTTCTCAATAATTGATTATTAGTCACTTTACTCCGCATCCTGCCCGTGTTGACCATTTTGTTTTAGGCCAGTCTGCACTGCCACCTGTAGACGAGTTTTGCATCATCATGTCACAGCTTGATATTTATCACAGTATGAAGTAATGCTCTTACTTTACTGGTACATTGAGGTTTCAGTGTGCACAACTGTTGAATGACTTGCTAACGTGAAACACTACTAGTTAACATTGAAATATCGTTGTCATGGTTTTCAGTTGTGATAACTGAGCCATGTTATTTGACTATGTCTAATTGTTGATTTAAAACGAGCAAAAAGAAGTAAATTATTATGAATATTTATTAAAAGTTTGAAATAACTCTGTAGGTAATTGCCACCCAAAATGGTCATTCAGTTTGCAAGTTGTGCACATTAGAGAGACCGTGTCCACATAATCCGTTATCGTTATGTACTCATCAAGCATGTGGCTGATTTTTGTTTGTTTTCATTGTTATTTGCATTGCAGGTATTCGAATGTTTAGTGTGATGTCCTTTCACGTTTTGGACTCAGTAAAATAAAATTAAAATGCCAAAATGAAAAAGAAAAACAATAATTAGGCCAGATTTATGTAGCAAAACTGTAAATTGCTAAGCTTTTACCTGGCTATGAACCCGGGGAGCCGCCATACATTGGGTGCAGCTGTTGTCGAAGCATATGATGCTAAAATGCTCCCATCGTTACCTGAATGGAAAAAAAATTCAAGACCTGCATAAATATAGTGTGACTGTGCATTTCTATTCCTATTTGTGAGTCCAAATCGCGTCATAATAGTGGCAAATATGTCAACACTAAACATACATATTTATTTTCTTCAAAACGCTTTGGTTTCTTTGTCAAACCTTTACCAATTTATAATAATCCACGTACCAGTGTTCCAGTTTTCCTTTTGTTTTTCATGCCACCCTGTAGATCCTGGTGTTTATACTAAATCTGCACCATGGCAAAAGTACGTAAGCTATGATTTGTTGTAACTCCTGGATATTGTCTGCTTCCCTGGACATTCTCATGTCGTCTGCCTCTCTGTTTGCTTTAAGGTTGATGGAACCCTTCAAACTGCCTGCCTGGAGACATGCCAATCGCACTGTGTACATTTGTTTACCTTTGTAAATACTACAATGATAAAACAAATAATAAGTAAATAATAATTGTTGACAAATAGTGGACAAGCATCTCAAATAATTTACTCTGAAACCAATATCTTTGTGTTTCTATTCAGTTATCGTATGAAAAAGAGCGAAAATGCTTTTGTCAGGTTTTCTTTTTGGTCCATTGCTCTAAACTTACTTAAAAGCTCCAAAACTTGCTGAGTTATTTGAAGCCAAATACAGCTTTGCTGCAATCTTTTGATGTTGCTGAAGACTGAACACTGAACCTCCTGTCTTTCTCAGATGTTTCAGACATCTGTCAAATGTGTAGAGGGCAAACTTGAAGTGGTTATAAACTGGATTTCTGTCCCAGAAAAACAGTTGATTATTTATGAAGTTGGTCTTAAATTGTTCCTTTGTCAAAATGGATGTTATTCCTGTATTTCGAAAGAACTAACAATTTGTATTTCTCATGACCAAGCTCCACAAGTTCACTTGTCGAGGCTTGTCATTTTATTCGCCGAGCCTCAAATCTCGAGGAATATTGAACTGTCAGTTTTGCAAGACCTAAAGTCACTTCTCGTCTGATTAAGAAACAAGTTCAGACCAATTTTGTAGCAGTAAGTGTTCTAAATAAAAATTAGCTTCTTAGGCAGAAGATGGGTTTGTAGCTGCTGTAAGTCTGGCCATGAGACTGTAAGATAACATACAAACATACAAGCAAACGACACTTTTCACATAATTTCTTCTGACCTGGCAGAGGTAGTTGTTGTTCTACTATGAATGGTGCAACAAGAATGTGCCTTAAAAGTATTTTCTTGTTAGAAGATTTCCGCTGCATATGGTAAACAAATTTGCAACTGCGAAGCATGTCTTCCATGTTATTTCCCTTTTGATAAGTCTTTACCTTTCTGTTGGTATTTTGATAACAAGTCTTTACCTCATCCTTTCTGTTGGTATTTTGACTCTCAGTCGTGTGTGATGCTTTGGTGTTTGCGTTTGTGTAACAAGTGTTGAAATAACTCGACTGATACGCTTGGTTTGGTGTTCTTGTCTGTGAATATACATATTGAACTGGCGTATGAATTGTATCCGGGTTGTGTTCAAATCTTGTGTAATCGTCAATAGCAGGAATGGTTTTGTAATGAGTTACCAATGGGTATGTCTTGGGTTTGTCTTCAGTAAGATTTTATTTGTTACTGATAATTTCTTGTCTTGGATGGTAACTTTTTCTTGTAACTGCGGTACAACAAGACTTCACAACATTTTCACTTCTAAATGTAATATAGTGTTCATCCCGTAACAGTCCTTCACTGAAACACTGAATATGATAATTGCCACAGAATTTTAAGCAGTAGTGACATATATTTGTACATGATGTCTCCTTGTGTATTTGGTATTGTGTTTTATTACATGACCACTTATACTTCTGGCTAAAACAGGGTGTGTTAACTTCGTTATGAGGTAATGTTGACCAATTGAGCCGTGGAATATGACTTTTCATTCACAGTACAGTACATCAAAACAGGGAGAACATTCCAATCTAATAAAAGACAAAATTCAGAGGAAAGAAGCATCAGTGGTAATGTACCGTAAACGTTCGGGTTAACGCCCATGCTCAGTTAACCGCCCACCCCCTGCTTAAGGTGGATTTTCGACTTAACCGCCCATTGCTCGGTTAACCGCCCACCCTGGATTTTTTGAAGTTTCATGTTTAAGCGCCCATGTCTGGTTAACCGCCCACCCCCGATTTTTTGGGTTTGCCAATTTAACCGCTCAGGGCGTTAACCCGAACGTTTACGGTAATAAAACAAATATTAACCAACCGCTGGCCTATATAGATGATGGGTGAATGGTGCAGCCTGAGGCCAAAGACATCGCTCCCCACTGGTCCACATGACCTGATATCACCCTAGGGATTGGTCCATATTTATATAGTACTCTAATGCAATGCATCTAATTACCACGATGGCTTACTAATAATCACTGGAGCCACATTTTCGCAGAGATCACTTTCTCTTTCACTATAGTAGTGACATTTGGTCCGTGAATTTTAAATTCTGGAATGAACATTGTTAATATAAGCATCGTGTAAATGAAATGGTGTACAGGACAGTACGTTCATTCTACCCTTTGGTATAATGAAATTGGTATGTGTTCTAAAACCCTTTCTGTCTGTGAATGAAAATTGTTAGTCTTGCCTGTCAGTCTCTGTGCATGCATTGCTGTGTGTATCAAGTAGAACGTGGAGTTTGTTCCTTCTATAGGAAAAAGTTATATTTCTCCGACCCTGTGGACCAGAGAAGGTTTGTTGTCAAGCCAGCATGCTGACAACTAAACTGTGCTTATTGGGCAACTCATCTCTTTACTTTAGTTTTGTTCAAAGTTGTGTTCTTTGTTGTTACGAATTCCAAATGATACATTGGCTAAATAGGCCTTCACAGTATTTTTAAATGCATGACCATGTTCAGTGAGTAAACACTTAGAGCTATATATAACCTAATCTTTGTTTTTATGTGGAATAAAAGCTATATAATATGGCGGATTAGCTTTTTTAGTTTTACATGCTAATTGCATTGGCTACACCAAATGGAATTCATTTATTGGCTCTGTAGCTGGATTCGCATGCATACTTGAAGTTGGCACTTTTGGCTTGACTCGATTATTATTGCTTATGGAGCTTAAATTTTCGTCGAAAATAATTTTACGTCTTGCAATTAACTTTGAGTTGAACAAAATGTTGATATTCAACATGTTATTGTAAAGTCTCGCCTGTTTCACACAGAAATAATTTCCAAAATTCACCTTTTTATGTGCCCACATATAAATATGTGAGCATTATGCCGTCATCTCCGTCGGTCTGTCTGTCCGTCCGTCTGGCGTCCACTGCTTTATCTCCTTTGACGTATGTTCATGAAATTTTGCACATATTATGTTTCTTTCATGGATGGGACAGCATGAGTGATGTTTCGGACTGATCCGACCACTGGTGTGCTCCCTAGTGGCAATTTTAGTTTTTTGCGCTATATCTCTATATCATCAAAGGTTCTCAACGTATTTTCATAAAATTTGGCATATAGGCATCTATTAGTGAGATGACGCTTTCCCCCCCGTTTTCGCATGGATTCGACTTAGTTTACGCCACCCAGTGGTCAGTTTTGCTGTTTTTTTGTGCCCATGGCTATATCTCCTAAACCGTTTGCAGGATCTTTGCTAAATTTAGCAAGTGTATTTATATGATGTTGACAATGGATGACAACAACTTTCCAACAGATCTGACTTCCGGTGTGCCCCCTAGTGACAATTTTAGTTTTTTAGGTTTACCTCTGTATCTTCAAAGGTTCTTCCATGGATTTTCAGAAAATTTGGAATATAGGCATCTATTGGTGAGATGATGCCACTAGGTGGCGCAAACTACGTCAAATCCGTGCGAAAACGGGAGGATAGCATCATCTCAAAAAAAAATAATTTTTTTTTGAGATGATGCTATCCTCCCGTTTTCGCATGGATTTGACGTAGTTTGCGCCACCTAGTGGCCATTTTTCCTGTTTTCGAGTCTGATTTGTGGCGTCCACCCCTTGATCAACCAAACATTCTAAGGATGATTTTGAAAATTGGCGTGTTTGTTCTCAGTGTGAAGAGGACGGTTGACGGTAACGAATTCGTCTACTGTTGCGCCTCCTAGTAGTAGTTTAGTTTTGTTTTGTTTTGTGCCCATAGCTGCATCTCCTAAATCCACTGCAGGATCTTTATTAAATTTAGTAATTGTATTTATATGAAGCCAACAACAGACCTCGACATCTTTCAGGCAGATCCAGTGAATGCTGTGTCCCATAGTTTCAATTTCATTTTTTCCGTTTTCCTTTGTTTCTCTGAAGTTCTTTGACAGATTTTTATAAAATTTGGTAAATGGCTTTCTATTAAAGAAGTGATGGCATTTTCCCGTTGTCAGGTGGATTGGTTGTTTTGCGCCATCTAGAGGCTATTTTTATGAAACAAATGAACAACCCTAGAAGCAAACCGTTTGCGCAGCATTTGTGAGTGCATTTCAACGCTCCGCATTGCTCTTGTTATTTTTCAAGGCCTTCTAACATTGCTGTGAATGGCCACACCTGCTCAAAACATTTTCTGATGGTAGCTTATACAGAGCTTGTAAATAGTGAAGTATTTATTTGGTGCATAGTTTCAATTGTCTGCCATATTATATCCTAAATAATTTACGTTTTGCTGTTAACAGATTTCATAATTAGTTTGTTCTTGAGAATGTTGATTGTATGATGTTGCTTGGTGCATGAGTTGAACATACCGTATGATGAAAAGTAGTTCAGGGTTGGTACCAGCCGTATTGTGAAAAGTAGTCCAAGGTTGGCACCAGTTGTATTGTGAAAAGTAGTCCAAGGTTGGCACCTGTGGTATAGTGAAAAGTAGTCCAAGGTTGGCACCAGCTGTATTGTGAAAAGTAGTTCAAGGTTGGCACCAGTTGTATAGTGATAAGTAGTCCAGAGTTGGTACCAGGCACTTGAAACTCAGTGAATGAATTATGTGAAGGAACCAAAAGAGTCGCTGATTTCAACTGATATTCATTTCTTACAAGCAAATGCACATGGCACTTTCACACCCGAGACATGTTGAAAGACTAGTTCAGTTGTATGCCCTTTGTTAGCTAGTATTCATCAACACGACATGGTCATTTGATCTGGGAATTCTGTAACCAAGTTTTAGCTGCAACACAGATTTGGAGACATTGAATTCTCTCCCGTTATGAATGCTGAGTATTGGGGTGCTGTATTTGACACAAAGATATGATGTGTAGTGTGCTAGACTAGAGGCGGAGTTAACTGCTTCTATGCAAATGTCAGTTGTCTGGGTTTTTAGGGGTGTGTCACTATTTTGATGAAAGTTCTTGGGTTTACATCCATTTTGGCTAAATGACAGTATGGTAAGTCTGTGTTGGTAGTCATTCCTATACTTACTTAATAGGTCGAAGTCCTTGGGAATTAACAATGTAACCATTGGTTACGGTTTTGCTGGAGTTTTGATAGGTGTTATTAGATTGCATGTAATAACGAAAGTGTTTGGTTATTTAGCAATTGGTTTGCTCAAGTTGACAAATTTAATTTCAGGATTGTTCTGTGTGCAAAACGAACAGTTTGGCTCACCAGCATGTGTGTTTGCGTGAACTAACTTTGCATGACCTGTTGGTTTTATTAACAGGAATGTCCAAGTAAACGTTGATGACCAGACCAAAATGTATGTGCCCTCGGATACTTGGAAACTTGTGCATGAGGAAGAATCTAAATCCACCGACTTGAAAGAGTCGCCTGGCACAGCCAAGTCACGCTCTTTTAAAAAACTCGAGGAACACGTGCATGGGTAAGGAATGTTGTCAGGAACATATTGGATAAAAGTTCAAGCAAGGGGATCTATGCGGTTGTGTCAGTGGGTTGCAGAAGATTTATCATTTTGTATGACATCTTTGAAATGTGGTTTTCATTAAGGTTACAGTCATGCATGGTCTCTTGTCCGGAGAAGTCTCCAGATGTCACTCTAACGTAGCATTATTGTTTGCACCCAAATGCACTAGGTTAAAGAAGGTCTTACTAACCCTCTCTGCATTCACTTGAGAATGTTACAGTTCTGAGTGAGCACACAGCATGTTTTTCCTGTGTTTGGGTAATTAAGTGTAATATGAATGTTACTTCACTGTACATGAAAGGTGTGTCATACTTTGTTGTTTGTATCCATATCTGATTATGCATACCAACCTAAGAATTGTTGTCTATCTCAAAGTAATGTCACTTATTCTCTCTTGAAGTATTTAGAGCACGATTTGTAACCTCTCCTTGCTAACATTTTAGAAATGGGATTGTTCTCCTTTGTGATTTCAAACCATTTTATCTTAATATTTGACAAAATGATATTGTCTCAGATGTGTTGTCGCTTTGATTGGTTATCAAGTGCACACTACATCAATACTTGTGTACTATTAGCATGGTATGCATATCTAAATTTCAGTGCTCCACAGTCACTGCAGACTGGACACACTGCTCCACCCTCCAAGCCGTTCTCTCCACCTGTGGCCAAGCCTGCATCCGGCCCTGCCCCAGTTAAGTGGCAGCCCACCCGTCCGGTGGGGCCCAGGAAGCCCACAGTGGGCAAGAGAGGTGCCGCCCAGTTCAAGGAGCCTGTCGCTGGCAGTGTCAAGATCCCAGTTTGCAGTAGCTGTGGCTCGCCTATCAGGTGTGTATAATCAGTACATTGTGCGATACGTTTTTACTCTCTCTTGGTGAAATAAACTGGTCATAGGGGTCAGTGTGTGTGAGAAAATACAGAGATTGGGATTTGGTTTAGTCAAAAAAATCCGAAAATGCCATTTGTTGTTACTGGCCAATCATAAACAATCTGTTTTTACTCATGATGCAACTGAACGAGAAATACTGTAAAGAATTACGGTCACTCATTGAGATACAGTCTGGAGGTTAAAAATGAAGCTGGCGAATCTTCAACTATTTTAAAAATTATCGGTCAGCCTGTCATGTGCCTAATTCAAAAACTGCCATAATGTGCCTCATCTCATCTTCGTAGTCATCTCACTCTGATATGTGATTTTCCGCTCTGTGTCTGAGGGAGTTGACAATGGGCTGTCTATGTTGAAGTGGATGGTTAGATGAGAAATTAAGGTATTGGTCGGTGTGGGTAGGCTTATGATAGCTGGTGATTTTTATATGACCAGTACATGAATGCATAAATCAAGAAATGGTAACTTGCCACCAGTTTTGGTTTCCATGGTGAACCGGATACATGGGTCAGTAGAGATGATGTGAGTAGTGAAGACGTCAATGCTGTTGCTAGGTAGTGTAACCAAGGTATCATCTGTGTAGTGAAGCTAGATGAAAGGGGTACTATGAGTGCTAGTTAACTATTACTTAAGAACACAAGCACCACGGGTGTTTCAGTCTCTGATGAGAGCCGATTGTAGTTTGCTAAATTTCAAACTCATCTCCTAGTAAGTGAGCTTGCATGTACTTTTAACATGAATTCAGGAGAGGATGAATAATCTGTTTAACCATACAATATGTAGTTTTCAGATTATGAAGGTTTGGTTGAGATCCTCGACATATTTTACAGTCTTTGAAAATGGCCTTGCTCATCCAAATATTCCGGCAGTCAATCATTCATACATTTATCGTACAATTGTAGCAATTCCAGTCAGTGATCTGCTAAGCTGTACTCACTTTCAACTGAATCGAATGAAAATAAAGAGTTATGGGAAATCTAACTTTATGTGCAAATATTAAAATCATTATCCTAAACATTATTGTAATTTCTGTTGAATAGGGTAACTGTTGTTTTTTAGTTTTATTTGAAAATCAATTTTTAACTTATCCTTCACCTTGTTACTGTTTTCGTGCATCAGAGGTCCTTTTGTCCTTGCCCTGGGTAAGAGCTGGTGTCCTGACCACTTTGTCTGCGCCAATCCCAACTGCGGCACCAAGCTGATTGACATTGGATTCGTGGAGGAGGCGGGGCAACTGTACTGTGAGCGGGATTATGCGAAGTTCTTTGCTCCTGAGTGTGGTTCTTGCAAGCAGCCTATTGTTGGGGTAGGTAGAGGTTTTAATTAGGTCTGAGTACAGAGTGTTTAATGGCTTGCTGATTGAGAAATGTGGTCTGAAAATTAAGGGTTCCGGTCACTGAATTATTTCTTCACTCACTGAGTTGCTGCGTTATTTGGGAACAATGGCCTGTTGTGGCATCAAGTGGCACATACATGTTCTTCTACTGGCGGGTAGTGGACGACATAGGACAGCAAACTTTTAGCTTGACAAAAAGTACCATTTGTGGTAAATAGCCATCACTGTACCATATGTGTGTTGCTAAAGGAACTTTCTTCCTTTTAAGCTACACAGTTTGGCCTGTCGCCACTGCTTTGTAAATTTTCTGTTGGTTTGCAGAGATGCCTACTGTTACGGATTTACATAGCCATATTCTGCATACTTTCAGGGCCTAAAAAATCTTGTATGGATTTTCAAATGTTACGGATTTTGAGCATTCATTTCTTTTCAAAAAATCAAATGAAAACTAAAATTATCTTTAAAATCATCCGTGTTTCGAATCGCCAGCTCGGCGATGATCGAAGGCAGAAGTTCCAGAAAGTGATGGAAATTGTCGAGAACGCAAGATCCAACCAATAAGACGTATCCCGAGTACCAGAGTGTAGAATGCAATTTGCAAGCAAAATTCCCCTTTTGTGATTGGTCAGTTGCTGCAGTATTTTAACGACTGGCCTATGAAAAATGCGCTTACGTGGTTTTGCATTGTGGGATATCGTATGCTTTGGAAATCGTGTTAAGATGTCGAGAGTGAAACTTCAGAGACGAGTATACCAAGGAATTGATTACATTTAGAAAACAAGAATGAAATTAACCGTATTTAATGACGCTGTATTCAATACTTAGAACCCTGTTGCCAACAACACCGTTTTGAATCAGGAATTACTAGGTGTGGGGCCATGGTAGTGTGGCGCCATGGTGGTGTGGGGCCATGGTGGTGTGGGGCCATGGTGGTGTGGGAAAAAATGAATCATGCTGGCACCAAAAGCTGAAAAACATTGATGAAATTAAAAGTTGTTTTGGCGTGTATCGATCCATGTTTCGATTGAAATTTAAACCTTTGTAAAATGTCGATTTTTAAGCTGAAGGTCACAGATTATCTCCTTTATGGGTTGACAGCCCTGGGTTTGGTAGATGAAACTTTTGCTCATGAGGAAATTTGTCATACTGGATGACCAAAGTCATGGCAAGGCATGAATTACGTAGACGCAAGAATCTCAAAACACATGATTTTGCTTGATATCACCATGCTTTACAACCAAACCACATGATCACACTAACTTTTTGCACCTGATTTTGTATCTATGGACGGACTGCTGCCCAGGTGTTCAGTGCAGTGTGCCTGGACTTCTGACCAGAGTCTGCCTTATGTACCAATGTACCATAAAAGGCATACATCTGTCCTTTGGCTTGCTATGTCATTGTTTGATGCGGTTTCTTGTATATCTTGCTGTCATGAAAGTATCCCTAATTTTACATTTCTTGTCCATTTTGTAGGACACCGTCAATGCTCTTGATAAGCAGTGGCACCCTCAATGTTTCGTCTGTACTCAGTGTAGAGCTCCAATTACCAGTGGAAATTTCCACGTTGAGAATGGAATGCCTTACTGTGAAAATGGTGAGAATCCTTGGAAGCGACCTAAATGACCATAGTTGGTACCGTTCTTTATTTCTTTTGGAAATCAAGCTGGTGATGCAGTATTTTTATAGTTTCTCACTTTTCCAAAAAAGAAAATCCTGAGACAAGCAAATATGATGCGGCATTTACTTTTTACTCATCGCCTGGTGAAATCATGGCATTTCAAACCTTTTTTACCTTTGCTAACATGCCTTTGTGCAGCTTTTCAAAAGAAAATGAGACCTTGGCTAAAATTGATGTGGCTGGATGCTTCTTTTTGATTTAGTCGGTGAGTGTGGGTCTCGAAATACCTTGGGGTACAGACCAGAACCAGTTATGCTTTGTTTTGACCTAATGAAAAGATCGTCTCTTCGTTAGCACCAACCTAAGTGTGTGAGTCTCAAATTCTTTTATTTTTGAGTTAATTCAAACAGTTGTGTCCTTTAACCCATGTACACTGATTATTTGTAGACTGGTTCAGCCTGTTCCAGACCAAGTGTCATGGATGTGACTTCCCCATTGAGCCTGGCGACCGTTGTGTGGAGGCCATTGGCAAGAACTGGCACTCAGAGTGCTTCAACTGTGCAGTAAGAATACATTAATTTCAGTTAAAACAACTCCCTCTTTTTGGCAAGTTTAAGTAAAGCAGATAGAAACTCACCTTCTGTCAGAAAAACTAACTTATGATTTACGGTTCTTTAGGACCTTATGAACTTGTTTACTACCATTCCAAAGATTCGTTTCAAAAATTACCATTTGTCAATTTGAAAGCTATTGGAGTGTTTGAATAGATATTGTTATATATAAAATATGTATTTCTAAAGATTATGAAGTTAACCTACATATTTAAATTATTTCGAGTTGTCGTGTAGAATTTTAATGTTACTGTTGGCTACAACTTGTACGAGAGTGGTGGATAACTGAAGTAAATGTACAACATGGTGGACAAGATATCGACACACTTTGGCATTTTGCAGACTTGCCAAGTCAACTTGGAAGGGAAGCCATTTGTCCCAAAGGTTGGTCGGCCTTACTGCCAGAAACACGCGCGTTAATGTCTGATCGCACTGGTTGTTCATCCTTCTACATACGACAATACTGAAGCACTGAAAGATATCAGAGAGTGAAACTGTGATTAACTTTGTCTACTGTGCAGCAGAGTCAGTTTAGTGCAATTCTGTGCCCTACGCAAGGTTTTAGATACTCTAACGTTACTATTAATGGGATCCTAGTGAACGGGAATATGCGGTTGATTGGTTGCGGTTCAAGCTTAGCTTATCTCTTATGGAATTGTGTTAAGTATCACAAGAACAATGCTGCGTTTATCATGTTTTAAATTGTGTAGTGTTAGTGTAAGTATGTTATCACCATTTGCAATTTTTTATCAACTGCTTACAATTCTTAAATGCATGAAAGTTTGGTTGTACAAATGAATGTAACTAGTTTCACAGGTGCTTGTATAGCAACTGATGACTGGTGAAAATATTCTAAACTTAAATTATGCTTATTCAAAAGTTCATGAATTAATTCTTTGGGAATTAAGAAATTAGGATTTGAGAATTGATCTTGCCAATTTTGATTCAAGTTTTGTTAGTTATGCAATTAATCATGTGTATTTCGTCATGTTAAATCTTTATGTTAGTCGGTGTGCCATTAATGTGTTGATATTCAAATGTTGGGAGAATTGCACTTTACAACAGTTTGTTCAGTAATCTAGTGCATGGAGTGTTCTGTTGCTACTAGTATCCTGTGTCTTTATTAACCAGATTTCATTTATTAAATGTGTTGGTTATTTAGCTTTTATGGCTTTGTATTAGGATTGTGATATTGACTTCCTAGCATATTTAATAAAATTTCATGATACATGTTTTCGTGATTTTTAACTTGTTGCTTTGTTTTTGGCTATGTATTGCTTTTCGAAGTGTAAAGATATTTCAATCTAAGGTTGGTATGTGAGCCCCCTGAAGACACATACAGAGCTACGATACACTTTTGTCCTATTTTTCAGCTCAAATTTGACGATTGTGTAAAAAGTTTTACCTTGTTGTTTATGAAACATACTACACACTGCACTCAGCCCAGTATGCGTGCCAATGTCATCGTCATGATGAACCATTATAGTCCAGCGAGAACATGAAATACACTAATTTTTCATGTAGATGGCTCAGAACAGATAATCACGCAAATGCAGGGCTCATGACAAAGGTCACCGACAACTGCACTATCAAATTGGTGGAATTGATATTCTTAGCTCACACATTTTTTGTAGGAGTGAGACCAAACACAATTCATACAAGGTTCAAATGGGTCACATGACCAGTACGAGTGAGACCGAACACAATTCATACAAGGTTCAAATGGGTCACATGACCAGTACGAGTGAGACCGAACACAATTCATACACGGTTCAAATGGGTCACATGACCAGATCACACGCAAGTGTATATTAATCGCACCAAAAACAGAATGTACATTTTCATTAGGAACTATGGCCTTTAAAATCTGAGCAAACAACCAGACCGTCAGAAACGCGTTGAACAAAATGAAAGAAAACCAGATATTAGGATTAACCTCTTGGTCAATTTGAAGTCGGCCACCAGGGTCTGCCAACTTGAGTATAAACTGGAAGATTCCACTTGACAAAACCTGCAATGTTCTGAGCTTGTATTCCATGTGTGCTTGTTATGAGGTCTTCACTTGAAAACACCAGTGCACAAAATGTTTTTCAAAGTCTAAGACGTTTTCTGGAGATGTATTCACAAATTTGAGGATATTGGACTGCGTACATTTGATTAAGATTGAATCATATTGGAGGGTCTAGCAGATTACAAAAATACATGTCATTCGCAGTGCAGTTTGATGTGCACTGAAAATGTAGTAGGGTATACTACAATTCCTACTTTAGTTGGTATTGAAACCAGCTCGCATGTTGTGATATAAACTCATCTAATTGGGTAAAATCTCAATTATGATTACTGGCCAATCCTAGCTTCATTTTTATCATTCATGTCGCACAAAAGCAAGATGTACCCTTGTTTGGAATATGGAAATTGTTTCGTTAACTAGTAGGGCAAAGGTCAGGAAGTAGAAATTGATGACTTGTCAGTGATTCCCAACGAAATTAAAAAACCTAAAATCCCGACACACACATACACATATATATACATACACATATATATACCCATTTCACCAGAAATCCAGATGGTTCCGCAACATTATCACCTTCATGTTCAGAATGTTTGTAAGAGAATTGTGACAATATTTACTCCATGGAAACGTCATGGAGATTGAAACCGAGATCAAAACCTGTGTTCAGACATTGGAGATTATGGCGAATATAATTTAAGTCAACTGCTCTGTATGGGCGACCAGCTAAATATAAGGTGGAAATGTATATATATTTTTATTGTCATTCAGTGTGGTAGTGAGAACATGTGTTGAAAAAATACGGCAATGCACCCAATATTTTTGGAATTAATTTGTTTGAGTTACATTTCATCATTGTACAGCTGTTAATGTTCAATTCTTAAGCCAAGTGGTCATCTCATCTTGAATAGCCAGCAACTTGAGTCACAGGAGACGTGTACATGCACCACTGTTGTATCTACCCTTTTATTGTATAGTAGGCAAATCCCAGTAAAAGAGCTGAAACATTTTCTTGATTAACTGATGGTTTCAATGTTCTTGTTCGAAACTCAGACAGAATCCTATCATGGTAAGTAATATTATGAGACCAAATTTACGAGAGTAAATGACTTAATTAGACTTTTATTTTTAGCCAATTAAACAGGGCAAGATGAAGTTTTAATTTTTATTAAAGAAATCTGTCAATGCAACATACAAATGAGGGAGAATGTTGTCGATAATGGCAAGACCTCTGGGAGTTGTTCTCATTCCATTGCCATCCAGTAATAGAAGACCGTTCGAACACAACTGTTTTACCACGTCCACAGACTCAAAAATTGTGATCAGGCTCGTATCACAGAACGTACTCCAAACAGAATTTCTTACACCCACGTTTGTCCTTAAACCCAACATGAGGACCTCAAACAGACAGTCCAGGAGTGACTGTTGTACTCTTCTCCTTGTTCCATGACCATACATCTCAACTTCCCTCATCCATGGATCTGGTTCTAATGTTTGGATCCTGGCCTCTCTGCGACCATCACAAATCACTCGACTGTGTGCCCCAGGTCCTAAACCTATGTAAAGTGACCCATTCCAGTATGAAGTATTGTGCTTACTCACAGCTCCATTCCTTGCAAAATTAGACACTTCATATTGACACCATCCATCTGCATCAAATCTGTCAACAGCATATTGGTACATGTCCGCCTTCACATGATCTTTGGGTACGGAAAGTTGATTGTTAGAAACGCTTTTAAAAAGCGATGTTCCTCTTTCTAACGTAAGCTCATATAAAGACACGTGATCATCACAAATATTCAAGAGAGCAGAAAGTTCATTTTTCCAAGACTCTAATGCCTGTCGAGGCCGGCCAAACATGATATCCACTGATGTGTGTCCCTTGAACAATTGTTTAGCAGTTTCCAAACACTGCAGAGACTGATCAACAGTGTGATCCCTGCCTAGAACTTTGAGGTCTTCATCCAGCAATGTCTGTACCCCCAAGGATACACGATTTACACCTGCTTTTTTAAATTCTTCTAATTTTTCACTTTGTACAGAGGTTGGATTACATTCTATGGTGACCTCGGCGCCATCTTCAAGTATTCCCTGAACAGCACTGACGATACTAGCGACCACATCAGGATGTGCTAGACTTGGAGTTCCACCTCCAATGAAAATGGAAGTGATATGTTTTATTCCCGACATCTCAATAATGGTCTCTGCCTCTTGCACGAGACAATTCTGCATCCTAGATTGGTCCACATTTCGTTTCACATACTTGTTGAAATTACAATACGTACACCTCCGCTGACAGTATGGCCAGTGGACATAGAGGGCAGCCCTTTTTTGATAATACTTTGGAAACTCAACAGGTTGTTCCGGCGTAACCACAGTTTTGCAGGCCGCAGGATCTTTATGTTTGGCACGACTGAATCTTGTAAACGAAGAATCAGACACCAGTTTCAAAATGGACGATCTTCTAAGAATGCCCACACACATATTTGCAGCTGATTGATTGTACTTATCACCAGCCTAAATGTTAATTGCTTGATTGGCGTAGACCTGGGTGTTTCAGTTACCACTTTGAATCTGTCTGTTCGGTAGCAGCGACCAGAGAGTGCTCCTTACTCTCTTTCTTGTCCAAATATGTCTGTACTTCATCTCCAATTTTCTTCAGTTTCCGTTGCTTCATAGTGGGCCTTATACCTTGTGTGTACAAGAAAAAAACACCAAAAATTGCTCCAGTAGCTAAAAACATTCGAAATTTATTCATGGTGCTTAACCTCTGTACAGCAACGACGTACAAAAAAGTCACAGTCAAATGTAGTCCCAGGGCTATTTAAACTCGATGACTTGGTCTACCAACTCTGTAACATATATATATATACATATATATCAGTGGTTGATTTAGCAACGCCAAAAATTCCAAGTTACCACAAATTTGCCACAGCCAGTAACAGAGTCAGACAATATATCACTTGAAATTTGCTTCTTCAAAATTTGGGGTGACATCCACAGATTAATTTTAAATTAATAACATTTTTTTTCCAAGCTTCAATATCTGGTTCACAATTGTTCAGTTTATAACGTAAAGTAAGTGCATTTGCCACCCTCAGCAGTTAGCACATATCAAACACACACTCAAATTGCAACACAAAGTAAAGAAACCAAGTTAGAATCGTTTGGCAAAAATTGTGCAAGGTCTGACCATGAAACATGCGCCTTCAGTGTTTCTGATCATTTGCAATCTCCGTAAGTGAGAGGAATTCAGTTACACTGAGTTAAGATGAACCAATCATATACAACTGAGAAATACATCTGAATAAATTACGAACTCAGGTAAAGATTTTTTTAAGCAATCGGAGAGTCAACATTGGAAGCCATGTTGAATGAGGGAAAAATGGCAACCATGGATCGTCAGACATGGTGATGTGTTGCGTAAGAAAAATGTATACAGCAATACTCAGCGATTGATGTTTATTTAGAGAAGAAATGGAACAAGTATGAGTAATTTTAATGGTGACACGGGCATGTAATGTTTTGGTCAGCAACTCCCGATCTCATTAGGGTGACCTCTGTTTTCATTTGGCAACCTGAGATTTACTAAACAGAACCATGTTCCAATCCACACCACAAGATATTCCCATTGAGCATCAACCAACCCAAGAATTGCAGACAATCAACACAAGTCACAACTCACATTCAAAACACAATTCAAGTCAGCAGAACAAGTGCACCGGTTGATTAAAGATGCCTGGCAATGCTATGCCTATGGCTCAACATGAACTTCAGTTCAAGTTATGTTGACTAAATTGTATCCAGAGACATGGTATGTGTTAATTATAACTCCATGTGGATATATGCATGTTTCATTCGCTTTTACTTGCTGTATTTTGAAATGAGTAACTTTTTATGGGGATGCATTCAGCCCGGGCGATGTAATTGCCTAGTCCAAGATGGGCTAGAGAGCACAGGCATCCTCAGCTTCTGATTGTCCCCAATACACTATATATAATATTACAAGGTATGACACTCGGGAGCAGGCCTTCATGCAGCGTACGTCCTGGGCGTCCATTTGGACGCCCTAACACTAATGTAGACGCCCTGGCAAGGACGCCCAATGTATCATTTGGACCCCCTGTCAATCAGAATTTCTCCAGATTGGACACCCACATTGAAAGATTACTAAGACTCCCAGTAAATCAAAGGGAAGTTGGCCCTTTCAACTTGGAAAGAAATATACAAAGTATTTAAAATGTTGCAATATTCAAACTGTTTTCTAACTATTTGGTAGACCTGTCAATCATTAGCACGTGGTTGGTTGCCAGAGTGTCTGCTTTCAATAAACTCACATGCCACTGCCATTCTGTACTTTATATAGGGACATGGACCTTGCTTAACTCCAAACTGGTGTTTCAGAGCTGTAATTTCATGTACTTCATCTTTTTGTAAAAATACCAAAAGCAAAATAAATGTCATTACTTTAATAATATGATGTGCCGCAA
>NMRA01000064.1:412095-443672 GCA_002633005.1 Phoronis australis | reverse complement strand
TCACAGATTTTTGGGACAATATTCCCTTATTTGGTATTTGACCACTGAATGGTCACTGGCATTTTGATAGAAAATGTAATTGTGAGGTCAAAGCTGTTGACGAAATAATATTTACTGACTCATTTTTGTCATTTTGCAGAAATTACAGTGGTGGAATGAGGAAAAAAGAAGACATTGAACTATCTGGTGCTTACGTTAGACCAAACTATGTACCGAAAAATACACGTAAGTTGATTTAGAACTGTAGGGCTGTTAGTTAGATGATGAACTTTTGAATGATATCAATAATAAAAGCAAGTAAAATAGTTATACCAGGTTGGTTGTTTGATGACATTCCAGTGATGTTATATGTCGAGGGGGTATTAGTGTTGAGGGGGTATTCCATCCAATTTTTTAAGATAATTAACTAGGTTTTCTGTCAATAGATTTTTTGCCAACAAAATTTATCCCCTTAGGTCATTGAAGTGAAAAATGTTGAGGAATCAAAATTGAATTGCAGGCATTGAATTGTACACGCAAACTGTGATTCTATTCAGTAACCATTTCTTTATACACATCAATTGGAAGTACTCCTCAAATTGTATGATGAAGCAGTTGACTTTATCATTTTTGTTTGATTGCTGTTTCTAAGGTTTTCTTGGCACTACTATTGGCATTTGGTGCTTTGGTTTTCTTTTCATATTCAGTTTACTATTCATGTTTCTCTGTATCCTTAATCAGCTGCTACATTATTCTAAAAATAAATCACGTTTTAACAAGATGATAAACATATTTGCTATTTTTAGAATAGCAAGTATTTATGTCACACCTAACTCATGTCCCTTTCTTCACAGCTTGTAGGAATGAGAAAGACAAAATTAGACTGGCCAACATGATGGCCTATGGTGAGGACCTTCCACCGCCAACACAGGAGAAAATGATGAAGCGGTTGAACCCACCAGATGATGAGCCACAGATGGATAGATTTGATGAGCGTAAGTGTCTACCTAAAATTGTTTTTGTCTTCACAAACATCTTCCATTTACAACAATATGGCGTAATGGAAAATTCTGCTTCTGTCAAATGTGTTTTAAAAAAATAGAGAATTATAATTATAATTATAATTATTAATTTCACAATTTTGTATTGTGGAGTAGTCATCTTGAGAAAAAAGTGAAGCGCTGAGCTTTTTGAACAGCTCTTTGTGAGTTTTTGTAAATTGGAACATCTGCATTTCTGCAGTTGTTTTTGTTCAAATTTGAAAAAAAAAAATTTGTTATCTTTTTGATATGCTACTTGCTGTAAGTCTTGATGTTCGGTATTTTTGATTTTTCTTTCAGTTTTGGATTTAGTATGCGTCAAAATTTCAGGCCATGTTTGAGTGGAATATTTCTTCTGCAAACAAACCCCAGTGGTTAGACATCTAATGATCTGTATAGACAAATAATTCAGTGGCCAGACTCACATATTCTATTATTGAATTGTGTACACAGTGAGACCTGAGATCCTATCTTGTGGGCGGACCTAAAAAGACTGGTTATTGCAGAACCTGTAAATCCAAATAACCAGTAACTACCTTATCCTGAGATCAGATGCTGTGCGTGGTCTTTCTGATATTCACAGTTGATTTACTAGAATGTGCTTGGTCTGATCTAAGGGTTGTTTCTCCACCCTTGCGATGTTCATGGTACTTGCTCTTGTATACGCAATTGTTCACGTACGTGTTTGCATAATCGTGTTCTGGTTTACAGTACAACAGGAAGTGGAAGAACGACAACAGTTTCTGAACGAGATGGAACAACTGGGTAAAGGCAAGCAGTACAGGCCTATCATAGATACTGAGATCTCACAGGTAGGACACCTTGCACGTTGCACAGAGTTGACAAAAATGAGGAATCGATCAAGTTTGATTGTTGTGATCTGTTGAAGAAATACAAAGTTACTTCTGACATTAAGTACTAACATGAATTATCAGATAAAAAACACAAAGCCTGATGTTGTTATAGCTAGTGATGAAAACTGCTGTGCTGGGGATCATTCACTTAATTGGAGATGTTTTTAATGGGTATGTTATTTTTAGTGTTATCCATTATGTTTGTCCTTTGAAAACTGTGTGTCCTCATCATGACATTCTAGATCTACCAGTGTAAAGTTTATTGTTATTTTTAAGTTACAAAAATCCATCAGGTGAACGGAGTGGCGACTATTTTAAAGCTTCTAGTCTCTTGTGGCAAAAGGTCTCTTCTAACATGCAGTGCTTGACTGAGTTAAGGTAAAGTTACTGGTCTGTCACAGATATTTCCCTGCTGAAAATCGCATCAGATTTGTGTGGGAGAGTCTTTCCGTTTCCACGCTACATTTGCTGTAGCCTCATTTGTCTCTATTTTTGTTTTTAGAAAATTCGCGAAATGGAAGTTATTGACAAGAAAAGGACAGATGAACTGAATAAACTAATTGAAGCAGAAAGAAAGGGGCGAGATAAAGAAGCAGGAATCCCTGATGTTGAAGGAGCAGCGGACTGATGTTTGGTTGACTGGCTTAAGCAGAACTGATACTTTAACTTATTTCATAACATTCCAAACAATTCTAAAACTTCAAGGGGGGGGGGTGATTGGTGTTAATGGAGGATCAAACGATACAACAAGAGCAGCATATGTGGTTTATTACAGAAACAAATCTGAGCACATCTTGATCTAGCTTGTAATTGGGAAATTTATGACATGTGTCCTTTTGACAATGAAAAGTTACCATTTGTGTGCGTGGGAAACAGTGAAATGCAATGCATAGGTATTGTCATTATGTTGGGACTTGTATGTGCTTCAGTGACAAGTGTTATTTTATGACGTGTGAGACAAAAGTTCTGAAATCAGGCAAGTTAACATGTTTAGTTTTTCTTTTGAACTGTGTCCAGGATTATTCTCATAGACAATATTTTTGTTCCCACACTTTGTATTTCACTTTGAAGTTGCAGATTTTTTGAGCCTCCGGAAACGTTCTCCATATTACTTCAATGAAAGGATTTCAAAGTTTTCAAAATGCGTTCAAATCGTAATTTTTTTTTCAAGATCATATTGGTTTCAGTATAAATGACATTCTCTTATTGCCAATTGAATTTATTACAATGAATGGTTAAAAAAAAAATTGAGCTAATTTGCATTAACAGATAGAAATGTTCCCAAATCATTAAGCCTGAGCTCTCATGCCTGGCCAATTCTGTAAAATTTACACATTTGTGCTTTAAGTATCCTACAGTATTGACTTTGTAAAGTAAAACGTGTTCAACTCCGACTGCTTGATCAGGTGTTGGAACATGTGCTTGATGGTGATTATTTCTGATGAAACTAATTAGTTTGCTGGACGTAATGTTCAAGTCATTATTTATTATGTTTTGTGCTTTGGCATTTCATTAGTGCAATGAACTATGTCAGTTTTTATAAAATATTGTTTATATGTACATGGTTTTGAAATAAATCCAGACATGAAAACTGAACTAGACAAGTTTCTTTTTGAAGCTGAATTTGTTGCATTTGAAAAAATGTAATGAGTCATTTTTAGGTCATGACCTCTCATTCTGGGACTTTGGCTGGTGTTTGGATAACCAGGTAAACATATCAAAACAATTCTACACAGTGCATCCTCAAATAGTTTGTCCTTTTAGATGTTTTTGTGATTATCAAATAGTCATCCTGTTTTTGTGATTATCAAATAGTCATCTGGTTGTTATGAGAAGTTGCATTTTCTGACTTATCTGGTCCCTGTTGATAAGACAAAGCTGCTTAGCTGTGGATAAATATATTCAATACACTGTCACACTCAAAATGTCCCGTAATTTGACCTAATAAATACATACGTATAAAAAGGTTTTTGCCCCTACTAGCAGTTATTAGGTCACATAACATGACCACGTTTTTGATTGTCTTGTTTGGGTTAGAAATCATGTAATTGCAGGAACTACATAATTAAATTTGAAAACCTTTTCACAGGAATGTCAACTTTGAGATATTTTTAATTCCAGTTTATTCAGATAGTACCTTGAAAAATGCACTGACTTCTGACATGTTGTCTGTTGAACATGATGTAGCGTATAATTTTATGATTTCGGCACCGAAAAATTCATTCTGGGCTTTGCTATTCAAAACGCATTTGGGGCAATGAAACAAATGTCTTTTCAGACAGGACCATGAGTGTTTATCTTGAAATGTAACTCTCCACCCTTTGAGTGTTTATTTGCACAGGTAAACTGGGACAGTTGTGTGACTGAAAGCAGTGTTCACAAAGAACTACTTTCATTGACCTTATATTTTAATTTCAAAGGGCCTATTGTGTGTGAATGACACCGATGGTTTATAAACATCCGAAAATTTCCACGCCTGTTAGTTGATTAGTTATCGCTTTCAAGCCCAAAATGTGTCTGCTAGAGCAAACCAAGAGAGAATCACACGGAACTGTAGAGAACCTCATAAAAAATTCTGGTCTGGTATTTCATAACTGTGGTTTTCTTTCAATGGAGAACAAATTACTTGATGATGCAAAAATTGAAATTTTTGTTTACTAATCCGAACTATTGCCATTTAGCAATTTGTGAGAAGCAAACATATCTATTCTTGCACTCATATTTAAGCCAATGATGTCGGAACTTGTAACTGTAGGTCACCTTTATATGTAAATATTGTCAGTTAAGTTGAGGCCTTTTCGGAACTTGTAGTTAAACAGCGCTTACCAGCGCAGTCTTATTGTTCTCCGGTTCTTACGTTTTTCTTCTCGTTTTTCCTTTTCGACCTTTTCTGGAGCTTAATAACTCTCATACCACTCAACATTCAATTTCGAAACTTTCCAAGTATGTTTGAGGCATCCATAAATTTTATTTATTATCCTATTTTTGACTCATTATGCACCGGAAGTGGTCAATGGGTGCAAAAAGTGGGGTCATTAAGTGCATTTTCCTGCTGAAAATTGTCCATTTCATTCAACATGTTAGACTATTTTGATTCTCAACATGGACTTTTCACGGACTTGTCATTATTCCACTTCAAGGGCTCACAATTACTATGCAGTGGAGGTCAAATACTTCAAAGTATATTCAATTTCATTCAACATGCAGGGGCGGATCCCTGAGAATTTTGAGTTAGGGGGCCAGGGCACGGGGGAATAACTAAAATTTCGGCAGATGCGCGCGCCCAGCCTAAAAGCCTAAAATGTGGGGACGCATAGGCCTCGAATGTTTGCCGGGGTTGCGGACCTCGTGACGGTAAACGGGGTTTGTTCAGTTTCAGTGTTCAGGGCCTGTGCAACCCACGACGAGACCCTGCTTGCGCACACCCGAACTCCCAAATGGTATCCCCCCCAATTCGTCACTGACATGCATTCTTTTTATATTCTATTCTGATGTGCCAACAGTCAAACATATGTAGTTCAGCAACATGATCCACATTTTTATTTTCTTGCATAGTTCTGATATGGTGCACAAGCTATCGGAAAAGTTGTAAACTTTCCAAAAAGTTTCACTCGCACAAAGTCGTTGTTGTCACTTTCCTGACAATAATCTGTCTGCAGTAGTTTTCAGTGATGGGCCCAATGAAGTGCTCGTTTTGATTAAAGTTTTGTCCTTTTCAGTGTAAGTTGACAGTCCTAATAGGTCAGTACTCTGGATATAAATCGCTTTTGTCATGGTGGTGGGGAAGTCTGCAACCGGACCAGGCTAAGAAAATATTTCATCCACGCCATACTCGGCTCCAGTCAAGTCGAGTGACTCTGAGGTTCAGCGGATGAGACGCGCAGCCCACGGCACACCAGTAAAACTAGTGTAATTGGAAGGTCGAATACAGTTAATGCAGTCGAGCAAAATGTCGGTGAAAACAGCAAGATGCCACAAAATAACAAACTCCCATTGCGTGAAACGAAACTGTTTCAGGAATATTACAGTCAATGAGATAAACATAACTCATTGATTACAGTATAGGTGCCGCGGGTAAAATACCGCGAGATTCGCCATAGTGCCGCTGTTTAATCGGGGACCGTCCTTTTACAGATGATGGAACCACGGACCAAATGGAATTAGTTTTGCTTCACTGAACTGGAATAGAAGATTCACCGGTTGGAAGTTTGTGTCAACTCCGTTTGACCTAGTTTACTTATTAAAAAGATTTTTGCAGATGGTGATGACAAAAGTATTAACGAGCCCTTACAATTACCGGTAATGGCGTCATCCTTATCGCGTTTTTGTTTTTTAAAAGTTGTTTGTAAAATTGTGTAAATCCGTGTATTTCGTTAAGCCCACCGCACATACACACCCAGCTGACACGATCCCTAATTTGGATTTCCGCCAACCCCTTATTATCATTCGTCGCACACTCGGCGTGATGCGTTGTGGGCTTATAGTTGGTGAATATCGTGTGCTTTCGCTAAAATGTGATTCTTTCAAAAACATCGGTATTCGAAATGTCTTGAAAACTTTAATTGGATAGTCATTTCATACGCGAGCTATGCATTTAGCGACCAGAGGTTACTAACTAATTCGTCTCCGCCTGTGAAATCTTCAGATAACCAATTGCATAAGGTCGTTTCCATAGCAACAAGCCACAAGTTAATTTGTTCATGGTGTTCCAATTTATGATTTCTTTGAGACCGGTATTATTATCAATTTTCCAATTTTAGCATAATTAAATATGAACTCGCCCCCAAGTCGTGAAATTATAACGCTATTTTGATAGCAAGCAGACACGCGTTGCGCTGTTATTCTTGAATGAGGTCTCGTCGTTAACAAATTCGGTGCAGCGAGATCCGAAATTAGAACTGAACATAGTTTAGTTTTCACATGTCGTCCTGTACGACTTCGTACGTGCGTGGGGTTCAATTTTAATTTTTCTGAAAAAAAAACACTGATCATTGTGAAAAATCAATCTCCCGAACAATAGCAATTACTGTTTTAATAGTCTCGGTATATCACAATTGGGTGTGGTTCAGTACTATTATTACGGTTGTGGCGATGGTTGTTTTTTACAGTGGCGGATTTAGGGGGGAAAAGCGCCATTCCCCCTCCTCTTAAAATTCTCCCAGATTCCATTTGGCAGTTCGTGGGTGTAAATGTTTGACAGGCAAAATCCTGGCCCCCCTAACTTAAAATCCTGGATCCGCCTCTATGTTATACCTATGATCATGACTATCTCACCTTTGTGTCCTCAAATGGAAACCAGAAAGACTTCGTTCCATTAGGTTTTCTGTGGGAATGATGGCGTGATTGTGTCACCCTGGTCGTGGACTGTACGTGGTGGTTTCACCCTAGCCCAAGCTAACGTTTAGCAACGCTAGGACCTCGCTAAAAAACATGACTTGGCGAGATTTAGTGAGATATTTCCTGATTTTGGCTAGATTTTAGCGAGGTCCTACGGTTGACCCTGCCATTTCTGAACTCTACCCTGGAGCGTCACTCCCCGGTGCGTTGGAGTGACTTCCTTCTTCCGCCTGTGCCTGCCTATCCTTGATGGACATTCATGAAAATTGAGTTAGTTGGGAATTAACTGTCTATGCTCGTGTTCTAACGTGTTACTGACACAGGCCTGTAATCTGAATGAGAATGCGTTTACATTGTCATATGACGCTGGTTGATACAGAATGTTGTTGCAATGAGAAGATATTTTTCGCCGGTGCAAGTCGCGTAATTTTCGATTCCACGATTGGCACTAAGTGCGACTGACAAGGCGCCAAAGGAAAATATAAATTGCCTGTCTATTGCAGTAGGCCTGCAGGTTTACCAACAATTTACAGTGAATGTCAAAACTCAGTAAATAGGTATTTTGTCAGGTTTTATGCGTAGCCTTGGCGTCGCTGTGTCTGCTTCTTACATACAAGTTATTGTCAACTTTGTCTTTCCTGAGATGGTTGCAGCAACTGAGGGGTTTTCACGGATGCGATCTCACGCTCTTGGGGGTGGAGATCAACGGGAAATCACACTCGCAAACGTTTCATTGGTGCGTACACTAGTCTCTCTTTGGAGCATTTCGCCGTTCTCATGCTTTTGTAAAGTAATTGCACACATTTCAAAAAATATCTAAAATTTTAGTCATCGTAATCCTTACACAGCTCTCTTCATCGAATGTAAATCAATTTTGAATGTCTTATTTCCGCAATATACTGCATACAGAATAGTGAACAAAGACTTTCTGTTTCCACAGAGTTTAAATTACACAAGGGACTGTGTCTCAACCCACGTACAATACCCTTCCGTCTACATTCTACAAATCTTAAATGAAAATTGCGCATATCTAATTGTGCCACAATTCTGATATTTTTTAAACCCTGAATCTGTTTAACCCGAGAGATGTATAATATAGTTGGTACATTTATTAATGCAGCGTTTAGGGCTTTGTTGTGGATAAGGTGGCTTCCCTGACAGAAATGGCGGGAATCTGTGAAGTAAACAACGACAGCTCTTTTAATTTGAATTGCTTTTATTTAAAACTGTCTTACAGCTATACGAACACGGTGCAAACGTTTAAATTCACATACAATTATTATTTCAGTTTCAATATAGATTACTGACAGAAGTTGACACTTCGTTTGGCAACGTTCAATTAGACCTTCACTAAACGTCAGCTCATAACAAGTGAGCTTTCAGTGATTGAATATTTTGATGTGCGAATACGGATCTCCACAAGATACAACGAGTTTCAAGTGGGATGCGACACCCTTTGGCAAGGAAACATTGCTGACCACTTCAGAACTTTGGCGAAGGTCTGGCGAGAACATGATAACACGGTTGTTGCACTCATCCGCTACGAAGATGTATCCGCGCCTATCAACACATATTCCCTTAGGTCTGTTGAATTGTCCGACGTCGCTTCCGAAACTCCCAATCTGTCCAATGAAATCACCGTTTTGCTGAAACATTTTGATGCAATTATTTCCGGTATCGGTGACGTAAACGGTACCTTTGGCGTCGACAGCAATTCCCGTTGGTTGGTTGAATGGTGTGTCAGGACGCAGTTGATCCACAAAGGCTCCGTCTTGTTCGTGAATGGTTACTCTGTTCAAACTCGTGTCAACAACGAAGATATGCCCAGCGCGCCAGTTGAATGCAATGTCAGTTGGTTCGCGGAACATTGTCTGTCCAAAATCGCTAACGTACTCCAGACATCCAACTTTGAAATTAATTCTCAACAGAACAATGCGCCTGTTTCCTGTATCCGCCACAGCAAAATGCGTTCCGAGAATGGGACAGTACTTAATACTTCGAGGACGCTGGAACTGTCCTTTGCCAGTCCCCTGTCCTCCAAACGGAGGAAACAAGCATTGGTTGGTATGGGCTCCGAACACCTGCACCCGGCAATTGTCTGTATCTGCTACGGCAATATCTCCCGTGTTACTAACGTCAATAAACCATGGCCACTGTAAATCCTCACCTCGCACGCCTGTTCGTCCTATCTGTGCCACCGGTGTCAACTGTCCGGGATATTTGTGATGAATTTTCGTTGCAAAGTCCGTCATTCTTGAGGCGACGTGAATGAATGAATGAACTCGTAATGACGCTTCAGAGTAAAACAGTATTAAACTGTTGTTTCCACAAATTCACCACGTCCTCGTTCGCAATAACCAAGTTCTTTCTTATTTAGTGGTGTAAGTAAATACAAGACAGCAGTGGGAAGTGTCTCCAAACTTGTTAATCAGTGTAATCCACTGGGTAAATCAATGCGTTGTGCACAAACACAAATCATAACATTGAAGCATGGCGTCACTCACTTGTTTACGTGTCTCCATGGAGCCTGACCTTTGCATTTCTTTGCTTGACCTACAACGGCATTCAGCAGGTATCGCAAACGAGTGCCACCTGACGATATAATGTTGACCACAAAAATTCATACGCGAATAATAGGTGGCCGCCCCCGTTCTTATGCAATTTGTATGAGGGTTACGAGGTGGATATTCCATTGCCATAATCATACACAATTTAGTTTAAAAAAAACACACAATCATGGTTCTGGAAGTGACAGGTAGTGGTTTACACTGTCACGTGACGCTCTCGCATTTGCTTACACAGTAAATGGAGAGCGTGGGATGATTCTATCGAAACAGGCCTTACTTATGCTTATTTCTCTTCAAGAATTTTGCAAACTGTCGTTTTTCGTTTTTCATGAGTTCATGCTCATATTGGACGTTTTAATGCTAGAGTTTTCCGCGGCGTTCGTGAGCGGCTTTCCCGCCGCTCGTTGCATTTAATTGAAGGAAGCACGATTAGGCGTGACGTAATGCCTATACAGATTGCCTAGTTGAGCTGACAAGATAGAGACTAAGTCTTACAATTAGGAATTCAAGCACTGTAGATGCTGGAAACGTCCCTCATGACCACTGAGCACAACTCTGTGCACCTTTCCAAATTGAAACACTTTCCGGATTGTTTGCATTTATGCCTTCCACTTTTTCCTGATTGCGACTTAGAGTTCCTCCAAGGTGCGGGGCTTGACACACTGTAGATAAACGACGATACAACATTGCGCCTCTTTTCGCAGCGAGTGCTAAAGTGTTTATTGACAATAGAACTGCCACATGTTTTGCAAACTTTCAGGGCCCCCATGCTCGCACCCAGCCTAAAAATGGGGGTTCGAATTTTTGAAATGTGGACCTTTTACTGAAGTTTTACGGGGTACGTTCAGATCTATGAATTAAGCACTCCTGCCTTTTTAGTGGACTTCTGTCTCGTTTTCTACTTTTTTGTAGTTTATGTTTCTCTGAGGCGGACCTTTTTGCCCACTTCGCCAAATGGGAAGACTCGTTCGAGCCCCACCCCGAGCCCCCCACCTGATTGCGCGCATGATCCCTATGAGCCCTGTTTTGGGTGATACACCCTTTGGAAGTGAATCTGCGTATAATGCATTTCCCAGTGTTTTGTGTTCTGACAGTGACATTTCGTATAAAAGTGATGGTCTGAGGTCTAATCTTTGTTTTTGACATTTTCTATTACCATATATGTGTGCTCGGGTACATGGTGATTTACTCAGTTGAGTTTTAGTCCATTGGCAAGTTCGCGATTGATGACCCCTATATTTGTGCTATAAACTCGAGAGTGAAAATTCTTTCGAGCTCAGAATCGAACTTGTAGCTTTATTTGTGGGTCATCAAGTGCAAACTAGAATTCAGTAGACTATCATACACGTAAACCATAACATGCTCAAGCCGTGACAGAATTAGACACTGCTCTTGGCGTTCGAATTAGATTAGAACGGAAAATGTCAAAAAACAATAACTGCGAGTTCGATTTCGAGAACAAACATTAGATCTCGGGCCCAGAAGTCACAGTTCCTTGACATTGATTGCATAACGATAAGTCGCTTGAATAGAAAAATCTTTGACAGGAAGCACAGGTCAGCTGAACGTTTCATGAAGTGTCTTACGAAGGTACAGACAGACAGGAAACTATAATGTGGCCGTTTGCATTAAGCAGTTCCAGAGATGGAGTTGACTACGTTTCCTCAATGTTCAATTCACCTGGAAAACAAGCACTGATTGTTATGATGATCAATACTAAGACAAATTGTAGATTTAATACACAGCGAGACTTAATTGTACGTATCAATTTCCGATGTGGGAACCTTTTCATGTAATGCACCTAATTTAAGGACTTAGACCCTATTAATTTTCATTCTACGATTTAGAAGAGCTTTCAAGATGATGAAAATGTCCTGTTGGAGTGTGCTAATTTAAATTTAGATAAGTATTCATTAGCAGCTATTATCAGAAGAGACAACGTAAATACGTAAGTCTTTGTAGTGTAGTGTATATTTAGACATTTTGAACTACAAAGAAATAAACTAATAAACTAAGTAAACTGCCTATAATTGAAATATATGTATATATGTTTATAAGCATTTTATTAATACAAGTCGCATAAATTCAAGAATAAACCTGGACACACTCACGACACATTCTCCCGCATATATTGCGTCCGGTGTAATCGGGGGAAAGGTCATGTTCAACCAGTTTCTCCAAAATATCCGGTATTCATCTAAGTCACCACTTTTTAATAAAAACTTCATTGGATGCAAAGTCTCTGTCTAATATCTTAAGGAATTGGAATGGAATTTGGCATTACTTATAACACTTATGCACATACATGAAATATTTAAAAAAAAAAAAAAATTACGAGTAAAAGAGGAGCTCATGGAAAGCATAAAAAAGTCAACAAATGACTTGAAGTTTTATAGAACATAGTTGAGTCCCTATCAGGAGTGTTTCAGTAAACTGATCACAGGTGCTCGTGTGATACACTTAACAGAGACTACATTATCTGTCAGCGTTTTTGAATGTCCATAAATACAAACTTGGTGCTCAAAAGCATCACAGACTACCGACAGGTAGGAGGGAAGGTATCATTCGTGGAATTCGTGGTCGAATCTCGAATGTCTCTGTGTTGGACAAAATCTTTACTCCTTAATGCATGCCATTCGCTGGAGACCACGACTTTCCCGCCATTAGGTCGCCTAAAAATACAATATATTTACCCTCGTCCTTCCCTCATTGCTCTAAGATGTGTAGATCGGCAGGTGAAATGTTGTATTGTCAAGGCCCTCTAAGTCATTTTCAATGCAGTGACGTATTCACGACTGACAAAATAATTCTTTTAAATATCTAATAAAGTTGAGGAGTCACACATAAATAAATTATATGATCGGTTGGGCGAGGATTTATTTTATTTTCCTTTGCCTTTTCTCTATTAATTTACACATTCTCTTCTTTTTAACAAGTTTATAAACTGAAATTAACAATGGAATACAATAGAAAAGAAAACAAACACAAACACATTCCCTCTCACATTCACGCATTCCAGATCTGCTTGAATTTATACTGAATGTATAAGGGTTTCAAAAAATCCCAGCAGGTCAGGGGGTAATTCTCTAGATTTCATACTTTTCCATGTCTTGACAGTGTCAAATAAAATTGAGTGAAATCTCTGAAGTACAGGAATACATGAAGACTTCGAACAAGTATATATAAAGTACTGAGCTAACGTTAATATGTGATTAATTTCGTAGCCATGATCTCCAAAGTATGCAAATAGCAGGACACGGTTTTCAGCCAGTAACAGATTATCTCCAACGGCGTTTGAAATCCAAGTTTGTTATTTATTCCAAAAAGAAAGTACACGCTCACATTTCAAAAACAAATGATTAAAAGTTTCTACGAGTCCGCAAAATGTTTTGGACACATTCTCTATGAACAATGAATTTGGCTTGCCAATGGTCAGGGTTTACATTTTAGTGTATTTAATCATATCAAAGTTTAAATTTGATCTAACAAATCACTTGCCTGGCATCAGCTTAGCAGAAGACGAAGAAATACACGAACTCAAATATAACTGCTATAGACATAATACTAACGCTATAACCGGGGACAAAAGTCCATTTTTTGTGGTTGGGGTAACGGAACGATCTTCATAACTTTACATGTCCGCGAGACGCGCGTGTAGTTAAAAACCATTGATGATAGTGAAACTTAGAAAAGGAAACAAGGCAGTTAACTATTGTCATATTTTCCCGTTTCACGTCACGTTTTGGTTATTACTCTGATCAAAATGTCGCCTCTGACACGAATGCAGAAAAGGTCCTCGACACAAAAGTGGATATCCGGCAATATTGTTTCTCATTTCGTGGTCTTATTCACTTGATAGGTCAAATATTTTGAAACTTTGTCCTCAGCCACTCATCGCTGACGTCACAGTTACATCCGGATGATCGCACTTATGGCTCCTCATTAGGTAATTTCCCTTCCGCGAAACAAAAAGTACTTAGATAAATGTTTCCTCGCACGAAATAACGAATAAAAAACAGCAGTCTTTATTTCAAAAATGTAAAATATTATAATTTTAATGCAAAAATAGTTTCTAAATATGAAGAAGGTTTCACTTGAATGTTTGTTTTCGAAAAAGTTTTGTTTACTTATCGCGCACACGAATATATGTGAAAATAGTTCTAAGCAGTAAGGGGTGAGTAAGCGAGGAGAAAGAAGTGGAAATATCGCGACTTCCCGTGTGGATTTTAACGCTATTAAAGACTTAACCAGAGAACAGAAAGAAACGAGACATCGCTGGGCATATAATGCGGCACCTTTTATACCTCCTGGTGCTGTGTCTGGCTCTTCTGTGCCAAAATATCGAGGCGCGGGTGAGTAGTGTTCCACTGCCTGTATGTCAGGTTAATGATAATGCCGCTGGAGTTCGGACGATGCTAACAACGAGGAGATAATCAACACGATACTGGAATTTGAACTCTTATTTGGTTGTCATGTTTTCTGTCGTGTTGGCATAACGTGAAGATGGCGAAGAAATCAGTTTTGAATCGTCAATTGACTCGAATTAGCCTCATTTACCATTTCAAACTTCAAATAAACGGAATCCCCATTGCCATTGACTCAGTCATTGACACTGGCCGCTTACCAAGTCTCACAACTAGGCGGTCATATCCCTCTGAACAACGAAAACTTTGCTGAAAAATTAGTCTTCACCCTTGGTAAACCATTAAAGTTGTGTTGTTAATTGTAGAGGAAACAAATCATTCCTTTCAATGTGCTCGAGGTCAAATGAAAATGTACAGAGGTTGATACAAGTGGAGTAAAGGGGTCCCTCTTGAAAATGTCTGCTGAATAACGGACATCGTTGTCATTATTCAGTGAAAGCTGCCTCCCGTTCAGTAACGCTAGGACCTTGCTAAAAAGCAAGACTTCGCGAGATTACGTGAGATATTGCCGTGTATTTTAAATGAGAACACGTGACGTTGAATAGGTTTTAGCTAGGTCCTAGTGTAGGTCCTAGCGTCTACTGAACGCACGCCTGGTTCTCTGCAGCCAATTTCAAGAGGGACCCGTTAACTTCCATTTTTGCCCATAGGGTTATGGGACATTGGGAAGGGTATGGGAAGCTAAGTTGATGCAGCTTAAACTACGGAAGCTTATTCAATCTTGTGGAACATATCTGTAATATACTCTCGTGTTATGGTAGGTGCCTCTAATGGAAGTATTATCGTGGTTCTCAATCTCGCCACTACATGACACATTTGGTGATCAGTAGCAACCCAATGAATGCCTGCGTGCCTGATTTTCATTCGGGATCATTCTTTGATATCCCATATAACAGTTAATGAATGATGGCACACTCAGGTCAGGCAGTAGCCAATTGTAGATTACACATAGTTTATAAATATCGGACATTACATAAAATCTTGCTTTCTTATTTTCAATTAAATTTAATGTAAAATTTGCCAAAACGTCCGATAATTAGGTCACTTGACTGCAGTTAGTGACTGACAAGTGCATCACGTAGTGGCGAGGTTTAGAACCACAATGAGAGTTCTGTTAGAGGGAGTAAACCGAAGAAAATGAAGCCGGTTAACCACCTTCTTTACAAAAAAGTATATAACTGGTGTGTTCTAAAAGATCGAAATGAGCTCCCATGGCACTGTCAGGTGACGATGTCGTTGTTGGTGTATATTCTTCCTATGGTGTTCCTGCATTTTAATGGTTGAAGCTGTTTGGACTTCACATAAATTGTTAACACCCAAATTGGTAATTTATGTATTTTCTTTATTGAAGTCTTCCTATTCAAAAGCAGTTCAAATTTACTTTTAGGGATTCCTGAATAGATATAATAACCAGAACCACCTCGCGCCATTTCTCTATATTGCTCTCATACTTTTGTACTTCAGAAATAGAAGAGTATAACTAAAAATTTGGTTCTCAAACATGAGGAATCCAACCCTAACCATAACACAATAGTATAATTTAGACTCCTAAAATGCAGAATAACCCATGTTGCCAAGGGGTAACTGTAAACAGTCGTCATACTCCTAAATTTATTTGATTTTTTTTGAAGTCAAAGAACCAGGCTTTTATCTTTTTCTTAGGATACCTGAAACCCATAAATTCAACTTAACAACCAATCTTTCTGGTATTTGTTGTAGTGCTCTTTACGCTAGTCAAGTTTTAAGTCCTGGCCACAAAGAACCACCAAAGGTGTACCACCAACGGTGTATCACCAAAGGTGTACCACCAAAGGTGAACCACCAAAGGTGCACCACCAAAGGTGCACCACCAAAAGTGTACCACCAAAGGTGTACCACCTGTTTACTGCACTTCCAAGTTGCAACCCACAAAATGCATGGAGGTTGGAAAAGATATCATTTGTTTGTTTTGGAAGGCCTACTCTAGTTGAGTCATATGAGCACAGAAAAACATTGAAATTTTGCCTTGTTCCACACCGAGGTATAGTGAGCATACGCGTGTAACATTGGTGATTTTTTAATAGATGTACCCGCTGCAAATTTCTCGATTTTACATCATTTACACATTTTTATTGTAATAAGTCCAGAATGGTTTCGTTTCTTTGTGTCACCTCGATGGATATTTGTTGTGCTTGTTCAGTTTTTGTGTATCAACATTGAAGCTCACTGTCTTGCAGTAAAGGCGTTGTTAGCATTAGACAACAAATTGATGTAGAAATTAAAACAGTGTTTAGCGTGAAAGTATGAGAAAGGCATGACAAGTGCCTGGTGGAATGATGTATGGATGAATGGACTTGGTATCGAAGTTGAGGATTTAGTGTCACTTCAGAAGCATTAGAAGTTTAAGAAACACTCCACTCTTTACAACAAAGCAGAATAAGGACTCTCCATTGTGTTGGCGTAGATTTTTGTCCTGATGTTTCAACACATGATTTTGAACAGGAGCACATGCATGGTGTCCATCAACAGTACAGGCATATCTTTGTAATTTTGAAGCCAGTTCAGCCCTTCTGGCCTGTGAGCTGTTTAATTTCATTTTGTTTGCGTAATTTTGGCCCAGATTTTGGTTTGAGTGGGAACTTTTTATCTTCGTGAATAACCATTTTGAAATAGTTATACACCCCCATTTTCATGAATTTGTTCAAACATCTTTTACATGATCAATTATGATAAACCAAAATTGCCTGTGCAGACAAAGATACACCTTTTTAAAGGTTGTAAGTTAAACAATTTAAAGTAGGATTTTCATTCGCAATCATGACAAAAGGGAGGCATTTTATATTTTTTCGTTACAGCAATTGAAAAGTGCCTAAGTGCACCCATAGATTCTTAGCTGATTTTTCTCCCAGTTATAGTTTATTTTGGAATTTTCTTTTCCAAAACATAAAACTTAAGTTTGGTTTAATATTTTATTGTCTTTGCGCTTGCTGTTATTAGTAACTGTGGTAAAAATTCTCGAGTTTGAGACACTTTCTGAAATTTGGGACACCGAAATTCAAGCCAGAATCGAATTTTCTTGCTTCTGAAGATTGAACATTAGCGATTTTAGCTTTTTTCTTATTTCTGAAATATCGTGCTTAGTATTAACAGAGTCTGAAAATATACTTGGTAGTAGATAAAGTCATCGAAAACAGCCACTGATGCCTTGTTTTCATGTCTCCATAGTATACAACATGGAGGTGAAGTTAGTCATTCATCATAATTCTTGAATTTGGGACAGCCAAGAATGCTCATTTCTAAAATTTGAGCTTAAATAATTAATTTTTCACTGTCCAAACTGGAGAATTTTTACCGTATAAAATGCATTGTTTTTGTGCAAGCAGATGATGAGGGTATGGCAACAGCTCTCTTACTACAATAGAATTGCCTGAGGTGAAACCATGGCGATATATCATTCTGCCAGAGTTGTGCTTGATGGATGTAAGATGTATGAAATTTTTTTAAACAAGGCAGTTGAGCACCTTGGGAGTCACTGACAACCTGGAGGCAGCTATGACCTGCTCCTAGTTAGTTCTCAGTGTAGTGGACTAGTGATAGTTAGTTCTCAGTATAGTCGATTAGTGAAAGTTAATTCTCAGTATAGTCGACTAGTGATAGTTCTCAGTATAGTGGACTAGTGATAATTAGTTCTCAGTATAGTGGACTAGTGATAGTTAGTTCTCAGTATAGCGGACTAGTGATAGTTAGTTCTCAGTATAGTGGACTAGTGATAGTTAGTTCTCAGTATAGTGGACTAGTGATAGTTCTCAGTATAGTGGACTAGTGATTCTCCTTTTCCCAATTTCTCAGCAAAGTAAAAGTAAAACTTGCTGTCGTGGCAAATGGGTCATGCAATGTTCAATACACGATGTAAAGGTTTGTTGTTTGTAGTTAAGTAGTCAGCCTTTGAAGAACAGAGAATGACTTGTGGGAAATTTCTAAAGTATTTTTGTATTGCTCAGCACAACAATATGTAGTTAACAGGTTTGGAGAGTATTGGTTTCAGAAGGAAACCATTCATTGTCTCTTAACAAAACAAAAAGGTTTATATTGGCCTATCCTTTTTCCCTATATGCTTTAGTCATATAATGGGCACAGTTTCATGTGGCGGTATCATGAATGACTCATTTGTTTTTTTTAAACCAGGTGCATTCATAGCTTTTTTCGTTTGTAATGATGTGGGGCTCAGCCTTTAGTTCATGCGCAATTTGTAAATTGATGCTAATAACCTGTTTTTTGTTTTGATACCAATTACCTGTCGTTAGTGTCAGCTGCATTTTTTCTTATCTGTTTGTCTTTTGGAATTATTGGTACAGTAGCTAAGTTCATACAGAACCCATTGAAGCTGTTTGTCAGGGCCTTTTTATGAGTACATGTTTAGCCAATCTAGAATTCTCTAAAAAATTCTGCAGATTTTCAAAATTAGAAGATATTCGTACAAAGATTTTTGAATGCAATAAACAGGAAAATATTGGCCATATTAACATTAAGTTCAGGTAGTGAGACTGATGTTTCTAATCCCATCAGTCATCTTTGTAAATTTAAGTTTAGGAATGTCAATAACTGGTTTCAGTTTTAATGTTGCCAGAGTTTATCGTGTTTTTCCAAAGTTTACCCAGATATTAGTTGAAAAAGATCATGTAGATCATGAATGACCTTTACCACAAGAAAACCAGAACTTAGTTTTGTATACTGAACTCCAGTCATTTAGCATCTGTTATAGGGGAATCCGCTGGAGTTTGGTCAGCTTATTTAATGGTGTGCTTTGATGTTAAATTGGGGTTTTTATAGCATACATCCTCCTGGTTGTGACCTTTTGTTACCAATAGCATTGGTTGTGCCTGAGAGATTCCTTGTACAGGTCCAAGTGTGGACACATATTTGCATGTGTTCAAACATTGGGCTGAGCTGTGTTTAGAAATCTTGAGCTATGTTTGAAAAGACTTTAGCTATCTTGAACCATGTTTAATGCCACGAGCTTTGCCTGTAATGCTTGAGGATTCTCATTTACGCATTCCAAAAGATATGATTGAATTAATTTTGCTAGTAACAGTGTATCGGTGCTTATTTTGTTCTTTTGCTGAAGAAATTCTGCAAGATTTGTAAACTTCAACACATGTTGCTATGGCTGCCATCTACAGGTACTCCCCCTCCCCTCGTACAGTGACCAGAGTCACTACATCTTCATCAGTTGATGTCTTTGATGACTTAGCCTGTCATGCCGTTAGGACATAATGACTAGATACATAAATGATTGATAGCTCTGTTATCTGGGTTCTTCCAAAACTGATAAATCTAGCAGCCATAACTGGAGCTGTTGAGAAATTGCCCAGTGTTGATTGTTTTTTTGACATTCTGTTATCATGCTCATAGGATATGTAGAAATATTTTGTTATTTTTCTCCACTGCAGATTTACATATCCGTGTTTATTTTGATTAATCTGTGGAAATCTGTTGTTGTATTTTTTCCACATTTTTGTGGCTGTCTTTTTATTGGAGCCTGGGCTTCACTTGATTTGTGGTTGATCACAGTTTTGACTGTGAAAGAAATTTCTTGTTGAGTTGTGACCTTTGGCTATTTTATTGTTTGATTTAGAGTTGAGATTGCTTTACATAGTTTTAAATTGTTTTATGGTTTTCATTGAATGAGGCAATATTCATGTGATATTCAAATGAAGTACATTATTCAAGCTGATTAGCCTATCAAACAAAGCTTATCATGTTTTCAGGGCAGCTGTGTCATACAACAACAATGGTTTTGTAGTAATGTCAGAGATTTGTGGTTATTAATCTGGCTGTAATGTCAGGGATTCTATCACTGAAAGCTGTTAATTCTAGTGCAGTTTTCAGCCATCATTCTGCCCAATCTAGTTCTGTGTTTTGATGACATTTATGGTTTAAGTAAGATTTGAATCAAGTTAGCTGTGTCGACTTGGCTTTGGCAACAACAGGTGTATTTTAACCAGCCTAAGTTTTAACCCTGTCTACTTTTATTAGTTTCTGATGTAACTCCAGCCTGCTTTTGGCAGTGTCCACCATATGATCTTGATTAGCAGGACCCAGTCAATGTGTGTCTGTTGACCAGGACTTGATCTCAGATCCATTTGCTACCAGTGAAAGAATGTAATATTGAAAGTACAATGCACTGTGTACCAAGTATGCTTTTGAATCAATTCTATGCTTTGGCTTTTGAAAAGGCGGTCTTTGTATGCTCACCAGTTGTTCTATAGGTGGTCTCCTAACAAGTAGTTCAACTGACTTGTGATTGTTTCCATCAGTCAGCCACACAGGGTTATGGCTGTGGGCACTTGTCCACTCAGGTCCTTCCTTATGCTTAGCTTATTTGGCTATGAATTCTTGGAATGTTGTTTGCCTCTTGGCCCCTTAGCTGTTGACAAGTGGTCGCTATTTGTCCTTTCAGTAAGGTTTAGTCTCCACTTCTCTGTGGAAAATGTGGAGTTTTGATTGGATACCTTGTCTCTGCAGCCAGTTTTTCTTTAGTTTATTGGCTCTTTCTATATGTTTCATTACATCCTGAATATTAGATGATGGGCAGTAGTTAGGTAGAGTTCTCAACTGAGAATTAGCCTAAGTCTCGTCCAAACACAACCTACCCCAGAAAAACTTGCACCAGTGCAACTTACCCCACTTGTAAGTGAAGCATGCACATACATATGTGATAACTAGGGTAAGGCAAAGTTGTTGCTCTGCGCGCGACAATGAACACCTAATGTAGGTACCTTGCCCAAAAAAAAATCGTCTTTGTGGAACTACAGCTGATAATTACTTTCACCCTACCCCACTTTTGCGCCCACACACCGATTACAAGTGGCACAAGATATCTAGAACAAGTTACCCCACCTCGATAATGTGAGTTGCCACAAATGGGGTTAGTTGCGCTAGTTATTACTTGTTTAAATAGCATCCAGACAGCACTAAAAAACCTAGTGACAACTCCTTCCAGGTGTAACTTGTTCTAGGGTAAGTTTGTGTGTGGACAGCACTATAGTCCAGTTAATGAAATGCGTATGTTCTGTAGAAACAGCACTGGAGAAGTGACCTAAGCTACTGTTAACTGATCCCAGTAGTTTATTTCAGTTTTGTGAAAATACATCTGTTATTAGGGTGGACCTGCTGAATTCTGAGAATCGCTGTGTTTTCTAGTGCCTTACCATAGTTCTGAATCATATGTTCCAGTGGGTTGAGGTCAATAAACATCTTGTTGGTCAGGACTGACTACTCCACCAAGAGATCCTGGGTTTTGTCATTTTCACTTCCTAACTGTTGCAGGTGTTCTTAAACTGGTTTGGGCAAACTGCACACTTGTTACTAGGAGTAACTAGGACATATGATAACTTGTCAGTCTTGAGCTTGAAGTATCTATTGCCATCTTGTTGTATTGATAGTAATATGGCTTATTGTAACATATCAACAATATAGGACACAGTATGGAGATAAGTCAAATTTTATAAATTTGTTTTTTTTTAGTAGAAGATAAGGGGCAGCACCAAATAAATATTGAATACGTGGCATTTTGATAAATTCTGGACATTCACAACCATGTTGGTATCCCACTTTTGGCAATTGTTTTTGAAATTGGTGAGATTTTATATTTGTTGGGTGATTTTTGGTCTGTGTGTAGAAGTGAGAGATGATGAGGTTGTTTCTCCATATATACAGACCTCTGTGGGAAATGTTGGCTTAGCCCACCACAGTCACTGATAGGTAAGGGGCTTATAACTGCAAACGCTGAGATAGGTAGATTGCTGTTCAGCCATCCAGACACATGATTCATGCTGCACTCTCATTTTGGTAAATGTGCAAGACTCAAAATCAAGACTGAAGTTAAAACTGAAGACTGGGAATGTACCCACATGAGTACGTTGTCTGTCTAGTGTCCAGTTTTATGCACTGGAGCTGGCATTTCACTGTTACGGGACACGATGTTTCAAAGAGGTGCAATTTTATATACCATAAGAAGCCCCATGGTAATGCTCTACCATCGAACAATGGTTTGAAAAAGTTGTGGTGCTTTCACAACAATGTTAGATTGACTTTGAAAAATGAAGAAAGGGCAAGTCTGGCATTAATTTTTGTCCAAAATTGTTAAGAATTTGCTTCAGTGTACACTGAAACTCACATCCACGCATTAGGCATTATTGGGAACAAACATATCTGCTTATTTGATATCAGTGTAATCAGATTAAAAACTGGAGTGTTTTCATGGGGTTAAGAATTTGTTTAATCTGATCACAGACAAAAACCATGGAGTTGTTAAAGTGCAAGTAATATTTCCTGAGTGGCAGCCAGTGTGGTCGCTCCTTAATCATGGCATTCATGGATATAACCGTGCGATGTGGAGTGCTGAATGTCTGGCGATTATCGGTGTCTAGTGCCTTATAGTAATGAGAACCAAAGACTTATTCCATCGGCTGACACAAATCATGTGATCAATGCTACGTGTTCGTCATCGATTGGATTTGATACACTGCCCTGTTGTGATTATAGGACTCAATGTCCTTGAATCAGGGTTCAAAAAGGATTTGTCTTTCTAATTGATTTTGTACCCTTGCTAATTTGTGCAGCTAGAATCGTCTGCGGTGCTGATCTATTTTAGGGTGGCTGCTCTTGCATTGGCAGTTGAGAAATGAAGTTAATAAGAGACTGGCGAAATTAGGAACATATTTATTTGTGGTCTGAGGATTGAGCTAATATGTCGCCATGAACATAGGGGCTGGGTAAACATTTTTTTTATCAAAAGTTGTGGACTAAGGACTTTGGTAAAGGAATGATAAAACCGTGTGTGTTGATGGATGGTCTCATTTTTTTGATTTTGTGAAATTGAAGTACTGTTGTTAAACACCCCAGGTGCGCTAAGGTTAGTACTAGGGCAACTTTTAATGGATGACGACCATGTCTGTGGTCACATTTAATGTAGATAGTGTTGTTTTTATGACATGGCTTTAAGTGCCTTAGTGAAGCTTGTTGACATTAATCATTTAATGCACAAACAAAACTCAAGGTGCACCTAACACAATGGTCCAGGTGCAAGTCTGTCAGTGTTCTGCCATGGCACCATATAATACCATATAATGTACACTCACCTTGTGTGTGTGTGTTGGTGTGTGTTTGTTGGTGTGTGTGTGTGTGTGTGTGTGTGTGTGGTATGACTGTTCAGCCATGTACACTCGCCTAAAGGTGTGTGTGTGTGTGTGCGCGCGCGTGTGTGCGTGCATGTGTGTGGCACCTGCACATCTTTGCCTCTGTGTTTAGTGTCTTTGGCCTCCACTCCTTAATTTATCACCATGTGTAAGAAAACAAGATCTACTCTCTTTTGAGCTGCCAGTAAAGTTGTTCATTGTTGGCCTGGTGCCATGTTTCAGTGAGATCCATTCATTGGAATGCCAGGGTTACATGACACTCTGAATAGACTTATTGTCCCTGTGGTCTTTGCTGGAACCTGACCAGGCTTTCAGTGAATGGCCATTAGGCCTGCTAGGGGTTGAGTTTTCACTGCTCAGCAACTAGCTATTGGCAAAGTGTGAATGGTGGTCAAATTAACCAGGATATTACTGTTTTCTGTGCTCACATTTTCTCTTGAGGAAACTGTGAGCTGATTTAAAATTCATGGAAACATAATGAGTCAGTTGAGTTTATTTGGTTTCGTTAAGCATATTTTGTTGGTGACAGATTATCTTCTTAGGCAGATTGTCTTCTTAATGTTTCAAGGTACCTAAACTACAGGGTTAATGGACTCATAAACACGGTCACGGACGCATGAACACGACTCATATACCTGCAAACACCATTCACTGACTCACAAACACTGGATTGGACTCGTAAAACACGATCCATTCACCCAAATACCCGGGTCACGGACTCATATTCACGAAGAAACACGTTTAACGGACCGCCAAATACGGTTTACGGAACAAATGTAGATGTCTGCTTTGACAGCTGTATAATGGGTGCGAGGTTAAATATATTTTTTATATTATTTTTGTCTGCACTGTGATGTAATTGTTGGGATTTAGAAACAATAAACGTTATTTAAACTGCTTCTTTGTTCTACATTTTATTGGCTTCCTAAACCTGTTTCTAACATCAATTCTTACTTTTGACAGTGAGACTTCCGTTATCTTCTGCTTTCTTCTTAAAATGACACGGACCGTTATAAATCCTCGAAAAGACCCCCTCTTTCACCTATTTCACCATTCGGATCTGCCCCAAGAAAATGGAATAGAATTCTTGTGTAAGGGTCTCTGGTAACGTCTCTTTGTTGTTGATTCTCGCCATGCTGAAGTTTATGCCGGTTTACTATTAAGTTGATGCACATTAAAAAATATCAAAATGGAGTTATTATAGCCTGACTTGAAATATTTGTCTTATGTGAAAGTTTGTTCAAATCGTACTTTTGTACTGAAAGCGACTTCTTTAGGCAAAGGTATTGCCATTGCCAAATACATGAAGGTTGATTAATCCCCTTTCTACGTAGTTATGGTCACTATTTCGTGCTACTTACCTGGGAGGCAGCCTCGTCCGCAAGCCTCAAGAGAGCGCTGATCGCCAAACCGATCAAAACTGTCTCGAGGCTTGGGGACGAGGCTGACCCAGGAAGCCGACGAGTCCGTGACGCGTGTTTATGGCATGCTTTATAGGAGTGAACCGTGTTTGACGGCCCGTTAACCGTGTTTCTTCGTAAATGTAAGTCCGTGTCCCGTGTATTTAGGTGAATGGATCGTGTATTGTGAGTCTGATCCCGTGTTTGTGAGTCAGTGAATGGTGTTTGCAGGTACGTGAGTCACGTTCATGCATCCGTGACCGTTTTTATGAGTCCGTTAACTGTGTAGTTTAGGTACCTTGTTTTTGGAACAGACTGAAATTATTGCAGAAGATAATTCTGAGGTCCTGGTACCATTTAAGTTATTTAGATAGAAATGTCAGTGTGTGTTGATGGTGTCATAGATAACTCTGCTTTGTTTGGCTAGATGCCATGATAGTAAATGATACCATCACAGGCATTTACAAATGTGTCCTCAATTGCGATTTTGTTTATATTTTGTTAATTTAGTTGTCATGTTAAAAAGTCCAGTTTCTGTAGTTGTCCATACCATCTAAGTAAGAATAGTGTAATACTAGGGAGTCATGTAATCTAATTTTACCTAATTTCCTGAAGTTTTACCTTATGTTGGGGAAACTTCTGTGTTGATTGAAAGTCACTATATATATGCAAGCTGGTCTCGAACAATACCATAGTCACTGCACACACGTTCCTTTCAAACTGAGAATATGTTAAACTATGGTTTGCATTTTATGGACCGGCCACCGTTTTCCCCATCGAACATTGCCCAAGTAAGCAGTCAGATGTTTGCCTTTGACACTAGTAATGTGTGTCCCCATTATGGTAATTACGTCTGAGTACATAGTGCGCGTCGCGCATATTGTGCAGTCAATCACAGCGGAGTTCTCTGACGCTGAAGCATTTTTATGCCTCGCGTACTTCCTCTGCGCTAATGTACTCGTATTGTAAATCGATAAATTGTCTGTTACTTTAAAGCTGATCGCAGTGTGGGTCTTTGTCAAAACAAAGTGGCAGTTTAACCTTTTTCTGATACCTGGAGTATGTACATCCACAGGTATCATATATTTCATAATAAGGCCTGGCCTATGCCATTGTTCTAATTTGTCAAGTACCTACTTACTGTAGTGTGTTGCTTTCCTTGACCATAAATTACTGTCAAGTGTAGTGAGTGTGAGAGCTGATGGCAGCATTATGTCTGATGGGAAGAGGGAGNTTTAAAATTCATGGAAACATAATGAGTCAGTTGAGTTTATTTGGTTTCGTTAAGCATATTTTGTTGGTGACAGATTATCTTCTTAGACAAATTGTCTTCTTAATGTTTCAAGGTACCTAAACTACAGGGTTAATGGACTCATAAACACGGTCACGGACGCATGAACACGACTCATATACCTGCAAACACCATTCACTGACTCACAAACACTGGATCGGACTCGTAAAACACGATCCATTCACCCAAATACCCGGGTCACGGACTCATATTCACGAAGAAACACGTTTAACGGACCGTCAAATACAGTTTACGGACAAAATGTAGATGTCGGCTTCGACAGCTGTTTAATGGGTGCGAGATTAAATATATTTTTATATTATTTTTGTCTGCACTGTGATGTAATTTTTGTGATTTAGAAACAACAAACATTATTTAAACTGCTTCTTTGTTCTACAATTTATTGGCTTCCTAAACCTGTTTCTAACATCAATTAATTAATTTTGACAGTGAGACTTCCGTTATCTTCTGCTTTCTTTTTAAAATGACACGGACCGTTATAAATCCTCGAAAAGACCCTCTCTTTCACCTATTGCACCATTCGGATCTGCCCCAAGAAAATGGAATAGAATTCTTGTGTAAAGGTCTCTGGTAACATCTCTTAGTTGTTGATTCTCGCCGTGCTGATGTTTATGCCTGTTTACTGTTAAGTTGATGCGGATTAAAAAATATCAAAATGGAGTTATTATAGCCTGACTTGAAATATTTGTCTCATGTGAAAGTTTGTTCAAATCTTACTTTTGTACTGAAAGCGACGTCTTTAGGCAAAGGTATTGCCATTGCCAAATACATGAAGGTTGATCAATTCCCTTTCTACGTAGTTATGGTCACTATTTCGTGCTACTTACCTGGGAGGCAGCCTCGTCCGCAAGCCTCAAGAGAGCGCTGATCGCCAAACCGATCAAAACCGTCTCGAGGCTTGGGGACGAGGCTGACCCAGGAAGCCGATGAGTCTGGGACGCGTGTTTATGGCATGCTTTATAGGAGTGAACCGTGTTTGATGGCCCGTTAACCGTGTTTCTTCGTAAATGTAAGTCCGTGTCCCGTGTATTTAGGTGAATGGATCGTGTGTTGTGAGTCTGATCCCGTGTTTGTGAGTCAGTGAATGGTGTTTGCAGGTACGTGAGTCACGTTCATGCATCCGTGACCGTTTTTATGAGTCTGTTAACTGTGTAGTTTAGGTACCTTGTTTTTGGAACAGACTGAAATTATTGCAGAAAATAATTCTGAGGTCCTGGTACCATTTAAGTTATTTAGATAGAAATGTCAGTGTGTGTTGATGGTGTCATAGATAACTCTGCTTTGTTTGGCCAGATGCCATGATTGTAAATGATACCATCACAGGCATTTACAAATGTGTCCTCAATTGCGATTTTGTTTATATTTTGTTAATTTAGTTGTCATGTTAAAAAGTCCAGTTTCTGTAGTTGTCCATACCATCTAAGTAAGAATGGTGTAATACTAGGGAGTCATGTAATCTAATTTTACCCAATTTCCTGAAGTTTTACCTTATGTTGGGGAAACTTCTGTGTTGATTGAAAGTCACTATATATATGCAAGCTGGTCTCGAACAATACCATAGTCACTGCACACACGTTCCTTTCAAACTGAGAATATGTTAAACTATGGTTTGCATTTTATGGACCGGCCACCGTTTTCCCCATCGAACATTGCCCAAGTAAGCAGTCAGATGTTTGCCTTTGACACTAGTAATGTGTGTCCCCATTATGGTAATTACGTCTGAGTACATAGTGCGCGTCGCGCATATTGTGCAGTCAATCACAGCGGAGTTCTCTGACGCTGAAGCATTTTTATGCCTCGCGTACTTCCTCTGCGCTAATGTACTCGTATTGTAAATCGATAAATTGTCTGTTACTTTAAAGCTGATCGCAGTGTGGGTCTTTGTCAAAACAAAGTGGCAGTTTAACCTTTTTCTGATACCTGGAGTATGTACATCCACAGGTATCATATATTTCATAATAAGGCCTGGCCTATGCCATTGTTCTAATTTGTCAAGTACCTACTTACTGTAGTGTGTTGCTTTCCTTGACCATAAATTACTGTCAAGTGTAGTGAGTGTGAGAGCTGATGGCAGCATTATGTCTGATGGGAAGAGGGAGGGGGTCTGGTGAGTTATGAAAATGTTTGGAAAACCACAAGATCATAATACTTCTGGAATTTATGTTGGGGTTGCTTTTTGGTCAACTTATCTAGGTTCTCATTTAGTTGCGTCAGTCAGAGCAGGGGTGTTTGAGGTTCTCATTTAGTTACGTCAGTTAGATCAGGTGTGTGTGTGTGTAATAAAAGCTAAAAGATGAACTTGTAACCAAAAATTTTTTTTAGATATTCTTGACAGTGTGTTGTATTCCAGGATGAGCTGTTGTGTCTTATTTTTTTAGCAATTGTTGGTGTTACGGTGTTCGTGCTTGAATAATTCACACTATTTCAAATAGGAGGTAGGTGAACTAACATGGCTCAGACTAGTTTGAGTCTGTATTCATTATGTACCTTCACTTCAACTTATCTGATTACACCCTATCAGGAGTTTCAGTGTCTATAAAGTGGTTTGTTCATATTTTCAGAATTCCGCTGGCAGAGTAGCAGAATCAAATGATTTCTATTACAACGAAAATAAACAGGTAAGTGTTTTATATTATGAGCACACAGTGAACTATCGACCACGTGGGGTGGCCAGAGGAGGAGGTCTTGTGCGTGCTGAAGTGGTTAGTGCGTTGTACCAAGCACAACAAGGCCTGGGGCACATTACAGTTATAAAAAATTAACTTGGTAGGCAATCACTTAAACTGTGTAAGAAAGAACTTTGTGTGTGGTTTTCAAGGCCATTGTTTATAAGTGTTCTATAGATTGCTAATTTTTCAATCAAGCATGGAATTAGGTCAACTGTGCCACTTTAGGTAGGGTGCCCAGGTATACATGGTAGTAGTAATTAGGAGTTTCTTTGTTAATGACTGTCATGCTATTCGTTAGCTGTTGTGACAGACTTGTTCTTCAAACTGATAATACAACAAATTTTTGTAGAATGATTTGGTCAACACTCATTTGAAATGGCTTCAGTGTTTTAACTCGAGTTAGTAGTAGTGCAGAGTAGTCCTTCCTAATTATGACAAATTTCTTATTTGCTGACCACCATAAATTTGCTAATTTCTGTCTATACTTAGCACTTATGTGGAAAAAACATGGCTTCTCAAAATCTGGTCATCTGTATCAAAACTTCAGCAACACAGGTGAAGGGTCAACGTATTCTTATCATTTTCACGGGAGTTTGAGCTGATGAGTCAGAAATATTCATTCTAGGAGTAGTGTGACACTTTTAAGGACTTTCATTTTTAGAACCTCTCGCACCCTAATTCTTCTATGATGGGTACAAACTGCTTGCTAGGATATGCAAATGAGTCAATATTAGCTGCAAGGGGGTCTTGTTTGTTTTTTTAACTTAAATCAGATTTCAGCCCCAGACTGTCTCCCTAAGTTATCTACAGCAACAACAGCATGCCCCTTGTTTCAGAGTTCACAAATGTCACACGTCTTCTTGGTATTTTTCTTTCTCTTACAAGTCAAATAAACCACTTGTGCCATGCCTTGTATTCCCATGGTGTTCTCAATACTGCCACTCTTTTTCAGTTGCAATAGCAAAGTAGAAACATATCAGTTGTTGCATTATTAATGACTAGGTGTTTGCAGATTTACTGGGTTGTCTGAGAGCTGTGAAAGCAACATGGCAGTGCTGTTTGACAGATCTCTTGTAGCAGTGTGAGCAAAAGCTTTTGATGAGAGAATGGGATGTTCACTTGTTTCTGCTAGCAAATAATGTATAGAGTGAAACAGAAAGTTATAGTTCAGTGTGGTAATGAGGTGAAGGTCGCACATGAACACCATGCTCGATTTCGGCAATTTCGAGTCACATGACGTTCAGCTCATAGTTCACTTGTACACCAAATTTAACTGTGATGATATTGCCAGGCTAGGCGGTAAATGTGAATGTCACTCTCACTAGCTAGATTTATGTTACCTTGCGAGCGTAAATGCTCGGAATGCGCGAGTGAAGTGAGCCAAGTGCCTAGCCAATTACCTTCGATTGCCATTGAAAACTAATTGCTGCCTCACCTGACCAAATCTCCCTTGCTCGCTCATTGTACTTCAATTACTCTGATTTCTTCAGATGTAGTTTACAGGTCAGTGATCATTTTGCCTTGCTCTCTACATGCAACTAGCATCAGTTGAGCTATCTGTCACTTATGGCAGCTGTTTGGCAAGCCCTTAGTTCATGTACATTGTAACATTCCCAGTGTTTGTGTATGTTTATTTCTTCTGTACTATCTTCTAATAAGACAGTGAGTATTACCTAGTTTTAGACCCAAAACCTGCTATTTTCCACTGCTCAACTCCCCTTTTGGTTTGGTTGACCATCAGCTTGACATGTAGTGTTGTTACTGTAGGCCATAACCGATGGCAGTGGTATGGGTGATGATGAAGATGACAGGGATGGTTCTGGGTCTGATGAGGACCAAGAGGATGCCGAGGGATCTGCCTCAGGTTAGTAGCTTCATAGTTTTGTCAAGTGCCTTTTTTGTTTCAATTGAGGGGCTGACATGTTTGTTTTTAAGCGTTGCTATCTTTTATAACCTAGTTGATAAGAATTATCAGTGGTGAGTCTAGTTTGATGTCTCACTTTAAATCTTGTTTTAACTAAATAGGAAAAGATGTACTTTACATGGCAGTGCTTTACCTTGTTGTTTGTATTATTTCATGGTATATTATTTCATGGCTTATGTCTTTTTCTGGGTGTGTTTTTAGTCTGCTCGTCTAAAATATCTCACAGTGTGTGTATGGCTAACTAGATGGGTACTTGAAGCACCTGCGGAGTCTAGCAACTGTTTCGTGATAGTTTACACAGGCAGCCAGCTTTGGAAGTATTCATTGCTTCCACTAGAGATCCCCAACATGTTTACACTTAAGACACAATTTGACAAACTAGTGAATATAGTGCGACTACCGTGGAAGTAGATTTGGACTTGAGAGAACGTGCCATGCATTTCCCACTTATTGACGTGTTCATTCTTTCTGCATGTTTGGATTCATAGCTGTGGACAACCCTGCTTAGCTCCCATCAGACATTGTTCTGGGAAATAGTGGCCTTCCATAGTATGGTTAGAAGCCTTTGAATATTGAATAGTGGTGACATATTATGATAATATACTATGGTAATATATTATGATAATAATCATCCAGCCTTTTGTCAAAAGTGCTATTTAGTGTTGTTTAATTTGTATCACTGCCGTTAGTAGTTGTAAGTATTCGGTTATTACTTGACGTAACTACATTGCCCGAAAGAGCCAGAGTGTGTGACTTTTCTGTGTTGAACTTTGATGTTGATCGGTAAAGTCTTATTTGTGAAACAAGTTGACACATTGCATGTACTGTTCTTTACAGAACCTGTAGCCCGTGAAAAGACATGCATAGATAAGGTACAAGAATCGCGTGACTC
>NMRA01000064.1:333267-411830 GCA_002633005.1 Phoronis australis | reverse complement strand
AGTTCCAACATATTTTGGGGAAAGTGCAATGCTTGATCTTACTTGTTGCAAAGCTCCGTTGTGACTGCTGCAGATTAAAACAGTGAATATCGGCGGATGCCTTGAACAGTGTTGTGAATGTGATGTCTAATTACATCCATGTAGTATTTATTGATTAAGTGTTGTTAAATATTCATGTTCTTGTCTTCAGACATGGTGTACTCTTACAACATCGTTGCACGGTTTGACATAGACTACAATACAGTTGCCAAAAATGTGGACCTCTACAAAATGAAGATCAAAAAGAAGGTGAGGTTTTACTCATGAGCACGTGGCCTCTTGATGCCATCAGCATGGACATTGTGCACAAGTGTGCAGTTGTTCTTATGAACTTGTGATGGCTATTAAGACGAACTTCGCAATTTTAACAAGACATGGTTCCGTTTCTTGTTATCAAAAGGCAGTGCCAAGTAGATTCGACTTTGTATTCGAACAGGCTCTACATTGGTGTCAAATGACCTGCTGTGAACATGATAACTGCAGTTTGTACTAGCGTACATTATCAGCTGAGAGTCTGTAGCTAGCTGTGAGCTACGTGCTCAGACTAGATTGTGTCCTTCTTTGGATAACCATGTTTGTCTTCCCCTGTGTTGCCTTGGCAAACGCTATCAACACAGGTCTGTGAATGATTAGATGCCTAAGTATGTTCAAGTCGGCGTTATGTTTGGTGTCTAGGTGAGGCCATGTCTGTGATATCATTCCTACCGACAATAATTAATTGTTGCAAAAATCAATATAAAGATGAGCCGGTTATTGCACTTTGTACTGGTTTCCTTATAAGACATGAAATATAATGAAATACGCCTAGTTTTGAAGCGAGCGTTGATGCAGTTTTTGTTCTCTAACTGGAATGACCTGGTCGTTATTGCTGACTTATTTTGAAATAAATGTATCTTGTGTAAATGTGTAAAAGTAAAATGGACAAGTAGTAGCAAGTCAGGTTTCCTACGTTTCAGCTGATGATGTCGTTTGAAAAGAAATTCCGTGGCAACACAGTAGCCCTCATCATCAACAGTGTGTCACCTGGCAGTGTTGTAGTCGACATGGACCTGAAGGTGTCTGGGGTCCAGGCTAAAGAGCCCACCACTTCTGACCTGAAGGAGGCAGTCACCGAGTCCAGTGTTGGTCCTCTGCTGGACATGGCATCTGAGCCTAGACATAGTAAGTATTACGAGTAAATGAAAAAAATAGATGCTGGAATGCCGTGCAGTTTCCGATGGATTAGACTATAAAATACTAAAAATAAAATGACGAGTGTTGATACTAGAATATATTATAATAGTTATAAATTTTAGTGCCGCCGCTCGTCATTTTATTTATACTATTAAGTATTGTGAGTCATAGTCTAGTGTGTGGTCACTGGGCCAGTGGTTTGAAAAAATGTTTGACTAGGTATATGCAAAAAAAAGTTTCTGGAAAGATNTGGCAGTGTTGTAGTCGACATGGACCTGAAGGTGTCTGGGGTCCAGGCTAAAGAGCCCACCACTTCTGACCTGAAGGAGGCAGTCACCGAGTCCAGTGTTGGTCCTCTGCTGGACATGGCATCTGAGCCTAGACATAGTAAGTATTACGAGTAAATGAAAAAAATAGATGCTGGAATGCCGTGCAGTTTCCGACGGATAAGACTATAAAATACTAAAAATAAAACAACAAGTGTCGATACTAGTATATATTATAATAGTTATAAATTTTAGTTCCGCCGCTCGTCTTATTTTTACTATTCAGTATTATGAGTCATAGTCTAGTGTGTGGTCACTGGGCCAGTGGTTTGAAAGTAGCAGAAATTTCAATTTCTCAAAAAATGTTTGACTAGGTATATGCAAAAAAAAGTTTCTGGAAAGATGTAACTGATCATAAAATCAATAGGATAGTTACTAAAATCCAGTTTTGTCCTATTAGCAGATTACTAACTTTGACTTGCTCATTTGAATCTTTACATTCAAATAAAACTCTTGTCACTATTGTCGATTCTCACTAGTTTGGAGTAATTTTGAAAATTGCTTACAAAGTGCTTGTGACTACCAGTTTAAGCAAGTTACGGGAAGCCGGTTGGGAGAGACCTTTCACCTCAGAATGGACGAATGGACTAGACCCTTTACGGCACTGGGGAAAGTGTCTTATTGGAATAACGCGTAATTGTCACGCGTGACATTATCGACTTGTCTGTGTATTTAGCCAAATGTCTACAAAACGTACAGATTTTGACTCGTTAAAAGTATGTATTTTCTGGAAGTAGAAAGTCTGTAGAATTTGATTTTGGTCCGAACACCTGTTTCCTATAACCTGGACCAGGTGACCATGCGTTTGTAGTAAAATTTAGCACAATAGGAATAGAAAGTACGTGCATAGCAAGACAATGGTATGATTGACATGATAAGGTTCTGTTTGATATAATTGTACAAGATGAAATCTCAAAAACGCTGTTACAGTTGTCTAAATTATCATTTTGTTTTCGTTTTATGCCACTTTGTTGAGTTATTTTGTAAAAATCATGAAAGTACTGTCTTTGATAGCCTTCACACAAAAGAGGTAAATTTTATAAACAATTCCTAATTGGTGTTTTGGAGAACAATGGTAAATTATGCTGTCTGATCTGCTATTTGTGAGATTTGACATTCCAAAGTTTGCCAAAGTTGGCTATTTTTCGAGGGTCCTATATCCAGGGCTTGGAATTTTCCGCAGAAACACGGATTTCCGCTTTTTTCAAATGTTCTGTCCGCGTATTTTATTATATTTCCGTGTAAAAAATTGGATTTGATGTAAAATTTCCGCGGCAAATTTCTTTCTTACCGCTGCGTTGCCGACGACTTTCACCTCGAAAAGCGGAAGTTGCTCTTTATGATTCGGAGGAGCGTAAATTGTCAACATTGCCGGGGCATCTGGGATAGCGTGGTGGATTTCCTCAATGGCGGCTCATGTGATTGTAAACCGCGGTGACAAATACTACGACTCTGCAGCCAAAAATGTTTGGAGGTGAGAGTGGCGGACGAGCTACGACAGACGCAGACGCACGCTTTTTTTTCTTTTTTTTAGTCCTTTCGATTTTTGTCGGCAAAAGGTCCACACCGACTTTTTCAAGGTTGGCTGCGCGCATGTTTCGGGCCGTAAAAATTTCCGCGTTTTTCGCCATTGGTCATTCCAAGCCCTGTATATCCCTTAATCACTGAGAGAGGTACTAGTGGTGTATCAGCAGGTAACTCGACCAAATTTTGGTGGAATCGCCAAATCATTGTTTAGTATACTTGTAAGTAGATGGTTCATTGATACGGTATACTCAGTCACAAACCAAAACCTGTCTGACCTGTTTCTGTTGTCATCTGGTTGACTTTCAGAACGCAAGCTTATTGTGCATGGCTTGAGAGTAGTGCATTGTTGCCTGTGCATGGCTACATTTTTAGACATTGTAAAAAGCTCAGTTGTAATCCTGAATGCTTTACGTATGGTCTGCGCAGCAAATCTAAACCACGCAGTGTATTTCTGACTTTGTTGAGATGACTGTGTCTTAAACTAAGCTGTATGTACTTTTGCAGCCACGACCCCTCCCACCCCAGCTCCCGAGACCACCAAAATGACGTCCAAGAGAACTACGCCCCAATTTGTCATCAAGAGTGTGCGTGTAAGTAAACCTCTATGATCTCGATGGTGATGGCATGGAAACCATTTCATGTCGGTTGGCAAATATGGTGATTGCTCCTTACCTTTTAAGTGTGTTGATATGACTTACAAAAGCTTTAACTCAATAGCATTCCAGTTATGAAGTTTGCACTGGAATGTTGCGACATGTATTCTGAAATGCAGGGAGTATTTACTGGAGAAATATGGCCTTGATGTTAATACTACCTTAGTGTGCCATAAACGAGTTTATAATAATGATGACAATACCAATGATTGCGGTAGTAGTAATACTGATAGTAATGGTGAAAATAGCAATAATGATTGTGGTAGTAGTATTGGTAGTCATGATTATGGTAATGTGATTACAGCCCAATGCTGAGGATGATAATGACCAGGAGATGTCCACTGATACCGCCCCAACACAATCTAACGTGGTGCCCGGGGCAGATAACGAGGAAGGCTCTTATGAGGTCAGGGAGGACGACAGTAAAGAGGACAGAGAAGAAGACACAAACGAGGTTGAGTTTGAGCAGACGGGTGGACAGATAGCTGCCAGCACGGGTCTTGTGGCCCATCCTGGACTACTGGCAGGTAAGACTGGACGCATGGTGGTTGAACTGTGGGATGGTTTGAAGGTGCACAGGGCTTGGGGGGAATATCGGGCTGGAGAGACATCAAGCCTCACTTGGTGATCACTTCTTGAATTCTGCATTTGTATTCCTTGGTCTCGCCAACAGTTGCATGTAATTGCATTCCATAGTCTCTAAGTTCAGTGATCTTTCACCTGTGACTGCATTGCACAGTCCCTGAGTTGCGATGCGTGGACTGTTTGCTTGCTTGCTGTTGTGTCCTACAGTTTTCTGATATCCCATCTCTACTGTGGCTTGCGGTGGACATGACTTGAGATGTGTTGTTACAAGGACAGAACTACTTAGGTTTGGTTGGCATTGCACATTGTACAAGCCTGTTATGATAGTTAACCTTTCCACCTATTCGAAGTCCATTGCATTTATTTTGTGCCGTGAATCTAGCTAGTGAAATTCTTAAGGGATGTCTCTCTAATTGGCACCTTTTCCCACAATTTCTGTGTATCGCCTTGGATATAAAGTCATAATAACTCTCATTTCCCAGGTCAATGTCCGAGGACACTAGAGCTGTTTTGTTTTACTTGCCATAGTTATTATGTCTATTGTGCGCTCTCTTACAGTTTAAATTGAATCAAATTCCACGTATGACCGCTTAAACTTGTCTTCACCCTTTGGATGTTATTGACGAATTAGACTAATACCACTTGTCTGAGTCTCGTCTTTGTATTTTATTTTAGGTTCTATTCAATACAAATAACAAATGCATAATTTGTTAGGAAAGGCCCTGGAAAGGTCTTTGTAGCTCGCTGACCCCTAGGGTCAACTGTATCTCGGGTTGTATTTTGGGGCCTTAACACTAAAGATTTGTGCAGGCTTGAGAAAATTATGTTATGTGTATGAGGAGCTAGTTTGATGAGGATAGCAAGCCGAAAGAAAAACAACCGAAATAACATTTTGAACTTTTTCACTCTGCAAATTGAATTTGTTTGTTGCCAATGTGTAAAAATGGAATTTGCCTGTGAAATTGTTTCCATGGTTACTCGGTGAGATCTTTAGTACACTTTAAGTATGTTTTCTTGCCGATTTCATTTCGATCATGTGTTAATTCATGTTTTTAAATGAAATTCCTGGTTCTAAATATGATATATTGCTTCTTTCCAGGTGTCATAGGTGGTGCCGTAGTCGGTCTGCTGTTTGCTGTTCTGCTCGTAATGTTTATTGTGTACCGCATGCGAAAGAAAGATGAAGGCAGTTATGCACTAGATGAACCAAAAACACCACGGCTTAACACATCATACACAAAAGCACCCACGAAAGAGTTTTATGCATAGACACGCCGACTGTTAGGTAGCAAGTGTTCAGATCAGTGGAACAGTTGGTTTGTGAATTGCATTTGTGTGCGTCGCAGTGAAAAGGGGACAGTGTAAATATATACAAGTGTGAATTGTGAAGAAGGTTTGCTGCTATTACTGGTGGCAAGAAGCGGGACATGATTGCTATCTCGAATAGGTACGGGTCAGCACTCTTTACAGAAATAACTGTTTTCGTTTTCCACCCAATGGTTTTCCTTCTTTTAAACTTTTGGTACCAGTTTTAAAATGATTACTACAACAATAGGCCAACATTCCTGTTACAGAACAACTTTTAGTCGCATTTCTTTTTGAAGCTTCAAATTAAAAAGTTTAACAGGTATTGTGCATGTAACTTTGAACAATCTTAAAAATAAGCACTGTTGAGAAAAAGGAACAAAAAATAAGTGTGTGAGCTAATCTTTTATGGAAAAAACATAAAACCTGGTCTTGACACCGCTCAGTCCTTTTGTACTGGTGGTTTTAATTCGAACAAAGAATTTAATCTGCCTTCATTCACAGCATATTTAGTAGTATCATATTAATTCAACAACTGTATATGTTATTATTATTATTATTATTACTATTATTATTAGAGTATGTGTAGTGTATATTAAGTATTTTTAATAACTCGTCAATTGTTTCTGTTTGAACAAAACTGGAGGCATTGCTTTCAGAGTATGATTTTGATTTTTTATTAAATTCCTGTTAAGTTCCATCTGCGGTTTGTTTTTTTAATATTTTGTTAGTAAAAAGACGTCCTAAATCCAAATCCTTGTAAATTAATGAATGTGGTTTGATGTTGTAACATTCTCATGGCATGTTCAGCTTTTCTCATCCATGGCAACAGCAGCAGCAGCAGTAGCAGCAGCAGCAGCAGCAGCAGCAGCAGCAGCAGCATCAACAATAACGACAGCATATTTTCAGTGCTGAGCAGCTGAATACTTGTTATGTGTTCATATCCACTGTAGTTAATTGCTGGTTCACCATTGTCTGGATGTGGGCTTCATTCGTGACGACTCTTGCAGAGTTGTGTAGAGATGAACATACCATTGATGTGTTGCTTTCAGTGTTGAGCTTGAATTTTTTAACACACAGTCATGCTTTGCTGTCCATTTCTACAAGACTTGAAATGTGTGTATTCTAAATGAGTTGCTAAGAATACTCCAGGATCGGTTTTTGGTGTCTGCCTTGCTTTTAGGCCGTAATTGATGTGTTCACTTATAGGGCATATTTATTGACTTGACCACAGTCCCACACGATTAATTTGGTTTCCCACCTTTTGGTATTAAACATGGCATACAAGTAAATATGTAAATGCGTTAGATTGATCTGTTCTGGTGTTAAATTGACTGGTCGGATTCATTGTGTTGTGTTGGAGTTTTAATGTTGTGCTTTCTCTGTCTCCCATTAGTAATAGGTCCCATTGTTTCCAATAGGTGGGGCTGTTAAGGTCTTTACTAGTAAGCAATGTCTTCTGCTGTGTACTACCAACTTCCCTCTGATATTTTGTATGGAACAGATAACATGAAATTTACCTCTTAATAAATACTATGTTTAATACCAAGTGATGTGTTTTTATTGATAAAGTTTGCAAATGCACATACGGTAAACAGGATTCCCCTGGGTAAGAACTCCCTATTGTATTGCCAACCTGTTGTTTGTACCATTGCCGCTAGGTCACAGGAAGCAGGGATCTGTGAAAGATACATCTTCCATTTGTCCTGGACAAAACTTAAGAAGGCTTTGTCCATGGGATAGGGACAGGGTTTGACTGAGCTTGGCCACAATTTTTACCGTTTTGTGAGCTGTATGGGTGACTCACTGGGAGGTCTAGCTGGTATTGACCTTAAATATTGAATCTTCTACATACCAAGTAGGGCATCAAAGTTTTGTGAAGTATTTACAAACATCTGCACCATAAGTTTCTGGACTGCTGTCAGTGTTAACTTTTATTGAATTAATTAGTTCTGTATTTGTTTTCTGAGTTACCGTATCTTCGAGAACGTGCCTTATGCGTCAAAATTTGATGACATTGTTACTTCTTTCAACATTCAGTCCAGTTGCGTAAGGACGTATAATACGTTTTAGTAATTTTGTGATCATCTTTTGTAGGTATATTTAACGTTAACTGGGTGTTATTTTTTGTCCAAATTTTATTAGCTTAGCAGTATGTTTATAGACATTGGGCAGACATCAGATTGTGCTCAAACATCCTTTGTTAACGATTTCTTCATTTGCATATATTATGTGTATGATTTTAGGCGTCTCGTCATTAGACCATTTACCAACTGTGATTATTTAATTTCGGACAACTGTGTCGTTAGTCGCGTCTTCATTGGAAATAATGCAGGTTGCATTCCGATACTATCACAGCAACCATACAGACCCATGGAGTTATATCTCTGTGAGTTATTTGACCCACGGGTATGTTTTTCTAAAACAATCCATAAATAGTTCGTGTGTTACGCGTAAAACCACAGTACCAGAATGCTGCCATTTGGTTATACAGGGTGTCCCAAAACTATCAGACACATATTAAAGAAATATAACTCGAAAATGAAATTATTTTCTTTTACTCTTGTTATTGGCATCATAGACAAATTGGGAGTTTTTACTAACAATTCTTTGAAAAGTGACAATGGATGCCCCCGAGCGTAAACAGTCATTTGTTTTATTTACCACGGCAACCGTCATCAAAACATGAAATCAGTCGTGGAGCGGTTCCGAAGGCGGCGTTTTAAAGTTTCCATGGTATGACATGCTTGTTAATTTCACACTGCTGAACAGTACATATATTATCTCAGGCACATGTAGATGCATCGCCAGATATCACAACCTCTCACCCAGCTCGTCTTCACGAATCGCCTAACTTCACCACGTTGTCGAGATGTTCCCCAATCCCCGCGTTCTTACATTTGGTTCCAGCCAATTACTTTATGTTGGTGGTCTGTGCAGAAAAAAATCCACAAATAACACATTAATTTACCAAGTACAGCATTCATCCTCCAGACAGATTGCCTTGCTATCATGACACAAAGCAAAAAAACTGTTCATAAACTAGGGGCCTCCGTGTCACGGGTGGATAAAGTAGCCGTCAATGAAAACTCCTATGCCCTGGCTGTCCTGCCAGGAAGAAGTTTTTAATACATTCTCTTTTTCGAACTTATTTGCTTTAAATATGTCTCGCAATTTTGGGAAACCCTGTACTTCTGATATCGGGTGTGATTCAGCTTTTTTGACTTTTGATATGTCTTGTAAATTTCCACAAGCCACAAGTAAAACATCAGAGTGTCACGACAGGCACAGATAGGACTGGCTGGCACTTGCAAATTTGAAATTGTTCGGACACTCTACTAACGTCAAGCGTCCTGAATTTTGAATAGCCATTCGTGATTTTCAGTGCCATGCGAGTGGAAATAGGTTGAATAGCTCAGTTCTGCGGTGTACGTGTATCGATTTATGAAATCATGATATTAGATGTCAAAAGGCGATTCAATGTTAAAAAGCCAGACATTTTGACTTGGCCGGGGACATGACATCATTTTCACCTCCTTTGACCAGAGGTGCCGGAGGCACGAGATTTTTTCAGCTGCTAACCTCGGTCAAGCTAGTATTTTCATTAGGCCTAAAGTATTTTCTTTATGACAGTTGCCTGTACGGTTAGAGAGGAAAAGAAACCTCAAAAAGACGCAACTGATTTCACGGTTTCAGAAATATGGGTTACTTAAATTTAAAATTTTCAAAGTGCGCATTGTCCTAAGTATGGAAATATCGAAGTTCCCGAACTTTTACAACCTGCTGCTTCAGTCACGGGATGACGGATGACGTGGTGTTTGGGGAGAGACATATGTCTTATATCATAGTGAATGTCTTCACAGTAAGGTGCCGCTCTTTAGGAATGACGTCACATTGACGTCACGTCACAACAAGGTTGTTGTAAAATGGCGGATGTGCAGGCCATTTGAGAATGGTCTTGTAAAATAAAGTGTGGTCTGGTAAGTTAAAGACTCAATTTGAATTGTTAAGGTGACGTTTATTACTTTCTAAGTACAAATGTACAGTTCATGAGCTTAGAATAAAATGAAATCACTCGTTCCTCTTTCATTATTTTGCATTCAATTAAAACTTCTTGTCAATTGACGCAGGCCCGCAGGGAATTACAATTACATCCCGTGTAGGTTAAGACAGGAACCACCGTCACTAATTGGCTCAGTAGAGCCGGTGTAGTTCCTATAAGAGCTTCATACGCCGGAAGCTTTTCAGCGAATTATGCCTCGCTGACTAAAACATAATCAAAGTTCTGTTGATTTAAATACCATTTGCACATAGGCCCATGTATTAGAGGGACACCTTGGCTTAGCTTACTCTGGAGTTCCGAATAGTAGTAGAGACAGCAATAATAGTATAGACTGGAAAATTTCACAATTTTTAATAATAGTAGAGACTCTAATAATAGTATAGACTCAACATTTTTGCCACCAGAAAAGTAGAATAATAGTATAGACCGGAAATTGTCAAAAAAAAATTAATAATAGTATAGAATGGAATAATGGTATAGACGGCAAATTTGTGGAAATTTAAACATAGTATAGACTGGAATAATAATATTGGTTACAAATTTAGGTAAAATCTAATAATGTTATAGAAGAGAATAATAATGCAAAACAGCAAATTCTTAGGAATAATGGTATAGACGGGAAATTTGTGGAAAATTAAAAATAATATAGACTGGAATAATAACATTGATTACAAATTTGCGTAAAATGTAGTAACGGTAGATGGAAATAATAGGAAGTGCAAAATCTAATAATGATGTAGATGGGATTGGAATAATAATGCAAAGAANTATTTGTTTTCGCTCCTCTTTTCAAATATTACAGTAAAAACTACGTAAAATTCTCTCCATAAAAAGTACAGTTGTTAGGCTAGACTGTAATCAGCTGATCATATCCGCATGAGCGAAGTCAATTATCCTCGCTCGTGACTCGATGAATAGAGCAGCTTGGCGGCATCCCTTTGAGCATGAGCCGAGCGCGTCTCAGCCAAGGTGGATAAATACGGTCTAGTTCAATTTTCCATACCCCGCCGTTCACCTTAAGCACCGGGGTTAGAACCAATTTTATTTAGTGGGAATGTTCATAGCATGACGTAGGCCCATGTATTGGGGACACCTTGGCTTAGCTTAGGTCAAGTTAGGAGTTCGACAATGTCTTGATTCCTTCCTACTAGAACTCCCATTATCAAACTTTTTCTTCAAGCAGTCCCTCATTCAGTTCCTAAATCGCTGGCTATTTTTACGCAGGGGATATAGTGGCATAATAACTGAATCAGGAGTAGGTCTAATTATGGACCTTGAACGAACCAACTCGACAAGTAGTGGTTACAATGAATTACCAAGTTCATTTTAGCAATTGAACATTCAAATTGAATTAATTTGGACTGGAAATTTTTATCTTCTTTACAAAAATGTTCTTACATTGGTTAATGTCAACGAATGTTTGTTATTTCCATAATTTTTCAGCCATCAATTGCAACATACATGGCTCATTTGTATACATGTCTAGCAATGTGCTTTTATGTATTTGCTGTATTATTTTTTGCTGTTTCTTTAGTGGTACTTGTTACACTTTTTTGCTGAAGTTCACAATGAATTCTCAAACCCTCATTGATTGGCAATCCATTTTGTCAAAATAATCTCAGATTTGCTTCATTTAATTGAACATTCATTTCGCCATTCGTCACTCACTGGCTCACTCAGACTATTGGTATTTATGCGATTATGCTGTAAGTACCTAATGCATTTGACCATTTGGATAATATGTGTTTTGACTCATTTTTATCAGTGCTATGGTCAACAAATTGATATGATTCAAGAAAAAAATGGTTAAATAGCATGTATGCATTTGTGACTATGAGGCACCATGACAAGTATGCATTTGTGACTATGAGGCACTAAAAGTGACTGAAAACTATCTGAATCAAAATACAACACAGTAATTCTGCAAGTGGTTGAGTTACTCAAATCTTATGGTCCTTTGCTACTGATATCACATTTCAGACATTCAACATGGATTCTGCAAATCAACCTCTACAAGAAACCAACACCAGTCATGGTGCCAGTCAAGAGGTTGAAGGTCAGATAGCAACAGAGTCCACTGCTGTGGATATGGAAGGCTTGGAACCTGAAAGACAAGGAAGTGAAGAGAATAACAATGGAAGTCCAGAGTTTGATGGTAATATGACATCACTGTGTAATATGATAACACTGTAATATGACAGCACTGTAATATGACAGCACTGTGTAATATGACAGCATTGTGTAATATGATAGCACTGTAATATGACAGCACTGTGTAATTTGACAGCTCTGTAATATGACAGCACTGTGTAATAGGACAGCACTATGTAATAGGACAGCACTGTGTAATATGACAGCACTGTGTAACATGACAGCACTGTGTAATTTGACAGCTCTGTAATATGACAGCACTATGTAATAGGACAGCACTATGTAATATGACAGCACTGTGTAACATGACAGCACTACAAGAATTGATCTAGCAGTAATATAAACAAGGAACACCAGTTCAATATGAACATCACAAATCAAGCTCAAAGTTACAGTTGGCCTGTTCTGTTGTACCATGTTTCTTGTCAATAGTGTGTATCTGTGGGCCTACCACAATAAACTCTGAAATGTTTTCTTGGGTCACTGTCACGGTCTTGTTGATAACGGAAATCAAATCTTGCCAAGGTAAGGAATATTACATGTCCAATTTGATACAAGTGAAAAGTATAATTTTTCAACCAGACAAACAGGTCAAAATACAGCTTTAACAGCAGACAAGATTGTTATCTGCTTTTGTCTGGAATATTCTCAATATGGTAGATGATTGTATTGTTTTAAGAGAATTGTGCATTTTGTTTATTTACCAGTAGGGACTCTGTAAAGAGAAGTTTGAGTGAAGCTTTTGTGTTCATGAATAATACATATCTTTTCAGGTGTTCAGTCTGGTTCAGACCAGAATGCTGAGAGCAGATCTCGTCCAAAGTCGGGGAGACCAAAGTCAGGAAGACCTAAATCGGGGAGACCTAAGTCTTCAAGAAAACCTAAAGCATCGGTATTCATGTCTTGCTGTTTGAAGTTACATTTCCTTCTCTTGATTTTCCCCCTGCGATAAACATATTGAACTGTTTTACCTGTTTTTTTTCTCATGGAAGAATCTGCTTAATCAGAAGCCATGGGGTCACTGTTCATTAAATAACTTCCGCATACGTTTTTAAGTCTGGTCAGCAAGCTGCTTTAAGAATTACATGTTTATATAAATAACTTACATGTACCATTTGGGCTTGGAGGGTGTAACTAGTCCGCATAGAATATTGTTGACTGTTGTAAATCATGGGTGTCATTCACACACAAGCTTTTTGAAATTAACATGCAAGACCAGTGAAAACAGTTCTTTGTCAACCCTGCTCTTAGTTGTAACGATCTCAGATGAACTGTGCAACTAAACACAGGTTAACAAAGTGTTTATGGCCCTGGCTGAGAAGATAATTATTTTACTACCCCTATGAATTCTGAATAGTGGAGCCACAATGCATTTTAGTGTGGTGAGAACACAATATAAAACCAAGTCAACATGACACCCTATGGAACTTGATTGATATGTGTGCTGTTCTTGATTATTCTAATGCTTTGGTCAGTTTCTTGAAACAAGTTGTTTCTCTTTTAAGCCTGCGGCTGGTGAATTCAGCTCATTGGATCCTAAAGATTATGACATCGTCGTGAGTGATGAAGAGTTCAGTTACAGTGAGCACAACCATTTTAACTAATTATTAAATGTATTTGAGTTCAGAGTGAACTATTGGTTAGGTCATCAATTACGTCTTGTTCATTAAAAGAATATTTTAGTTATTGCATATTACAATAGATTGATCTCTTCATTAAGCATTTTAGGTTTTAATGGTATTTAGAAACATAGATATGTAAAAATTTTGTCGTGCATTTTTGTACATTGGGGCTCATTTTTAGTCAGCACTGTTACAAATTCGTTTTTCTTTTCTCAAGTCCCCCTACGCAGGAAAACATGAGGCTATGTTACAAAAACTATCAATACAATAGTTCATTTCTAACTTTAAGCCTCATTCTTACAACAGTGCTTTTGTAAAACCATTTTCCCAGCATGCTGAGGGAACTGCTAATGTGAGGGACCAGGGTGGAGAAACAGTTCAGGGATTTGAGTCATAAGGGGTATAGACGTACGTGTTCAGTGACCAGATCCTGTAAACTTCAAAGATTGAAAAGTAAATGAGGGTTGCTGGATCCTAAACAGTATGGGTCAAATACAACTTTCATTGGCTGGAGATTGTAAACTCTACGGGCAAATATAGATATTGTGTGCAGACCATGAAATGTTACTTGCTGCTGATCGGTCAGCGTAATTGACGGTGTGCACATTTGAATAATTGACTCATAGAAAATGTCTTACTGACCCAGTGATTCCTTTCTAGCGCCACCAGATAAAGACGGGGCTTTGCCCGACATCTACCGCCTTATGGACACCTTGGAGGGGGGTGAGTCAGACCTGGAGACCACCATAGAGCCCCCGTCACTGTTTGCCCGACCAGAACATGTGCCCACTTACAAGAAAATCTCTGAGCTAAAGCTGCAGCTGCAAGAGGAGGAGCTAGATGACTACATTGACCATTTTGACAAGACTGTAGAGGATGACGTGTTGATGATTGGCAGTATCTCCCTGGAGGAGGTCCAGGTAGGCGTGGCCTCAGTGCTACATTAATAAATGAAAGTATGTTCCAACTACAAAACCATGTACATCATTTGAAGGATTACTGAATAGCCCAGGAGATTAATTAAGGGGTGTACTATTTTTGTGAGTTAAAGTTGAACAGAGTTTATCTTGCAAGAAAAGAATGTAAATGGTTTTGAATGTTCCAGCAAGTATGAATCGGGACCAAAGCACAGTGTAAAAAGTTTTTTATTTGTTTGTAAATACAGGAAGAAGAAAAGCGTTTGCGAGACGAACACATCATGTACCAGCGACAGGAGGCGGAGCAAGCTCGTGAGCGACAAGAGAGGATACTGCTGCAAGAGGAGGAGGCTAAGAGAAGAGTGGCACGCAGTTTGAAGGAGAGGCGGAGACTCTTGGCCAAGAAGGAGGTGGGTGGGGCTTATTGATGAAGCACTGCTGGCAATTGTCAGTAAAGACTGATGTCTTGTACAGTATAAATTGAACAAGCTGTGTTTAAATAAGTCACTGATGTCGTCTTTGGTATAAATTGAACAAAATAAGCCTAAACACGCCACAGATGTCTTGTGTCATGTAAATTAAAGAAACTGCATCTAATAGTTACATTAATAGGGAATGAAGAAAGAAGTGGATATACTTCATAATGATGTATGACAGTTTAGATATGTTTTCCTATTTCAAGTGGTGTTATCAGCAAATTTGCCTGTCTTGTATTTTCTCAGTAAATTATAGCACTGCTGTGACATAAAGATTGTAGCACTCAGATAAAAGACCAGTAAAGTTTCAATTCATTTTATTTCAGAATCGCTTTATAGTTGAATAGAAAGAAGATTTAGGTATGCAAAATGCAATTGTTTCTGTAAATGTGAACTTTAGGTTACTCTCACTGTTTCCTAGATGTTTGTTTTACCATTGAAAGTAATTGAGTTCTTTGAAACCTTTCATTTAGGAAATAGCCCAACAGAGGGAGCGTCTTCTAATGGATCGTCTGCACAAGGCATTCAGAAGGGCAGAGAACCAACTGACTGACACACTTTACAGGAGAAAGGCAGAAGTGAAGGTAATGTGTTTTAATGCGTTAGTTGATGGATGACCAGTTGTCTTCATGTCATTTGTTTTGTATTTGTCTTTGACCACAATGTGGAACATGGGGATTTAGATGACCAGTTCTCTGAAACTGGATTATAACAAGGCACACGTGTATGTTTTTGGTTTGTGGTAGCCAGGTTTGGGTTTGAGGCAGACATGTTTGTACAGTGAAAGAATAAAATTTACTGTCCATTCCTGCACTCAGTTACATAATAAAATTTACTGTCCATTCCTTCACTCAGTTGCATAATCAAGATATACGTGTATGATGTATATACGCATTCGTAATTACTTGTGATGGTAATTACTCATTCATACATTTTCCAGACTATGTACGGAGACCTGACTATGGCCGACGGCGAATACGGTGGCAGTAAGGGTCGGCGCTGGAAGGTGGATTGGGATCGCACCCCCCAGCCTGTCCAACTCAAGCTGAACTGTCTGCGAGGTGTGAAGAACAAGATCCCTAGTGGTCGCTATATCCTCATGGTGTCTCTGTATAACAGATTGGGCGGTCACGTCCTGCGCTGGTCCAACTTGAAGGGTCAGCAGTGGGCAGGGGCGACTCTGCCAGTCAGTCATGAGGGACACTTCTATAATGCTGAAGTGAAGGTGAGTAAGATGATGGTTATCGTGCTGATGGTGCGCTTTGTTTTGTCAAACCTCTGATGAAGAAAGACAAAGCTAGTCTCCTGCAACAACGTCAGTTTACCTGGATGAATGATAATGTCCGTCGTCTACATTAGATTTAGCAGTACTGTAAAATAGAACCATTTCATATATTTGGACTGTTTGAAACATTTTGTGTGTTTGTACATCAGTGTGTCATGACAGTTTGGCCATTTTAAGAAAAGTCTGACGATGCTTCTATTGGCAAGTGATTAAGTTCAAATGTTTTAGCCATACTTTTAGAGGTGAAGCAGTTGACATCTTATTTTCTACATGTACCAGACATGGATAACGATCCCAAAAGAGCTCCTCCTATGGGGGCTTTATTGAACTTTGTTTTTGAAAGAGCCCACTAGAGGATCTTTCTTGGTTGACACCATTTGGGAAAGCCTGGTACTCAAGTACTTTATTTTGATTTATTCAAGATTGACCAGAGTGTGTTTACTGTCCTGCCATCCAAGGCCAATGTGCGTCCAAGCATGTGTCTGGTGTATGAATTGTTCCTGCTGCGGGGAGCTGTGGTACCCACGGACAGAGTGGTGGGTTGGGGAGCGTTCCCCATCTGTGATGGACAGTTTGACATTGTGGAGGGAAAGTAAGTATCAAGACGAGTTGGTCATTTAGGTTAGAGGCTATCATCACCACGAGTTGGTCATTTAGGTTAGAGGCTATCTTCACCAGAACACAATCACTGGTTACATGGTGACTTGTATACAAACTGAATATCGCTGGGGGAAATTAATCAAGTTTATTTCTAATTATTTCCGGTGTCATGGTCCAGTCTTTGACAGACAGCTTTCATTATCAAGAGTCACATTATGTTGACTGAACATTGCATTTATTCATAAATACCATCCGCTCAGTGAATATTCCATAGGAGAACAGTTTTCAATTACACGTATCAACCTGGTCTGTTTACAACAGGTGCAGCCATAAATCTTGTCCCTGGGTGTATGGTAACCTTTAATTTGGGAAACCTTATTGCTGTGTATCAGTGTGTCAATTTTCTTACTGACTTGGGTGATTGAACATATTTGCATATTTTTCTTAAAGGTACAAACTGCCTCTGTTGCGAGGTGAGATGGACAGTCGTATTGATAAGTATGAGAAGATAGAAGAGTTGATGGCCTCTGACTTGGATCATTGGTTGTGTAATGTTTACATTGAAATCATCAAGTTACCCAGGTAAGCGGGTGTTATCATAGAATACTTGGATCACTGGCTGTGTAATGTCTACATTTAAATCATCAAACTGCTCTGGTAAGTGGGTGTTATTATAGAATACTGGTCAAATTATCTTTAAATTATACCTATGAGATAAGAAGTAGTCATAAGATATGAAGTGGGGTTGATGAACTTGATTGAATTTTGTTTTATAAATGTCTGTTGTCATTCATAAATATGTGAGAGTTTAGTGAAGATGTTACTAGTATATGTGCCATCTATGCAATCTGTCATTCCAGGTACATGGCCGGACAGAAGGAGTTTGAGGTGGAGTTGCAGTTCTCGTCAGGTATGCTGAGTTTTCCTGACAGAATTCATGGACAGGAAGTAAACAAGGACGGTGAGCAGCCTGTGCCGGGATCACTTGTTCAAGTCGATGGATCCACCATCTCTCCGGCCAGCGGGTAGGTAGCTGTTAGTGTATCTAAACTGAGGCTAGACTTGGGCACAAGAGTAAGTGATTGCCACGGTTTTACCATCTGTACTTTTGGTGCCCACTCAGTCAAGTAATGTGTCACATGGTCAACACGATGTGAAAAATAAATTTGTTTTCTCTCAATCCTTCTAATAGTTATTGATGGAGACATATTTTGTGTAATAGCCAAACCTTTATCAGTTATCTCTTAAGACCTTTGACCTTCTCTAGTCTTTAATATTGTGGCTTTTATTGGTCACTTCTTAGTTATTATAGTCTAATTCTTGCAAAATGTTAAGTATCAGCATGGTCTCCTGGTAACATATACAATATAGTGAGTGCAAATTGTTAAGTATCACTTCAGCCGTTTCTTGTCCGGACTTGTCCACTATGGTATCACTGCAAGCCCATGTTATCAACTTTTCAGTTATTGGGGATTTTCACTTGACCATTTTGATGCTGAGAAAACATACACAGACTCCGATGTAAACAGATATTGCAGTATTTATGAGCTGCTGAAAGTCTTTCCGAAAATTGTAATTACTGATAGATCTCTTGTGAAACTTAACTTTCCCAACTTCTAAATATCTCAAGACCTGCAATAACTGCTTCATACACAACCTATTTGCACATTTTCTGTATCAAAAGAGATAAGTAAAAAGTCTGTTCTTGCAGTCCTGATATGGAATGCACAGCTGGAGCTACTATGTTACAAATTCATACAAAATTCTTTTCGCAGACATGATGCTGGTATTTATTCATGCTCTGTATTGGGACCTAGGTTATTATTTCTTTGACTATATTACAGTGGCCTCCAGGCCAGCACAGCTGTGACAAGTGTTCTGTATTCTGTGTATGTTTTAGGGAGCTGCAGGCCAGTGTACATCTGAGCAGTGTTCAGGATGTGGATGACGATGACAGTGTAGGAAAGAAGGGAGGTCATGAGATTGTCATCACTGACAATAAAATGGTAATTACTAGCTTGAATGTAGGAAAGAAGGGAGGTTATGAGATTGTCTTCATTGACAATGAAGTGTTGATTACTAGATATGTATAGTTGTATATCATGATGCTCAATTGTTATAAGATACATTGTTATACCAGTATTGTGAATCTGATCATAAGTTATGTTGCTACTGAACATCCACTTGTAGTGGACTTTTCTTTAAGTCCACAGCCAGTAATAGAAACAGTGGCGCATCCAGGATTTTGAGTGAGGGGGGACCAGGGCAGAGTATTAGCCAGGATTTTGCCCGTCGGATATTCGCACCCCCGAACTGCCAGATGGAATCTGAGAAATGCGTAACATACGGGCCATTCCATTGACATTTTCATTTGTTGCTGTTTTACCATGTTGTAGTATGCTGTTTACACTTGATTATTGTTTTATACGTAAAATACATTAAAGCGATGATTTGCATTGGATATTTTTGTTGTAATTGTGTTAACAGTATAAACCTTCACAAGTTGGATAAGTACCCTGACTGGCTTTTCTTTTCCATTGTGAAAGATTGCCTGATGTTGCTTTATTTTTGTCATTGTGTTAAGTTAGTTTCTAATTTCACAATGACACCCTGTCATTTCACAGGGTTCCTCCCTGTCTCTCCAGTCACGTGACCTAAAGCGACCAATGACCACTCATGGATCCCGTGGTATCCACAAGGAAGCTAAAGTTCATTTGCCTGATGACAGTGACTCAACAGATTATGAGGACGATGACATCTTTATGCTGAAGAAGGGCGATGATGAGTTCATACCTGTCAAAGGTGAAGCAGGTCTCTTCTACAAGGTGAGTTTATGGTGCTTTAAGAAATATGTTAAAGTCGTTCAGAAACCATTCCAGGGAGATCTAGATGGTCCAAACACACGTGCTCAGCCACTTTCATCTTTGCGTGGAAACAATAACTATATACTTATGGTGCTGTGACACCATGACATAGGTTCATAACTAGATGACTATAGAACTGTTAGTGGATAATGTTCATTACTACCTGATCATTCCTAACACCTGGATGGAGAGGTGTTCTTTACGGTCATTGTGTTATCAAATTATCTTGATGAATTTGGGTCAAAAAGTTCATCATTGCAAAATGTTTGTGAATGAAACTGAAATTGCCTATCGTCTTTGTCAAATCAGCCCGTTTTGCTCACCAGACTTAAAAATTGATCACTTTCAACAAAAGTCACTTTCAACAAAAGTCACTTTCAACAAAAGTCACTTTCAGCTTTCGAAATATTGAAAGAGCTGGATCTTCCTATTTGGAGCCATTCATTTGAGATTTTAAGAGAATCGAGCTATAAGTTATTTGGGAATCATAATAGTTTCATATTCCTCAACAACATCTGATTTGAAGGGCCACTCAAAGTGCTATGCACTCATAAACCTCTTGATTTTACTTTGAAATTTTCAGCCAAAGAGTGCACTTTTACATTTGTGTGTTCGTTTCAATGTTGGTAAGAGGTAGTGTTTGGTATTGTGCCATTGTCCTGTACGTTGGTTTCCTTAATTCCTCAAAATATCGCGCATAGTCTGCCTAAGCATGTACTCACAAAGTAGTATTCACATGTTATTTCAGCGCCACCTCAACAACCCAGCTGACGTGTATGCCAAGAAGATGTTCACCATGCTACCCAAGACGCCCCTGTTGAACAAAAGGAAGCCACGACGCAAGCTGACTCACCTTGAACAACTGGAGCAGCATACTACATCAGTACAGTACGTTATGTGTGTGTGCTAAAAATGAATACAGCTTCTGGCTCTTTTGTTTTGTGGTCTATTTCTTAAAATTAATATATGTACGCTCCTATCTGCTGTTTAGATATTGCACAGTGTATGAATCTGCAGTATGTTGTATTCCTAGATATTCTGTAAACTTGAACATACAAATGTCTGAACATGCGACCTTTCCACATAGTGGCTCAGAATTTTGCGAACAGGACGACTGTAAATTATAGGTGTCATTCACACACAATAGGCCTTTTGAGATTGACTTGCAAGGTCAGTGAAAGTTACTGTAGCTTTTTGTAAACTGTGCATTTAGTAATGCAACTGTCCCAGTGGGACTGTGTAACTGAACAAAGCTTAACAAAAGGAATATGGTCCTGGGTGAGAAGATAATTCTTTGATTACCCCTAAGGATAACTGAATAGCCAAGCCTGAAATGAGCAAGCATATAACTTGCATCATGTGATGTTACTCCTCATCACGATGCTTAGTGAATACACATTTGCAAACATACTTTTTAACTTATGCTTTATCAACTTACAGCTTTACATTTCACATAGGAGCCATGTGCTGTTTTTGTTAAATGTAATGTAATGCAATGTTTTTGGTGAATGCTGTTTAAAGCAACTATAAACTGGCATTGCATTCTCGGAAGTTAACTTATGATATAGACCGCTTACCACTCTAACGTTCGTTTCAACTTGTGTCTTAGTCAGATGAGAAGTGCTTTCTGGGTTTGCATAGAACTGACAGTTCATTATTTCTTGAGCCTTATGCTCAGTGTATAAGGTGACACTTATGCCCAGTGTATAAGATGACAGTTGGTAGAGCCTGGTCTTAAGCAATCATAACGAACTTTCAGTGCTTTTGAAGCTTTGAAATTACCCCAAGTTTGACTGAGGCACGATTTGAAACCACTTTCATAATGGTAAGGGGTCTAAATCAAAGCTGATATTTGCAAGGGAAAGTGTATTTAATAGTCACTTCACCTGCCATGTATAGATTATTTGATAACACAAAGATTAATAATTTTATATTTCTTTAAATTGACAACTTGAAAAATATACTGGTTGATGATACCGGTCATTTGAGAGGAATGAAATCAAGGCAACATGTAGCAAGAAAATCCAGTGTTCTGTTCCTAATGATGTTAAAGGTGCTTAATAAGAGATCACTGTGTTGATTTTTCAGGTCACCATTTTCTGAGAAAGGTCATGCGGACCGTAACACTTCGAAGCGTGCGTCCTACGTGAGCCGTCAGCTTCTGTCTGAGCTTGGCCTGTCGCAGTGGAGAAGCAGGGAATTCTGGGGAATGTTAATGATCTTCATTATCATCTTTTTCGTCAGAATCTACATTCATTACATAGGGCAGTGGATTTACCTGAATGCACTGACCATCCCTATCAACAAGTAGGTGTTGAACTCGACGACCATTTCCTCATTGGTTGTATTGTTTTAGCTGTGTCAATGCCCGTCAATAAAAGGCAATTTGTCTCTTCATAACAGTTCACAAGAAGTGTTACTTCAATCATGTGTTGATAAATATCGAAGTTTGGATCTTGAAAATATTTCATGCAAGTTGTTTTCCATATGGGCGTTAGTAATTGTGCTCATTAAATATGCACTTAATTAAGTTTTTATCTTAATATAAACATGAGTTGTATGGCAGTAGTGGACAGAGTGAAGGTATTAATATTGAAGGTACCCCTAAACTGTGCATCAGTGGTGTTGAGGGTGACGACACGTCATGCCAAAATTCCGCATGCTTTTAGTTGGGGTCCTTACAACTCTCCTCACTTCCTGTATGTCTGTCATTATGACATTTCAGGTTTGACTTCCTGCCCTACACTGTGAACCTTAACTACCAGAATTCCCTACTCCATACACGGGAGGAGATTGGCATTGTGGTGATTGGTCCAGGCATCAACATAGTCATCTTCGTAATCCTTGTCTTGTTCAGCTGGCTAGCACAGAAGGTTTTCAACACATTCCCCGACATTGGTTCCAAGTTTGTCATTGGCTATGGCCTGCAAACCTTCCTGGACCCCCTGCTGATCACCATAGTGGACGCATGCCTACTGGTCAGTGTTTACAGGGCTTATGATGCCCGCTTAATCACAAACTGACCATAATTATCAGCATGTGTCTACATACATGTCAATGGCTTTAATACTCTTTAACTGAACATTATTGTTTTTATGACCAGCAATGTAATTTTGGTATTTTATTGAATGGAATTTACTTTTTGAAATTATTAGCTTTTGATTAAAAATATAGGACAATAAATGTGTTCTTGTGATATTATTAGAAATCAATAATTCTTGTCATTTTCTGACATATCACTGAAATCAAGGTTGGTGTCTTCACAAGTTAAATACCCTTAAAATATTCTGCCATACACTGAGTGAGATTTAGCTCAGCCAGCACAGTGTATGGTTGTGACACAAGAGTTACAGATTGGATTCCACACCGTGCTGATTTTGTTTTAGATTTTCTTTGCTCTAGCAGTGTATAGTTTGGGGGCAAGCTGTCATTTCTTCTTCTTAAAAGTATAGAAAAGTAACAAATTAAATTCCATAATAAATTCTGTTTGTATCAAAATAATTAAAGAACTAGCCGTAGTTTCCATTCTTAATAAATCGTATTTTGTACAGAAATAGACAGTTGTTTCACGACTAGAAAAATTTCAATGTAAACCATGTAAGTATCAATTTCTATGTGAAATTTTTGTTATCATCAAATAAGTTACTTTTCAAACTAAAAAACTAAAAACTAAAGAAAGAGACGTCTTGAAGTTACAGGCAGAGAAAGATGTAAAGCTAAACAGAAGCTACTGCTGGATAAACTTGAAAAGTGATGATTTGTGGTTTTCTAGCTTAAATTGATGATGGAGGGCACCACTTAACATTCATTTGGTCTTAAAAAATATTATTTTTCTCTTTGACAGTAAATTGGGGTCATTTCTCTTTTACTTTATTCCATATTACAGCGCCATGAGAACCGAGGTGGCACTGAGCCGATTGCTGACTTTGCCAAACTCTACTGGCACTTCATGCGTGCTGAGGGCAGTGGTCTGGCTGGTATATTCATCACAGTCTTTCTCTATGTCTTCATCTGGTTCGTCTCTGGATCCATTCTCTATATGTACTTCCTCAGGTACTCTACTTCTGATTAGTTTCATGTATATGTTAAATGTACGGTCGATGAAAGAGCAGTTGAAAAGTTACTCTAAAGTAGAATGATGTCCGCCAGCACACAGTCATAGACACTTATATTGCATTTAGTCTAAAGTAGAATGATGTCCGCCAGCACACAGTCATAGACACTTATATTGGAGTTGGTCTAAAGTAGAATGATGTACTATAGCACACATTATTAGACACTTATATTGCAGTTAGTCTAAAGTAGAATGATGTACTCCAGCACACAGTCTTAGACATATATTGCAGTTAGTTTAAAGTAGAATGATGTTCGCCAGCACACAGTCACAGACACTTATATTGGAGTTAGTCTAAAGTAGAATGATGTACTCCAGCACACAATCTTAGAACTTATATTGGTGTTAGTGTAAAGTAGAATGATATACTCCTGCACATAGTCTTAGACACTTACATTGGAGTAGGTCTCTAAAGTAGAATGATATACTATAGCACACAGTCATAAACACTTATATTGGAGTTAGTCTAAAGTAGAATGATGTACTATAGCACACAGTCATAGACACTTATATTGGATATAGTCTTACATATAATGATGTACTTTAGGGGATAGTGTGTGGTGGGAGAGTGCCTTTCCAATTAGTAAACATTGGGTAAACGGCAAAATGATTATTAGTTTTTTGCTGCATTTGATTTGTGCCAAACAGATGAAGAGTGATTTATCCCTAAACAATACTAATTTTGATGAGGTAGATTCTATTTATATTAAATTAATCGGCATTTTACTTCATATTTTAGAGTAATTTTAAGAAAAACATATTAAGAAAGTTGTCAAAAATGTTATGATGAAAGATACTGAAGAAGCTGAAGAAGATAACTGAAACCTACTGATGAAAGAATAACATAAATGCTTTTCTCTGATTCTCTTGTATTATTGTAATTTTTAGTGAAATTTTCTTTTTGTGGTACAATTTGTTTTNGTAGAATGATGTACTCCAGCACACAGTCATAGACACTTATATTGGAGTTAGTCTAAAGTAGAATGATGTACTCCAGCACACAGTCATAGACACTTATATTGGAGTTAGTCTAAAGTAGAATGATGTACTCCAGCACACAGTCATAGACACTTATATTGGAGTTAGTCTAAAGTAGAATGATGTACTCCAGCACACAGTCATAGACACTTATATTGGAGTTAGTCTAAAGTAGAATGATGTACTCCAGCACACAGTCATAGACACTTATATTGGAGTTGGTCTAAAGTAGAATGATGTACTCCAGCACACAGTCATAGACACTTATATTGGATATAGTCTTACATACAATGATGTACTGTAGGGGATAGTGTGTGCTAGGAGAGTGCTTTTCCAATTAGTAAACAATTGGGTAAACGGCAAAATGATTATTAGTTTTTTGCTGCATTTGATTTGTGCCAAACAGATGAAGAGTGGTTTATCCCTAAACAATAGTAATTTTAATGAGGTAAATTCTATTTATATTTAATTAATCGGCATTTTACTTCATACTGTAGAGTAATTTTTCAAAAACATATTAAGAAAGTTGTCAAAAATGTTATGATAAAAGATACTGAAGAAGATAACTAAAACCTACTAATGAAAATGTAACATAAATGCTTTTCTCTCATTCTCTTGTATTATTGTAATTTTTAGTGAGATTTTCTTTCTGTGGTACAATTTGTTTTCGTTGTTGTCAGGCTGCACAACAATGGCCGTATGTTGGACATCTACTGGCGTCTACATGGCAGTGAGGAGAACATCTTTATACCCTTTGACCTTGAGATATCCAATCAGGAGCTGTCTTACATCTGCAAGAAGGCTGAGCAGTGGCGTGGGGAGGAGGGAGAAAGACGTAAAGTGGCCGTCTATGACTACATTTGGGAGGAAGAGGCTGTGAGTGAAAATAATTATGATCGGAACGACGTTTGATAATACTCTGCTTGCTGAGGTTGAGTAAATTGGAATTTCCTTACACAGAGACCTCACAAGTTGGAGATGTGTACTTTCAAGCCACCTGATTGGCTGCTGTCAGTGAGTGGCAGGCTGTTGCTGTTTGCTGCCATTGTTTGAGCTGCAAGTAATACAACAGTATCTTACATGAGGTGTTGGCACTCCCTTGTTTTGGTTCATGGTGGGTGCGTAAAAATAGTAATAACATATATTTTACATTGTAGAAACTACCATCTTGCATTTCATCCACAACCTTCATTGTCCAACCTGGGTCCTCTCTTTGTATCTGTTTCACACGGAATTTGAGCAAGTAATGAACTATACCGTTGAATGTTTATTTGAGTCGCCAAGTAAGTCTGTTTGCAACTGTGAGTTTCTTCCATTCGTTTCAGATGGAGTCCACTGATTGGCTTGACGACCAGGCAGAGTCTGCCATGGGAGCCAAGAAAGAGGTGACGACCCACTTGTCCATACACACACTTCATCTGGATGGATTGCGCGAGTTGTATCGACACTTCTTGAGACTACCTAATGGAGCTATTATCGAGGTACAGCATTTGAAATGAGAAACGCCCCCACTTTTGTGAATGATTGTTGTTTTTTCTTTGAATGTAGCAGTGTTTTTTTAAATGTTTTCAAATTAGCGACTTTCTTATTAAATCAGTTTTTGTATATTGATTCCCAATAACAAGTTACATTAAAATATTTTGCTATCCTGAAATTGGTATCAGAACTGCATGGCTTTCACTGATACAAGACAAATGCAGGGTGTGAATGGGTGAGACTAGACCCTTGCTAGTGTGGCAAGGCCACGCTTGTGAAAGGCTGGTGTTTCATGAGTTTTTTTGCGACCTTACTAGCTGAAATGTTGAAGTAGGGGAGAAAATTGCTCATCAAGCCATTATATTTGTGACTGCAACTGTCTTGTGCGTGACTATTATCATGGAATGAGTAGCTAGGATGTTTATGGTCTAAGAAACTATCTTACTTAGCACACCAATTGCTGACTGTGGCTGAGGAATTGAAGATTTACTGTCATCACTTTTTGTTAGTTTAAATAGTTGTGGCGCACTCTGTTGACCAAAGAACCAGTAGTTAGGGTCTGTACTTGTCCTTTATTGTGAATACGAGTCAGATGGTATCGATAAGTCTGATTGTTCTTTGTAGGTGTTTGGTGAAATGGGAGGAGCAGAACTGGATAAGGACATGAAGTCAGCTTTGATGGCAGGCACTCAGAAGGTGGAGAATCTTGGCTCACAGTACAGTCTTAACAAAGTGAGTACACTTCTCTCGGTGCACGATCATGCTGGCATGATTCACTCACACAACAAAAACAAAAACAAAACATTTAGGGCCATCTTTAGAAATAGAAATTGATACTGTGGCTCGACTACATTTTATCGTCTTTATCATGTCAACTTAGGGTTCTTACTACAATAAAACACTATTAACCAAATAAAGCTCACTGGATGTTTGTGCAGCTGGATTAGGCAAATCCCAAGTCGATTTCTTGTCCTAATTATTGAAATATGACTAGCATAAATAACAAGTTATATTTTTCAAGGAGTCTAATTACCAAAAAATGCACAATTTGTACCTGTAGGTGATTAGTTCAACGATTTAATTACTTTATGCCAGCCTGTAAACTGAGGTATTGGGAATAAAAATTTAGTGTGTAAAATTTGGTCCAAACCTGATCCTCCTGTTGTTCATTTAGGTGAGAGGCAGACGTACAGTAGTAACAGCCAGTGGACTTACAGCTGCAGCCACGGCAACAACAAGAGACATGTCTTTTGTGACACCCCTTGACCGATCTTCAGCACCCTCTGTTGGACGACGATCTTCAGCCAGTGGACAGAGTGTGTCCAGCAGTGAATCTAATACCAAGAAAACAAACTAAAAAGAACAAGGAATGTTTACACTAAGTAGAACAAGGACTATTTACAGTTGCTTTTCAAGCCTCAGTGTACAAGCTATTTTAGTGACATTTTGCTTTAATCGGATGGCTTTTGTATAACTATTAATTTATGTATTGTGCTTTGGATATTTTTTATTTTTGCCAGTAAGACATTCCATTTATTGAACAGTTTATCACAGAATGGACTGAGTCATTTTTGAATTACTGATTAACATTCACTGTACTAGTTCATACGTATGAACTGCAAATCATGCTCTCCAACCATTGAATCACACGTGAACCACAGCATTCGTACTTGCATATCAATCGCAAGATCAATACATTCCTTCATGTGATTGTACAAGTGATCCGATAGTACATGTGTGTTTTGTACAGGTAGTCTGATGGTACATCTGATTTACGATCAACTAATTGATTTTGTTCTTCTTATCCATTTTGTTCGTGTTTACGTCATGACTCACAGCGTGACTCGATGGCTTGAGCAGATGATTCCATGCTTCTAATCTCTGATTCAAAGTTTGTGAGCAGGATTGTCTGATGCCCTTGAAGATATTTTTACGATTATTACTATTTTTACGTCGTAGTTCTAGCCTGAACATCTGCTGGTCGGAGTTATTTTATAAGTAAGTATTTATCTACTCAAGAATGTATTTGTGTAACAAATTTCAGATTTTATATCTGACTGATAAGTAGCATTCCTACGAGTAGTTTTTGATGATTTTGCAATATCCTAGGTACATTAAAATACACGTAGAAGCATTAAAATGATGTTTATTTATAACAACAGTCCACAGTAATAACAAGATGTGATTGAAAGTGATGTTGCATTAGACGCATCAAGTCCAACTGTTGATTGATTTGTCAACTAGCAATATAAAAACTACACGCATGACGGTCATTATGAGTTTGACCTGGGCTCCGTTTCATGAAAAGTCACTTGACGCTCAAGATAGAAATTTAGTGTCGCACACCATACAACTATTTTTGAAAAATGATTAAATCTCACAGGACCAAAATGAGAATACACATGTAACTGCTAGTTACTGAGATAATTTCTAGATTGTGATGCGTTCATAATTACTTATACTTTCATACCTCAACTGCCAAGTGGGAGAGAAAGACTAAATTATAGTCTTGACTCACTTTTCACAAAACTGAACCCAGACTGACGTTAGTGTCTTCCTGGTTTGACTAAAAATCCAATTTCAATACATGTCTGGTTGGCTTCACTGGCAAATTCTTTCTCTTGACTTGCATCAAACAGATGACGTGAACAGTGACACCAACACCATGAAAATATACAAAATTTTTGTGCTAGAATAAACTGCGGTCAGTGTACTGCTTGTTTGCAGTTTAGAACGCAGAACATAAGCACCTATATCTTACTGTAATCGCATGAAAATGAATATGAAGTATACATGTCACAATATGCCAGCATTTAACATATGAAGAGGAATAAACGGACCTTCCATCGTGAAAACTCATCGTTATAAAATTGGACTAAAATTGTTACCGTACTTAAGTCAAAATCTGTATAATTTCCAGGCTTGAAAACAATTGACAGTTCTCTGTAAGACTAAAAAATACATTTCTCAAAGAGAAGACAAATTTTATACTGGTAAGTGGATGAAGTTAAAGTTTTTTGACACAAAACAGATTTACAGCTGCTTCAAGAAGTCGAAACACAGACACTGATCAACATTTTAATAGTAACCTTTATTAATAATGGAAGGTATATATTACAGGTAATAATGGAAATAAGCACTAATAGTTGAGAAAAAGTTACAGTACACATTCATTAGAATTTAATGATTGATAAAAATGTATCAAGAAATCTAATTTCGTTAAGTCAGTTCCTAATTCAAACAACGCCTCTCTTACACGAATCCTATTTTTGGTCAACCGCTCTTGACTATTAAGACATACCTGATCTTTTACAAATTTTTAAATTCTTAAATTTAAAAAGTGATACGTCCACACAAGATGTTGACAATGAAACCGTAAGATATTCAAGCGGTACACTGAAAAATTTAACAAACTAACTATTTCAGTCATTTTCATTTTAATAAAAAACACAGACAAGATATTAAAATGCAAGTCCACAACAGAAGTACATCAGCTAACAAAGAACAATTCTGTTGACAGATATTTGGGCGCCTATGGCAATTTCCCTTTCAAACAAATTACATAAAGTTGATGAAAGCCAAGCTAGTATGATGACTAAGGAACCAATAAAAATGTTTAAAACTAAGGACTCCGAATTCTATGCAATATGGCTGGCAGAGTTATTATAGGAATGCGTAGTCAGGCTGTCAGCAACAGGCATCTCACTCACATTCTGGGACCACCTGGCAGAACTGCACTCAGTGAACAAGCAGTATTTCGCATTGGTTGTGGGACGTAACAGGGACTTTTTATTTGTTGCAATGTACATAGTTCTTTCCTAGTTGTATTATATTTCTCAGCACTCCTAAAAATATCAGTGTTTACTCATCGAGGAGGGGAACCTAATAAATAAATTTGAATAAACATAATAATGATATAAATGTGTACTGCAACTGCCCATAAAGTTGAATAATAGATAAAATTGCAGGCATCCTTGGAGGACAGCTTAAAAGTACAGTACCAGACAAAAGAAATCAAACCAAAAACTTTTCCCCATCATGCCAGCTATCCGTTGGTTTGCACGCCACCTGTTGGCCACATCACGTGACCTATTGAACGTAGGTCTGAAAAGATTTTTGCCCCAGACCGGGACTTGAACCCAGGACATTCTGCTAACCGTGCAGTCGCTCTAACCATCAGTGGCAGAAAATTTTTCAAACTTATGTTCAATGGGTCACATGATGTAGCCAACAGGTGGCGTGCGGACCAGACTTAAAATGTTTGTGATGTATATTTCCACACCAGTTCAATATTTACATATAATTATATAAACTACAGATGAGTGGTAATAACTATAATGAAGGCAACACCCTTACTACAGAATGGCTATCTTACTGATGACCCAGTTAATCCTCCTTCATTTTCAGAGACAAGTTAAGATTACTCTGACAATAAATTCAGGTTCCATCCAGCTGTCATGACAGGGAATTCGAGTCATCTTGTCTGAATGCTTTTGGCATGTACTGTAATACAGTAGAGTGACTATGCAAGACTGGAGACATTAATCCAAGTCCATCTGTCTTATTTCTGAAGCTGTCGACTGGGCAGCTGGCCTATAAGTGGCTTCGTCATCACTAGCGTCTGAGTCATCCTCATCAAACATGCTTAGTAAGTTACCTGCAATCAAGAGGCATTCAATCAGTCGTGTTAATGAAGAAACTGGACATGCAAAAAGGCGTCAATCTCAAGAATATTGCTATATTGTATTATTGCTATACAAAAGGTTTGTCTTGACAGCGACATAAGCACAACCTCACTAACATACAGTTATCTAACTTTTCCAACACTGTGAAAATGGAAGCAAGAAAGGCATCCAACCTCAAGTTTCACAGTAAGGCATGTTGCCTTAACACTAATTAATTGACGTGGTGAAAACCTGGGTCCAGGGTCTAATCTTTTTACTCAAAACTAGAAATCAATTTTGACAAATTCTGTTCTACTTTTGTGCAAACTCAAAATAAGTGTCTATTAGTCTGTGCATTATTATGATTTTTATTATGATTATGATTATTATTATGATTATTATTATTATTATTATTATTATTATTATTATGTACATGAATAACTGTGTAGTCTTGGTTTACACTTGGAAGACCACCAGTATTAAGGATAAAAGTTCAAAAACTAAACTCAAAATTTTGATTTTTAACTAGAAAACTTCCCTTTTAACTCAAGTTTGTGGCATGAATCTACACTCATTGAGCGCTAACGTGAAATATAAATTCATAATGTACTCAAGCACAGATCGAAATGAGCACATCTTGATTCATGCAAAAGTAGAACGAAAAATGCCAAAAATAATTCAAAGGTCAATTTGCCCCGATATTAATACAAAACACCAAAGAGAATTCTTGAAATGTAAATCTTTACCCATCCAGTAAAGTTCACAATCGAAGAAATTAAATCTGTTCAACTGGACTATATGGTACTTACAAAATCCTTGTAAGATCCACATAGAGAATCGTAAGTGGGGAAAAACGTAAATGGTTACCTAACAGACCTCCTCCTGTCTTTGGTTTGGGTGCAGGCATACCAAAATACAACTGTCCTATGCGGTCTAAATACTGGAAATAAGCAGATAATTGAAAGAAATAGAGATTTTGTGAACAAAAGTGTAAATGTATATGTACGCATACCAACTTAATGAGCTTTAATTTGTAAATATGCATTAACGTGTACGACTACGGTAACCAAAACTTTAATTAGCCCAGATGACACCACAACTTTTGTGGTAACAAGCCAGGCTCCCTTATTTTGTGCAGATCATAAGCTGCAGTTTAGCTAGCGTAACAGATAACATGAAAAGCATCGAACATTGTAATTAGTTCAAAAGATTATCTCCAATATTTTACAAGTCCAGGTTGAAAAATGTGCATTGTGCATATCTACCTTGCAGTTTGTGGGGTCACGATCAATGGCTGGTTTGTATTTCTCACACAGTATTGCATAATGTGTTATGGTACCACTGAAAAACAAGGCATCAATTTACATTAGCAGAACATGAACACGCATGATTTGTACTAACACAATTTAATGAATTTGGTCGAGTTAACACCCACAGCATTAAAACTGTTAAATGAAAACATCAGGAATTGGGTGTAAAGCCGAGAACAGCGTAAACATGGACGTGACATAGTGAAAATACTGAAAATCCAGGAAGGACATTTAAGTGACCATGGGCACTAACCCAAACAAACACAGAATGTGCCAACCAATAGGAAATTAGTATAAATTAAGAACTAGTGAGGTATATAATTGCAGGCGGTCTGGTACACATTGCACGAGACGTGCGCAGGCCACTCAGGTGGGCCAACTGCACTGATCACCTGGAACCATTTTTATGCTTTATTAATATACAGTTAAAAGAGAACCGAGGAGCTAGAGACCTGACTCAAGGGTCTAACAATGTGCCCCAGTGGAAATCAAACCCATGCATGACCTTGAGCAAAAGAAGCGACAATTATCCCACTAGTGCACAATGCCTCCTCTAACTAGTAAGGTCAAGGTCATTCATTTTAATTGGCTGTTACCTGGGACTTTCACAGGACATCATCTCAGTGAGGTATTTCATTTGCTCTGTGTATGATCTAACCATTGAAATTGTTTTTACACTTCAGGATTCCTTGAAGACCTACTCAACATAAGTTACTATTGCACTGTACCACTTGCTAACCTCACCAGGCATAGTTCTCACTCACCTGAGGGGAAACCAATGCCTCAAGAAGCCAAAAACGTTTTGCAGAAAAAATTCTCACATTGAAAGGATTTTTAATCACTGAAAGAGAATTTTGGGGTCTGATGAGGAAATTTTGCATGATTTCAAAATATTTTTCATGGGGAACGGGGCCCATATTCTGACCCAAAATTGAGGCATCAAAGGCTTAGCCAAGACTTACCTTTTCACTGCTATCAATAGAAACTGTAAAAAGTTGAGAAGCGGCAGGACGTAAGGAGCCGTCGATTTCACTTGAGGGTGATTTTTGCCGTATGATCCGAATGCTACACATGCTGTTTTTTCATTCTTCAAGCACAAAAATCTAAAACACAAGAACACAGTAGATATGCCAGTATCCCACTCTATCAACACCAACAAAAGTATTAAAGCCCCATCTATGAAAACCATTATTTGGTTCATGGTTTGCCATGATTCGGTTCTTCTTAAAGACGATGAGTTAAACAAGATGACTTAGAGACTGCACTTGCTTCACTCAACAGGGTCATCTGACTAAGACATCCGATGGATTTTTGAGGCAAGTCAGTCAAGTCTGGAGAGTCAATCCAGTATATATGCCACAAGAGTGAATCATGCACAGCCAGTGTAAATATTTTTGGTGTCGACAGGAAAACACATCTGAAGAGGAGTAGATAAAGTCCAGCGTGCCTAGGCTGACCTTATTATCGACTCATTCTTCATAATACGCATTGAGCAAATTTGATTAACAAACCCTTGCACGCTGATCTATGACCTTCAAGTACAATATGGAGTAGAATGGACAGAAAACAAAGTGCATAAATTCAAAAATGACTACTGTAAGCATATTTTATATGTTCAAATGCAGTAGCACATGAGAAAATTTTTTTTTTATTATAAACAGGGGGAGAGACTAAATTTTTTACATCCACGGGTGAGGCGTGTACTTACAACTTTGTGCTCATCACTACAAAAGAAGAACTATTGTTGCTAAAACATTCTTTGATTTGACCACTGAATGGATTTGGAGCGTTGCAATGCGCACCGCAAACAGTGTGCTTCTGGGGTTGCTTATTTATATCATAAAAAAGGCCACTAGATGGCGCAAAAACATCGAATCCATCTGAAAATGTGAACATGCTATCACTTCTTTAATAGAAAGCTATTTACCAAATTTCATAAAAATCTGTCAAGGAACTTCAGTGAAACAAAGAAAAATGGAAAAAAATGAAATTGCCACAAGGGGGCACAGCGTTCGTTGGACCCGCCTGAAAGTCGTTGTTGTCATATGTTGTTATCTTCATATAAATACACTTACTAAATTTAATAAAGATCCTGTGGTGGATTTAGGAGATACAGCTATGATCACAAAATAAAACAAAACTACCACTAGGAGGCGCCACAGTAGTCAAAGTCGTCATCGTCAACCGTCCTCTTCACACTAAGAACATATACGCCAATTCTCAAAATCATCCTAAGAATGGTTTGGTTGATTGAGGGGCGGACGCCGAAAACAGAAAAAATGGCCACTAGGTGGTGCAAAACACCTCGATTCCATCCGAAAATAAGATAGCGTCATCTCACCAATAGATGCCTATATTCCAAAATCCGTTGAAGACCTTTAAAGATAAAGAGGTAAACGTAAAAAACTAAAATTGCCNTGAAACAAAGAAAAATGGAAAAAAATGAAATTGCCACAAGGGGGCACAGCGTTCGTTGGACCCGCCTGAAAGTCGTTGTTGTCATCTGTTGTTATCTTCATATAAATACACTTACTAAATTTAATAAAGATCCTGCGGTGGATTTAGGAGATACAGCTATGATCACAAAATAAAACAAAACTACCACTAGGAGGCGCCACAGTAGTCAAAGTCGTCATCGTCAACCGTCCTCTTCACACTAAGAACATATACGCCAATCCTCAAAATCATCCTAAGAATGGTTTGGTTGATTGAGGGGCGGACGCCGATAAGAGAAAAAATGGCCACTAGGTGGTGCAAAACACCTCGATTCCATCCGAAAATAAGATAGCGTCATCTCACCAATAGATGCCTATAATCCAAAATCCGTTGAAGACCTTTAAAGATAAAGAGGTAAACGTAAAAAACAAAAATTGCCACTAGGGGGCACACCGGTGGTCAGATCCGTCTGAAAGTCGTTGTCGTCCGTTGTCAACATCATATAAATACACTTGCTAAATTTAGTAAAGATCCTGCAAACGGTTTGGGAGATACAGCCATGGGCACAAAAAAAAACAAAACTGCCACTATGAGGCGCAACAGTAGTCGAAGTCGTAGGAAAATCATTATCAGTTGTTCTCTTCATAGAAAGAATATACATGCCAATTATCACAATCATCGTTAGAACGGTTTGGTTGATAGAGGGGTGGACGCCAAAAACAAACTTGAAAATAGTAAAAATGGCCACTACGTGGCGCAAACTACATCCAATCCATTCGAAAACGAGAGGATAACGTCATCTCACATGACAACTTTTATCAAAATATGTTGAGGACCTTTGAAGATACAAAGGTAAACGTAAAAAACTAAAATTGCCACTAGGGGACACACCAGTAGTTGGAGCCGTCCAAAAGTTTGCTCATGCCGTCCCATCCATGAAAGGAACACATGGTGCAAAATTTCACGTACATATGTCAAAGGATTTTTGAGATAGAGCAGCGGACGCCGGACGAACGGACAGGCATGACGGCATAATGCGTCCACATATAAATATGTGGGCACATAAAAATGAACAATCAAAAGCACTTCTTACAAGTAGCTTTAAAAATTAAAGTTTCATGACAAAATCAACTAAAAATAAGATACTTACTGGAACACAATCTGAGCAATAAATAAGTCGACCTCTGATTGGTAGCCCTGAGTCACGTGATATTCAATAAGCATAGAGGCACATCCTTCCCCATCTTGTGAACGGAGATAGTGATATCGAGACTGGTGATAGTTCTTTTCTGTAAACATTCCAATAACTCAGTACGTCTGCACAATGTCATGCTAATCTGTGGCTCTAGCTGTCTTGCCACAATACACAAATACTCCATTTAATTTTCATTAACTCACAGGAACACATTTACCCTATTGTCTTCCTGGTTAAGATAACAGAAAGAACGACTCATACAAACAATGTTTTGTTGAATTTTGTTTTTTATTTCCTTGTCTATTGATACTAACATTTCAGGAATTTGAAAACTATATACTATTCTGTATTGGTTGATATTCACTACTTTACAAACCGGAAAAGGCAAGAAACAAGAAATGCAACAATATAGAAAGAACAATGTGTAATACAAAATACTTTAGTTGTTTCAAGGTACATATTAACATAATCTTTGAAGCACCAAACGCAAGTTTTTCCCCATGGTTTGACACCACCACCTGCCACATTACAACCGATGAACATTGATGTTCACACCAAACCACAAGCATGTCATGCGGGTAGCTGTCAAAGGTTTATAGAAGCAGCTGCTATGCAAGGCACCTAATCTGTGTACACGGAACTGAACTCCAGATTATTTTGGCATATTCTATTCTAGTTTTGTAAGAACTCAAGATAAGTGTTAAAAGTACATGGTTTACGTGGATGACTGCATAATCCTAGTCTGCACTTGATGACCCCAGAATTTAACTTTAAGTTTGAGTCTGAACTCGAAATCTCAAAATTTTCACTAGTTCGTAGCTCGAATCTAAGGGGTCATCTAGTGCAAAATTGGACTGCAACAACCATAACGTACAGACATTCTTTTTGAGTTCACACAAAAGTAGAGGGAAATTGTGAAACATAACTTCGAGTTTGGTTTCGACTACAGAGATTAGAACTGGAGCTCTTTGTAGTGACAAATTGAGCACTACTTGCGACTAGCACTACTTACGACTAGCACTACTTGCGACTAGCACTACTTGCGACTAGCACTACTTGCGACTAGCGCTACTTGCGACTAGCGCTACTTGCGACTAGCGCTACTTGCGACTAGCGCTACTTGCGACTAGCGCTACTTGCGACTAGCGCTACTTGCGACTAGCGCTACTTGCGACTAGCGCTACTTGCGACTAGCGCTACTTGTGACTAGCGCTACTTGTGACATAATCTTGTAGTGGTATCAAGGAATCAAGGAGTGTAGTACAATTGTAAACTCCTTGGTGGCATCGACAAATTGAATACTACTTTTGACATAATCTTGAAACAGGCAACACATTTCATATTACCTCAAATACATAACATGCACCCCAACATTACACCACCAAGTGGTAATAGCGCTTACCTTTCCAATAGTCTGCAGCAAAATACTGATGAAGTAGTGGGTGTCCATTTTTACAGGGTGGATGTAAAGTGCTTGACCATTGAATTGACTTCAGTACAAACGTCGTTCTATCTGGGCACTCGGGAGGAATGAGACGATGTAACTCGGCAACATTTTCTAGAACGTGTAATTTTATTAGTTAAGTACAAACGCAACACAACATATGGTACAAGATTCTTCCCTATTTGAACAAGAATCCAGATTCGATTTTAATGCAAGGATGGGCAAGCCAGAGTTTTCAACAATAAAAGCAGATACATTCGAAATTATCACTCAAATATGTACCAGACAATGATTGACAGAACTGTCATGTGATCAAAATCAAATCAATTAGTTCTTGACAATAATATAGAAAACAACAAAAACAATCTGAAATTCTCAGCCAGTTTCAGGTAACCTGGGGTTATTCTGTGCAGCCAGTGATAACGTACCAATATCTTTGTCTGTACACTGCACTCCTAGGTTCTTGAGGGATTCAATCACAAGAAATGACAAGTCCACCCCGCTCTCATACTGTAAAGAGATGAAAATGGCTGAACAAATATATCAACAAAAATATTGTGATAATTGTCATAAAAATTCTGTAAATGTAATGCAATATGCTGAAACTTGACATACAGGACCTAAGAGAACTAAAATCCTTACAAAGTTACTTTCATAATTTTAGATTCCCCTAATACGTTTGACCGGAAATTCTTATTTATTTCAAAATCACAAAAATCACATTTTCCAAAGTTCTCAATATTGATTGAAAGTAGAGGGAATTATACAAAACACAAAACGCATCTTTAGAGCTTTAAGAGTTGTGTCAGAAAATTATTACACTTCACACAACAATTTCTGTCAGAAAAATAATTAAACCTAACTTGTGCAAAAGTCCTACATCTCTAAGAATAATACAAAGTCAGAGTTACTGATATAATTTCTGTACATTAATTATAAACCATGACACGCTGATAACAATCACTTGGCTAAACCTTTTTTCAGCAACAATGAAGAGAGAGTGTAAATTCAAATTTCTAAATTAAGCCTTAAGTGACTTTCATGAAACAGAACACTGGTCGTGCAGAAATAAATAACAGAGCTTTCAAACCGTGGTGGACCTTGGTATTTCAGACTAAATTAATTACTGGGCTCTTGTCATGGCCAGTGTAGCAATGCAAAAGTTGGATTTATACAGTAAAATTAGCGACTTTTAAAACCTATAATTAAAACCCCTCTAGGCCAATTGTTACTCAAGAAATCCTCATATTGGAGTCAGGGACAAATCTCTAACTAAATATTGCTAAAAAGAACTTACCTGCTCTTTCTTCAACAGTAAAACTGCCCCAGAATACAACAAGTCAACACTGTCTCTGAAGCGCTCTTGTGTTGTGTATCTGTTGAAAAACGTAAAATATAAAGGACATAAAATTGCCACTTACAATAGCTGAGAGTATTGCACTAATTGTTTTACATTTTTACCCTATTTCAAAAACAAATTGAAAGGAGTATCCATGGTCTTTAATAGCTATTTACAACTATTTCCTAGTTTTAAGCCACATGCAGGCGTTACATTGAAAACCACAATTTTGGATTGTATTATGGGATGGAAACTGGTAGCATCTAACATGTGCGGTTATACATTTTATAAATCTATTAAGGTCAGGTTTAGTTTTGACTAATTACATTTGTGAACAATATTTTCAGCTGAGCAGACACCACCAACGGCTGTTCACTCAATCCCGTAACTTGCCTGTAATGGAGGGTTCTGTACATTTGATGAGCTTCATAGTACCTGCCACTTTCAATGTTGTTTTGTAGTTTTGCTTTTACTCGCTCGATAGCACCACTGTTCCTTGCTGCCATAGCTGAAAAGAAAGCCATAATTTGATTCTAAATGACACTTACATTTCTAGAATAGCTGCCCGACATAATTACACAAACTAGATAGTGGCTATTTCAAATCAAGACCACCACGGAAACTATTCTACATGCACTCGAGAACTAATACACAGAGCTAACATTTTGATCACTTCAGCCAAGTTTTCTTTCACACCCATGCGTTAAAAATCTGTAAATGACATCCGAAGTTAAACCTGAAGATAATGTTGTCACGGGTTCATATAAGGAGCTTTCATAAAGCTCACTACTACTTTAAGTAATGAGCAAATGGTGAAATCAGTTCACTAAAGTCAATTAAGGCGACAGACACTGATAACTTGGCCTTGGGTTGGACAATAATTCATTTAAATTATAGGATTAGGAAGTGAGTCGTCTATTGTCTAGAGAGGACTAACATATGGGTATAAATTTCGTCAGTAAGAGAAGAAAAACAGCTACACACTAAAAACAAAAGCGAAACAAGCAAGTAACCAAATTTTAGGAAAGAGCAACATACTTCACGATTTTCATTTCTCCAAGTGAAGATGTGAAACTGAAGCTAGTGGCTCAAAAGAGTGAAAGAGACTGGCGACTGAGTCACCTGGCGACATGCGAACATTTCAACATAAGGTACGGCGTAAAGCAATTCAACATCAAATTTACCTAAAGAGCTTAAACGTTTATCATAAACACAGGCTCCTTGTCAAATGTCGTGACTCTTCAATGAGATATTCTTATAATACACTTCTATGTGCTCATAAACTTTCCACACTGAACCGAACGTGAAGCAATATGCCGCTAGGTGGCTCCCAATGTGAGCTTGCGCATTAGAACATCCGGGAGAACTTCGAGGTAATCATTTTCTCTAATCATTTCTAACTTTCGCCAAAACTCCCTGTCAAAATTAAGCATTTTTTAAGTAATTCCATTATTCTTCTTGCTCCTATATCAAATCTTTTGCTCATTTATGATCTACAACGTAGTAATCTACACAAACCCGAAGTGTTATGCTTATGCGAAACAACATAACAAAGCCTAGCCTTACCTTAACGCAAAGCTGTATACACACCGGTGACCTAAAGTCGTGAATATAAGCATAATAAGCAGCTGATTGTCATACTATCCAATGTCCGTTAGCAACTGCTCATGTGTTATCATGGACATATATCAGCCTTCACAAATATACGTGTTTTGACAATCTTAATCCTTGTTTATCTCCGGACCGTAAGCAGAGTTTTGAAACGGTCACTACAAATTATTGGAACTGGTTTCACATCATTAGTTTCTAGAATTTTGATACTGAAAAACTGAATTTCTGAACAAATTTTGCTGCTGCAAAGTTGTCGCAAAAATTTAGGAAATGGTGCATGCGCATGACACGAGCGTACTGTTTTCAAAACGATGAAATACTTGTCATTGTTACAAAAGGTCGAGAGTGACGCAAGAAAATGCCGTTTGTTGCATAGTTTTTCACTTTAACGGTTGTTATGGGCAAGGTGAGTGTTGGTTGATTCACAGATTTTGCATGCACCACGTCCAGTCTTTAGCTCTACATGTTGATACAGGTTTCACGGCAAGTTGACGAGCAGAACTACCCTGGCTGTGTGCAATTTCGGGGTCTATGGAAGAAAAACACACAGTGGTACCTGGCTGTATTTTGACGATAGTCTTCTTGCAGCTAACTGGCTGGCTGGCTAAACATAGCCAAGCTGCGGCAAACAAAACATCAAAACGTTCACACTTGAGACTTGTCTTCACGGAAACTGACATGCCTTACACAGGGATATTCCTGATTAGGTTTTGAACCTGTGCCCTTTGGGCGCACCTGTGTGTGTATTTATAGTGAGGTCAGTTAACTGTCTTTAGACGTTACAATATATCATGACAATCGTCAAGGGCTGACAACTTACTTAAGGTTACTAGTTGAGTGTTCCACTGCATCTTGACAAACTCTTCCAACTGCATTTTGTCAGACCTTGTTGCCCCTGCCAACACATTGGTGTCTTATGACCTGTGTTCCTAACTCTTCTCATTTAGATGGCGACCATAGATGATGATGTTATAATAGAGTCTGTCTCCAACTCGCCAAAGCCACAATCTAAGTGTGACACGCCTGTGTCCAGCAATCCAGGCACTCCCAGAGCTGCTGATTGCAGTACACCACCTGTTATTAAACCAACAGTTCATCAACCATTACCTGCAATACAGGTAGGTCAAGATGATGTGTACCTGTCTTCAGTGAAATAAAATATTGAGTATTTGTTATGGATTTGTGACTTTCATGAATTAGTAACATGTGACTTATGTCTCGGTCTTTTTATTTGAAGTTGTTGTAAACCCACCTCCTGTCAACAAAATTAATTTTTCATTTAGAGCGCATAGTGTACGGTGGTCGGGTTTTCTGGGCTAGGTGATTACTCGAGACCATGTTTAGTGTATTAAATGTTAAACTGCCATGATCAAGTCTACTTGTACTTAAGTCACAAACAGTATTGAACTGACTGTTCTTCACCAGCCTTATAATGTAAGTAGTCTGAGCAAGCAACAGTAATTGTTAGTTATAGACACAACCCAGGTTTATAGCTATTTTCAATGCATGGATTTTACATAAATGATAATTCACTATCAAATAGTAGTGAAGGCAATTTAGTGTAATTGTTTATTGACAACACTTTTAAAAGCTTACAAGTATGTGTTACGGTATTGCTTATTTACAATGCGATTCTCAAGTAGTAAAGGATTTGACTGTTTATGAGTTTAAATATAAAAGTTAGTTGGTAAAGTGGTACAGTAAACTAACCATTCAGAATGTTTGTTCTTATGACACTCACTGCTTTATCTATTGTGTGTTTGTCTTTTATACTACTATTTAGCTTGTAATGTTATTATGGTGATGGTACACATCTCCATATCACATGATGACACAAGCTGGAATGTTAACTGTTTCATGGTTGAAGCCCCCCATGAATGTGTATTCACATTATGTCTTTAAGAATGCTATTCCTCTTCTTAGCACCAAGTGCAATGAAGGAATTTGAAGACAAAGTTATTATTGTTAAAGATCCGTGTTTTGGGGTGGAATCCTTATTTTGGTGCTTTTAGACGGCAAGTTGGTTGTCCTGGTTACACATGTTAGGTCCATATACCAGTGATTTCTTCTTTGAAAATATTCAACTTCCCTAACTTGATTTATTCCAGTTTAAATTTTACATTGATACGTAGTGCTGTGTGGGACTTTAAAGTTATTCATTGCCTTTTAAGTCTCTTCGTCATTCAAAGTAAACTTCTTAATTATTTCACAGATGCATTTCAGTGATACCGTAACTCAAAATTGTTTGTTTTTCAGCAACCCCAAACTAAATACGGCAGTCTGTTGGCTGTGATTGAAGATTTAGGAAAAGACATTCGTCCCACATATGCTGGCAACAGAACCTCGGCGGAGAGGTTAAAACGAGGCATTGTGCAGGCGAGGATATTGGTGAGAGAATGTCTTATGGAATGTGAGAGAAATGCCAGGACATGACAGCGGTTAGTGGCTTGGACTGCTGGACATTAAACTGGACCTTGGTCAAGAAGTCATGTCACGTGTCTTTTGAGAACTGGAAACAAACATATACACAGCAGACTGACGCCTACAGTCACTATTGCATTTTTCTGAAATGTCCTTGGAAATTTGGAAAATTACTGAAATCATGAAAAGTGAAATTTGGTGACTTGCTGATTAACTTTTATAAGGTATTTCAATCATTAATAGTGTCATATGTCTAAGAAGCAATATTTCTTTTATTTGTATTATACTGATAATATGCAATCTGTCACTTGGCAGTTTTGTATGTTTTATAATGTTCAAGATGTTTGGAAACGAGGGATTGTGACTGTTGAATATGTGTGTGAACTTAGTGGAGTGAAGGACTGTATTTTCTTGTCATCTTGTTATCTTTGTTATGTCAGTATTTTGGATTGAGAATCTAACAGCTTTTTGCAATGTGCACTTACTATTTATTGAAAGTGAGCAGCTTTACCCCTTCCGAGGAATTCTGAAATCAAGGTATTCATTAGTCTTTCCACACATGGATTTTACCTTCGTCTCTAGTGCAGTATGGTATAGATTTTACAGCATTCACCAATTCTCCTTCAATGGCATCCATGGTTTTATACCTACCATAAGTTTGTGTTTTTACAGGCCAATCTTGGTATCTAATACCTCCCTTTTGACACATCTCAAATATTTTGGCTTTGCTTCTCCCATGATTTTAGAAAACCTCAAAAGCTCCTATAAACCTTTTTGATGTGCAAAATTGGTTGAATACACCACACTTGTGGTTATTAACAATAAACCTTTCTGTGAAAAATCTTGAGTTAAGTCACTTAAAAAAAGACCTGGACTTTCTCCTTTTCTCAGGTTATGAGTGATTTCTAGTCCTGGAAAGAATTAACGGTTCATTATTGTTTGAGACCCAGGTAGAGTTCAGTAGCTGTCTCGCGGCTAGAAAAATTTAACCAAAATCTCATGATCTCATCGAAAATACCTCATAATCTCAGGAAGTCTTGCTTTTTAGCGAGGTCCTACGGAACTCTACCCAGTTGTTCATCCTGGTCTCGTATTAGTAACAAACTGATTTACAGACGGCATTTCTAACCTGAGTAAGAAGTGAATCAAGAGGGCTCTTAGGACAGTAAGTGATCTAGACCAACTTTTGTGGAACTGTTGCTTTATAGGACTGGGGTATATTCAATCAATAAAAGGTTGGAATTGTTATTCCGAAACATAGCAGCAGGCCAGATCACAGTTTAACGTAGGTAGAGCATACGCAGTTCTAACCGCAAAACACCACGCAAGTGACTGTTCAAGTAGCCGGCTACAAGGACGAAAGCTTCGAGGCTAATTATGCTTTAATATAAAAGCTGTTCATCCCCACAATCTCGGTCCTTGCATTCCTGGTACTGCCGTTGTAATTTTATCTGTCCTATGCTCACTCGGGCGATAGCATTGGTGTCCGCTAATTTATTTTTATGCGCGTATGCGGATTTAGATCGATCTCGGCTATGGGCCCAGGTTTCATTTTACAAATCACACGCCAAGAGCCAAACGACCAATGAAAGGGACTGGGGACGGGTGGCAACTCTGACTAAAGATTAATAGGTTCACACTGTGTTTTAAATGGCTTCAAAATTCTTTTAGTTAGCCTTGGTGCAAGAGAGCCCTATCATTTCATGTAGAATATAAAACAGTAGTGAGACATGAAGATATATTTAAAACATGAACTTTTTTAACGTATACTACACGACTTTCACAAAGTCTGTTTTAACTTGACAGTGAACGGCACCAAGAGGAAGGTAAGTGGGCCGCAGATTCACCGAAAAAAATTGAAGCCATGAACCCGGAATTCGACTTAACAACACAACGGTCTCATCACCGGTGCTTATTAATTAGGTTTTAATCCAAACACAAAGCGCGACACTGGCAGTTACGCAAAAGTCGGAGACCCCACATTTCATTTGCATAGTGAAACCGCGGCCAAGAATGGCAAATATTTCGAGTCCGTGATAACGACTGCCAAGAAAACGTGCGAGATATACACAAACCATCCACATCGATAACTATAGACTGCGACATTACACGGGTGACAGTTTTAAACAATGTGTAAATAATAACCCTTATTTGATGAAATTCCAGATTTTCATTCAGCCCCTGATCATGCGAAAAAGCGCACTGTCCGAAATGTGAGAATTACGGCTAATGCCACAAAAATCGATGTGTCCGAAATTTGACAAAATGGTGAAAGTCGAATTCGACCGTGTCCCAAATTTCAAAATCCGAAAAAGTTCAGAGGGTTGGATTTAGGTGTCTGAAATTCGGATGACTGTCCTAAATTCGGGAATTTTCATCGTAGTCTTTCTAGCAAACATTTTGAATTTGTTACCGTACACTTACTAGACCTACGTCTATTTTCGTACCTCAACGGCTCGCCTGAGCTAAAACGACCCAACAGCGTGGACTTAAAATCACTGACAGGTAACTGAATAAATATTTATCCCACACATATTGCAAAAACTAAGAGAAAGGAGAGATGAAATGTTGAAATACATTATATAATACACAAATCCGATCGTAGTTTTAATATAGTAAAAAATCTGACCAACTGACTTATTTCAAAATCCTCACCATACTTAAATGGTACTCCTGGTGGGTTCGAGTTGGGTGTTGCCTGATGTATGATAACTTTTTAATACATTCATCAAAGAAATGTCAATTTGTTTCATTTAATCTGCTTAATTATTTATATTAGTGTTTTCGTTTATATTGGATCAATTCTTTGTCTTTCCATTTGTACATGCATAGTGGCTGCCCTCATTCTGACGTCACGAGGGCATTGACACACGGCGAGTGTCATGTTCACCGGTTTCCTGACATTGGTGTAATGACCCCCATGGATTTGCCGGGTTCAGTTGTTGTTGAATACATTGTAGTCCTCGTGCTTAGGGGATCAATTGTGCGACCCGCTGTGGTCCTCGTGGGAAAGCTAAGCATACTGGTGTGATTTTTGTTTTGCTTGACACCTCCACATATTGGAAACCAATATGGATGCTTACATTAATGACAGTTTTTTTTACTCTGCATGTTCAATGGTGTTTCTGCCATTCTTTTAAAATCAAGTGTCGCAACACCGTATTGCGGATGTAAAGTGCTCTGCGGATTTTTTCCCAACCACCCTTTTTCTCGTTTCTACTTTCTGTTCGCCCTTCATCATATTTTACCGGACCATTACCAGTTGATAACACGTTTTCAACAGACAGTAATTCTGTTGGCGTGTTTTTGTGTTCAGTGAATTCATTCTTAGGAGTCCCTGTTACTCTGTCCATTTCGATAAATTCCTTGGCAGAGGACTGTGACATGGAACCGGCGACATCAGCTCCATCTCTCGAGCCATTTCCATGGTTTGAAGAAAGCAATTCTTCTAGGTACTCGTCATCACAGTCGTATGAGTGAACACTAGATACGTTTTGGTCAAATATTCTTCCATCCTGTGATGCGTTCTTTAAGGTGGCGCGGGCTGGACTACGCGAGCTGTCGTTAGGTTCGCCATCTTTCTCAGCACTGACAATTTCTTGTGCATTTGCTTCTTCTTTTGTGACAGACTCTCGCGTATCTTCGTTGGGGTTCTCTTTCTGATTTCTATTGGTAGAAAAATAAAAAATCAATAAGTCTTCTTGATTTTAATGAAAAGCCATCTTGTGAAAGTCACTCCCCAGGCCAGAAAATTACCTTATTTGTTATCACCTCCGGCAACACAAAATTTTAACTTGATTGGACAATCAGTCGCAGATATTCTTCATCCCTAAATGTTTCTGTCTAGGCACCAAAAAGTCCAGATTTGTCAATAATCTAGCCAACAACACTAAATTAAGACAAATACTTTTAATACTCCTTATTTATTTTCACTCTGAAATGTGGGCTCAGTTTTTAGATATATTGAATTTATTAAGGAAGAAACTTCTCGCCTTAACACAAAGCTAACAACGTAATACACAATTCGTAACAGGCCTACAGTGAAACGCTGCGATACAATCGTGAAAGCGAACTTGGCGAGCTTTTGAGTAGGTCACGTGGCACATTGATACATGTATGTGACGTTTTATTAATCTAAAAATAAAGAAACTAAGTAGACGAACATTTTTTATTATTTCATAACAAACACGAGGGACAACAAAATGAAGCATACTGTAACAGTCAAAGCGCTTGAAATTCGATGTACTGAAATTCCGACGACGTAAGAGAATCAGTGAACCGGAAAAATAATCAGAGTCCGTAAAATAAAAAGGTGACATCGTGGGACGAAATTAATCGGTTTTTTAAAAGTATTTTTAATCATTGATTTAATTAGAAGTGTCTTTTCAGAAAGTCATGTAAATTCAACATCTTTGCTATTAGTGCCTCTGTTAAAAGGCGGCAACAACAGAAAAATCTAACGCTGTGAGCCAACTTTGTTTTACAGATTAGAAGCAGGTAAGGACCAAAATACAAAATATCAACGATTCAACGATAAATTAAATGTGTGTCCATCTCTAAGCCATTAAGTGATTGTTTTTATACAAAGCTGTTAAAGTCAAGTTAGCTGATATTGCGGAAGTTAGGTGTAATAGAAGCAACAGACACTAAATTATCGATAGAAATTTTCATGGTGGCAATGGGATGAAGCACGGATGAATCTCGACCTTCTTTTTGCTGTCCTAAATGTGCCCTGCCGTCGTCTAACTTCCTCAGGCAGAATTATTGTTTTTAATGACTTAGTTTTTTCAGAAATGGTTTTAGAAAAAAGGTTCATTTGTGATGGTAAAGAAAGTGAAATTTCTCGTGAAATTGGGAATTACGTCAGTATAAGTGTTAACAAAATATTAATTTTGTTATTTATTTTGGAACAGTTTTCCTTTATCTTAGGACAAAAAATTGACGATCTGCGGGAAAAGCTCCTGTCCCACAATAATAGCCAATGGTTCGTAGCGTGCCTAGTTCACAAATGTCGCCCGTGTGCCATATGTCAAGTGCTTCAGGTATCCTTCAAAAAGTTAAGATCTAAACTCCTAGTTAGACAACACTAGCGCGCGTGCACGAGATGGTCTCGCCGTTGGTCTTTAGAGGCGGATCTACGGGCGGGGGTTTAGGGGGTTCAAACCCCCCTCGGGACAGGATCAAAAATGAAAATTAAAAAATGTCGCCAGGAAAACGAAGGCAGCTACTAAAAACAAAAAAATATTACACGGGAGGGGGTAACTACCACCCGACCTTCCCTCCGATCGGCGCTAAGAGCCTCGCATTCACGCGAATCCTAACCTCCCTTACTGAGAACGCAGATCAGCCACTGTTGGCGTGCGCTCACCGAATAAAACGTACCGATTTCAGCCAAAGCTTCACAAACCAGGATAAGAAGGCTTAGAACACTATGATTTGCTGAGCGATGAGTAAAAGAAAAAAATAATCTACATCAGGTTTGCTCGTCTCCCATAGATTTTCTTTTATGAAAAAGTTAACAACCAAAAACAACCTCACCGCCGACTGGACTTTCAAAAGGAGATCAAAGCCAATATTTGTTTTGACCTTATTGAATCTAGCTTGCACGCCGCGTTAGTGAGTTGGCGGTTCAATCAAGCATATCTGTTTATCCCGGCACGGCATAAAACAGTTTTCTCATAGATGATTCCATTGAAAAATACTATGTTCTCATTACCTTATACAGAGGGAGGATGTCGGAGACTCCGTCTTTGTTCTTGATGGTTTTATGGACCCGGTGCCTTCACGGTTGACCATCTTTTGTACGGAACACCTTCAATGTAAATAAAATCCATTTAAAAGTATTCCTTTTACAATACAATAAGTATGTGAGTTATGTCCGACATCACCATTTTAGTTATTTCGGTGCTCGTTATTCTAGAACCATTGGCTTGAAATACGGAACACGCTTGTGTTTCAAATCGCGCAACTCCTCCCGCGCGCTCACAGCGAGTGGCATGAAGGTATACTAGCACCCTGACCACTCAGCGAAAGGCTGCCGGCGCCGAACACGATTTGATCCCAGTTCAACGGGATGTTAATATTTACCGAAAAACATTTTTAAACATCTGTTGTGCGACTAGGACTGAAAAGAGTTTGCATGTTTCCTTCTGTTTTAATTTACTAAGGAACGATTCGGGGAGACTCACTCCAATAGTTGTATTATTTCGTCTTCAAGATAACCGACATACCGGAGTGATTAAATGAAAAAATCTCGATCTATTGTCCCATCCACTGAAAAAATATGAGTTACTGACTACTGAAAAACATGTTCACTGGCCTTGGTGTCAACATTCTTTTGATTAGTACTCATGCTCGATCCTTAACTATAATGAATGCAGACTCTCTTTCTGGTACCAGACGTGCGCAGGTCACTGAGGTGAGCTCATTGCACTGATCACCTGGAACCATCTTTATGTTTTATTATATAGTTAAAATCGAGCTGAGGAGCTAGAGACTTGACTCACTGGGGTCTAGCAGTGTGCCTCCGGCGGGGATCGAAACCACCGTCAACCTTGAGGAAAGCCGGGAAGACAGCCGGGGCACTTTTACCCACTAAGGCTATCCACTGTCATGCTCGTTAGGTGCTCTACATGAGTGTAAGTCCAATAAAACTTAGGCTCCACAAACTTTGGAAAAATTTAGCATGCCTTACCCCATGAGCTATGTTGTTTATTCTCCGCCAGCCTCTCGAGTTCTTGAGCGCGATGGCTGGTTGTCCTCAACTATACTCCCTCCGAGCCGAATAAAGTCGCCTTGCACAAACAACATTGAAGTAATGGGCAGTTATCCCATGAAACGAAAACTTCGACTCGAAATTGATGGTTGTGATCGCCCAGGTATAGTCGTTTAATAAGTAATGAATGCAAATATCATTAGGATAACACAAACAACAACCCCAAGAGAGTGGTACAATAATTTTGTGTTTGTATTGAAGAATTCCTTTCTAATTTAAGATTTAATTTTTAATATCAATATTGGTTGGACTAAAAGACTTGAATGAATCTTTGAACTTGCTAAAATAGCATTTCGGCCTACGTCGAAGCACATAATTTACAACGCTACGTAAATTTGGCCTGATTATGTTCATTGTTTTTTTATTTTGACTTTTTTTGTTTAACTGGGTTCGAAACGTTCAAATTACATCATATTAAACAGCTCCCTGCCAGTGGTAGCCGGTTTTTCCAACGGTGAAACGCCAAGACCGGTGACCAGTTGACTCTTGCGAAACTGACATCATCGCAAACTAGTTTATTTGACCTGGTAGATGGCACTAGTGTTTGTTATACGAAATCTATAAACACGGCGCGTGATGCAGCGTACATCGAAAACAAGAAACCAACTCTTCAGAGGAAGATGTGGCGCTCCGTCTTTGTATTCATGTGCTTTGTGTTGGTGGTTGAGCAAGGACGGTGCTCGAGAGCTCCCGGCTCCTACTATGTGTCTGAAACTTTCAAGCCAACAAATGACCGACCTGTAATTGGTGAGATTTTCATTTGTCGTTCTAGAACAAGTGCCTGTGGCTGTTGAGACAGTGACCACCGACTCTAGCTGACTAGTCGGCTAGAGACGGTGTTCAGTGTTTAGTGGCTGTTGTGCCACTGTGGTGCAGTGTGGTGGAGCTGGTTGGGTATGTGCCAGCTATTTATCTATCATGTCTGTATGACATGACCATGGTTAGTTGGTCCACCACTGATGTGAACTTAGACAGTACCACCGTCTCAACAGGTCCCATAGGCCTTCAACATGTGTCAGATGCCCTCCTATAAACAGAGACCACTATCTCTATTGTAGCTTGTTACAGTTGTTTATTGACACGGACTACGTGAATTAAAAAAATTGTCACACTTGAGGTACCATCATGTATTGTAGGTCTCGCTGTTGTCGGTCATCGAAGTAGGTAACGCTGATGCATCGATGCACGCTAAGATTTTTTAATGTGACAATACAGGAACATTTGCACGTGCTATTTGCCATAAAATTTACTTCTAATTCGATTAGTGATTATTTGAGCAAAATACAAGCAACTATTAATGATGACACTGGCCTTCAATTGTTGACGATGACATTGTCCCCTGGCAAGCAAGTTGACCGTTCGTACTGCACCGCAGTATCGATGCTCCACTGTAAAATCGTATTTATTGCGAAGTTAACTGGCGCTGTTTACTTCGATCCAGGACCGAAGTTAACCATTCATACTGATTGCAACCCCCCAAAACATCGACGCGTCCACGTTAGTATGAGAGCCGTAAAAGCAAATCACAAAGACCTGCTTTCTCTTACCTTGCATGTCAATTTCAAATGGCCTATTCTTTGTGAATGACACCCGTGTTTTATGACCATTCACAAAATTCTAGCCCACTATACGCAGAAGTTTAAGCCACTATGTAGACTTGTTATCTTATCCAAGACCAACATGATGATCATTTTTACCCAAAGAAATACCATTAAAATTAGCCAAAATAGATGAGTTGGGATTCTGTTCTCTGATACCACCTGATGAATGGTTTGCTAACTCTTTTAACCGTGGCCTTCTGTCCTGTTGCTATGTTCTGATGCTACCATGGCAACGGGCTAGAAAATCTGGATTTTACCTTGTGTAGATAGAACCTACAATGTTTAGTGTTTGTTGGGCACTTGACCTTCAGTTGCTAATCACAATTTATTATTTCTGCGATGCAGACATCAACAAATTTGAAGAGCTGGGTGAGGCATGAGAAAATGTTCTTCACTTGTTTGACTTGCCTCAAAAATGCGTTTGCAGCCGGATCTTTCTAAAACTAGGTCACCAATGCACTTTGTTTTTCTTCCGCATGATAGAAAAGTTGAATTCAGGATTGATTCAAGTATTTGAAATTTATATATAAATATCGCAAATAAATCTTTTTTAAAAGTGCTAATCAGTTTGCAAACCAATTTTTCTCATTAAGATTTTGGAACATCATTAGCTCATGAAATAGGTCCACTTGAGTGTGCGGTAAAAAACTCGTCAATTTAGGACACAGTATGGTGGACAAGTGAAACTTATGTTTTCATATTTTTAATAAAAGATGAGTAGCACCAAACAGATGCTACATCATTATAAATGTCTGTGCCAAAGCTACCTTCAGACAATATTTCCAGAAACTGTGGACATTCAAAACAGTATTAGAAGCATTTGAAAAATTAAAGAAGACCAATTTTGGCAATTATTTTTGTCCGAAGTTGGTAAGATTTTATCGAATGTCATGAATATAGCTCATTTGTTACAATGTGTTAACCCTGTCCCTCAGACAATACATTCACAGATCTCTCATCAGCTGTTGTACCCATACCTGGTACACCTTGTGATTTGTTCATCAGTGCATGACAGGTCCTTCACCTGTAGAAAAATTATGCTGTATTTATTAGAATGCAGGTTGTTGCGATTTACCTAGCTGGCATTACCAGGGCTCTCGACGTGGTTAAAATGATCATGTCACGGGTTTCGATTGATGGTATCACCATCATAGTCTGTTTAGGTGTTAAGTGGGGCTCGTGATTTGGCAACTATATAGTAATTGTCGTAGTTAATTACCATGTATTGTAGTCTGCAGAATATAATGTGATGTAGTGCGCTGATATTAAAGTACATGTATTTTATATGTCAAATAGTACTTGTTTGCTGTGCCTGTAAATTGAAATTGCGAAAAGTTACGGGGGCATGGGATGGGGGTAGCCAACCAGCTAGCTGTATATGGCTGAATGCCAAAATGCAGTTTTGTATCAAGGACTTGGATAGCTGTTGTGTTCCTTTGATGTTTTTATCGTATATGGCGTGTATCCAGTGTAATCCTACTGAAGGGGTGACTTCTTCCCAACCAGTTTGACTTTCCATGTGGAAATGTTGCCTTTCTGACAAAATTACCCATGGAACAGTTTCTTTCCCGATTTAATTTCTTTTGCGAAATTCTTTCGCACAATGCCTGTTTTCGTGTGGCTATTACGTGTGTTAAAAGCATGCGATTGCCATAAATAGAACTGAATTGTGATGAGTTACCTTTGTGTACTAGATCACACGTTAGTCACCTGATCATTTCAAGCATGTGACCAGAATATTACCAGTGTCTGTCAGCTGAGTGCTGCACATAAATATCTGCTCCAGGTCTCAACCTGTTTGTGGTCTGATGTAATCAATGAGCTTCTGTGTACTTGATCTTGGTGACTCACTGAGCAACTGACCATGACACCTGGTCAAGACCACTATCCTACTACCCCAGATGACCAAGCTCATGCTATGTCATTGTTAATGAGAGACGCTGACCTTGTGTCAGTGTTGATCTAGCATGTGACTCTGATGACCATCCTTGGAGCTGACCACCAGGTGTACTGGCTAAGCATGTGACCATGAAATGTGATCTGTCAACTGGGCAGGTACAAGAACTGACCTTTTGTTAGAGTTACACATTAATCATTTGTCATGTGAGGACTGAAAACCTGGTTGTGTCCTTTTGACATTCAAGACCTTGGGAAGGGGCTTTGATAGATAAGAGGGGGGATTTTCTTAAGATTTACCATCTTCTTGGCTTTCCATATTTCAAAAACTCATTGCATTCATTATGAAAATGGTCAAAATATCAATGTGTGTCTGGCAATACGCTTAGTAATATCGACGTTAGTTACGAAGACATATGTAGATCTCATAGACTAGGACCCTAGAAACCCAATTCGTCAAGGCCAATCATATTAAAATCCATAGCTTACAACACCCGTGCGATGTTTCTCCACCATAAAAGCAAACTCAGATACCAAGACAGACCACTGTATATTAACGAAAATTTGAACAAAAGGAGATCCAGTCTGTTTACTCGCTGTTGGCGCCTCGTGAAGTCAAACACAATAAATAGAACCTGGAACCATGATGGAAACATTTTGATTCAACTGAAAGATAAGAAGATCAAACAAATCTCTTCCGTAACAGAATTACTTGTGCTCGAAAACTGTGAACTGTAGCCTGTACTCCGCATCAGTTGGCAACTAAGATTTGTAGAATCTAGGAACCAGTAAAATACTGGTTCCCAGGTAGAATGCAACACATGTTATTCAGTTTAAAATTAAAGCTATAGCGTAATCCCTTAGTCAACTCTCGCCATGTTTGTTTACTCTGTTCTGAGCGCAGCCGGAGTCTCTGTCACTCCGAGTCTACTACAGGCCACCGATTAATAAACAAATTCTCGTCTTTAATCCACTCATCCGTTTACAGGTGCTGCGTTTATAATGAAAGTGTTACATAACCAAAGATACTATAGTATTTATAAAATCTTTGACATAACTAAGACGCACCATCATAGTGGCTATTACCTTACTGGCACACTAATATTTTCTGACTCCTAATTTACCCCAAATCCAAATTTCCAGAAATTGCTTCATAGTGGTTACCAAAAGGCCCCTGCATACTCTCGTGGTTCATGTTAACATAAATTTAGAGGCTAGTATGGTGCCGATGTATGGTTACAAGTCATTCTGTGAAAAAAAAACCTGTGACCCAAGAACATAATCATACGCTCAAAGAAAGCCAACGCGAGTTCTTGCCGATAAATTTTGATTTTGATAATGGCATGGCAAGTTTTGGACCACGGACAAACTCGGTGCAGCAAAAAGTACAACTCGCTTGAATTTTGATTTTGAAAGTGATAAAGTACTTTAAACGCACTTCTGGGTCAATTAGCTACAGCTTACAAATTTGGCTTCCTGATAACAATGAAAAAACAAGGAGTGAAATCGGAACATCTTTTACCTTAGTAATGCATATTTTTAAGGAATTTTACGTCTCACTTCTGTTTTGATTATGAAACTACACTGAACTTGACAACTGCAACTGTATCATTTAAATACATGTACATGTATGTTACCTCAAATATTTCATTTTCATCTACTGACCTAGTAATTGCATCAAGTGAGACTCAGGTCATGAGTTAAATTCGCTTTTTAAGTTGTTTCAACTTTAATCACCACTGACGTTCAAGCTAAAATGGCCAAACGAGTATCGTATTGACTTAGAGCTCTATTTGACTCGGGAGGCGTCATGTGTAAAAATACAATGAAACTGGCAATATCTTTTCATCCTAAAGTACAGTATTCATGTTCTACACATGTACAAATTGTCTACTCCGTTGACTTTCATCTATTTGAATTAATCTCACATCCGTAGTACGCCTATCTACTTCACTTTTTAATGTTACTCATTCATCAGTTTTGTATTTGCAAGACTTAGCCTAACTTAATGTAATAAAATTAGTGGTGGTAGTGTTCACTGCTTTTGTCCTTACTCCAATACTTTTAGTCTATTCACACACCTGTATATATTTCTTTTTCTGTTGTTAGCATGTTAAGTATGAACCGTATAAATTTATCAGTTTTTAACTCCACAGATAGTAATTACAATTGTCCAAGTGTCTGGAAAACAAAAATACCTCACTGCTTTTCGCCCATTTTGTTCAACGTCACTTATCTGCTACGAAAACGATCCCGAACCGTGCACTTACTTAATGTTTACTACATAATGAAGAAGTCATGTAATATCAAAAGTTATCATTGAGCAGAGCCTTTTGACTGCTGGTGACATAGAGCTCAATCCAGGACCAGACACTCAGGTTTCAGCCAACTTCAAGGTCTTATTCACTAACATCAACAGTATCCAGGGAACAATCTTTCATGATTTGAACTTCTCAAGCAATTTATTATAGCCAACAATTACATGGTCATAGCCATTTGTGAATCCGGAACACTGTCCGAAGACAACCTCTGTGCACTTATTATTCCAGAATACAACATTGCCTACCACACTAACTCCGGTAGGGGGTTGATATTGTTTGTCCACAACTCCGTAAATTACAAAATAATGATAAAAAAATATACAGTCAATGAATAACTGTTGGACTGAACTTTATGTCAACCACAAGAAGGTATATTATGTTTTTTTCTATCGCTCACCCTCACATACGTCCCATGAAAGGAAAGCATACTTCAAGACCTTTTCACAACAATTGCAAGAACTCTCACAAACTAATAAAACAATTGTTATCAACGGGGATTTCAAAGCAAGAAATAGTACTTTTACTCAGAAGACAATGACAACCAAGCTGGTCTCGAATTATTCGATATTCTCCTCTCAAATGACTGTGTCTACAACTAATAAACGAGCCGACACGGTTAACAGAGTATTGGCTTTCTTGCCTCGATGATGTATTACCAATAATCTCGGAATACCTCCGATTGGTAACTCAGACCACCACGTTATAGAAGCAACATTCACAATCAACTAGGCACCTAAAGAACCAGACATTATCAAAAGGATCTGGAATTACAGCCTCATTAGCATGGGCAAACTGCGCACCGACATAAGCACATTTAACTAACAAAAGTGACTTATATGACGCAGTCTCAACATTCACACAGTCACTCTACAACATACTATATAATAATATCCCATCAACCATGAAAACAATAAGAAACAAGAACAAGCCGTGGTTTAACGATAAAATTAAATCAGAAAATCAAATAACTCGTGCACGTTTAAGTGTTACAAAGAACAGTGAAAGAATGTGGAAGAACTAATTAAAAAGACAAAACAACATCAACAATGTCTCCAGGTAAAGCAAATATCACACCCCACCATCCACTTAAAGGAGTCCAACACTCAGGCGTCATCCAAAGCTGAAAAAGTAAGTTATTTCTAGAATGCTTCACCGCCAAGAGTCACACTGCACCAACAACAAAGTTTCCCGAATTCCCAAGCAGAACATTAGAACACCTCTCCGACATACAAGCCCAACCATCTGAAGTCCGAAAATTACTAAAAAAAAACATCAACGAAAACAAAAGCGACAGAAGCAATCTAATAACCAATAAAAGGATTAAGATAATAGCAAGAGAGCTTACAGTTCCTCTAATAACATTGTATAACAAAATACTACAATCTGGAAAATTTCCTTTAGACTGGAAACTTGGTGTTGGGTTACTAATACACAAAAAGAAATCCAAAACGCACATTGCCGACTATCGTCCCATAATTCTACTGAACACATGTTTGACCATCTCTCTTCACAAAACCTCATATATCGTCGCCAATTTAAATTTATGCCTGGTAACAGCACTGTGTCCCAACTTACAGAAATTGTACATGAAATCCACCTCCAGTTTAAGCAAGAGTACAACGTGAGATCCGTATTCTTAGACATTGCGTCAGCTTTTGATGTCGTTCCCCATGATCTGCTTCTTCATAAATTAGAATCCTACGGTTTCTCAGGCACTCTCCTCTTAGTTTTAAAATCATTTCTGTAATGTCGAACTTACAAAGTCCCAATTGAGGGTGTCTTATCACCCTCATCAGCGCCAGGTTTCGTAAACGCTGAAGTACCACGGGGTAGGGTACTAGTTCCCTTACTCTTTTTACTGTACACCAATGGTCTTCCAGACACAATAAACTCTAAAACATTCTTATGTGCTGTTGACACTGCAATTATCTACCCATTCTCAAAAGAGCATCCCACGACTCCTTACAATTGTAAACTGACCTTAACAAACTCTGTGACTGGTCTTACAAATGGAAGATGAAATTTAAACCTGAAAAAGTGTTGATCTTATATTTTCTAAGTCTAATAATACTAATTTCCAAACAAATCTCGTAATGGGGAAGTTATTCCCAATAAATTCCCACACAAACACCTTGGCTTGCTATTAGACCATAAGCTCTCATTTACTCGTCACTGTCGCGAACTCGTTCATAAAGTACAAAAATTAATCAATCTAATTAGAATTGTCTCTTGTCATCTCAACTCCATGCATCTTGAAACTCTGTTCAAATCTTTTGTACTTCCACATCTAGATTACTGTGACATAATCTATAAATCGGCAAACGCTGGCATACTTGTTCAATTAGAAAGACTACAATACGAAGCAGCGTTAGCCAAAACAGGAGCATACAAAGGGTCCAACACAATTAAGGTTCTACGTCAAGGTACCTAAACTACACGGTCAACGGACTCATAAACACGACTCACGGACCTGCAAACACCGTCCACTGACTCACAAACACGGGAACGGACTCAAAAACACGATCCACGCACCCAAATACACGGACTCACATTCACGAGGAAACACGGTTAACGGACCGCCAAACACGGGTCACGGACAAAATGATGAAGATGTCAGCTGACCCAGGAAGCCGATGAGTTCGTGGCCCGTGTTTGGCGGTCCGTTAACCGTGTTTCCTCGTGAATGTGAGTCCGTGTCCCGTGTATTTGGGTGCGTGGATCGTGTTTTGTGAGTCCGTTCCCGTGTTTGTGAGTCAGTGGACGGTGTTTGCAGGTCCGTGAGTCGTGTTCATGCGTCCGTGCCCGTGTTCATGAGTCCGTTGACCGTGTTGTTTAGGTACCTAGTACGTAGTCTCAACTGGAGCAAACTAGCAACCCGTCGTAAACTCCACCAGTCCATGTATACATTCAGTCTTAACTAACATTAATAATTATTCAAACAAAATCCTCTTTGACTCCTACAAAAGACTTAACACAAGACCAGGACTGCGGCAAAGTAATATATACACTATACCATCTTCCCTCAGCCAAGCCTTCAGGAGATCTACGATATTAACTTGCATTAACTTTGCAACCCAAATGAAAATATGGTTTTATTCGAAATAGTATCAAAATTTTGTTTACAATATTAAATCTCTTTGAATGAGTGGATAGAATAGTATACCTGGGAAAGAAAATGATTTATTTACATTCGTAATCACATGTCATTGTAATCTTAACATCAATTTTTTTAATTCATGTATTTGCGTATTATAACTGTATATAAATTTCTTTGTATTTACTTAATATAACGCCTGTTAGCGCTTTCTGGGTTACGTATGTTCATTGTATTGAATATTTCGTAATAAACATTAAAACAGTAAAAAGCTTTTTTATAATGGTGTAAAAAATTGCCAAATCCAGAGTGCAAATTTTTGAACTGTGCCTTTATGACAAAGGTACAGTTTTATAGTGACAATCACCATCTTCATGGCATGCACTTACTTAATTGGGCTTGACGAAACATGGTGGGTTTTCCCATTCGTGTAATCCCAAAACATTTTGTATCGCATCTGCATCTTTTGCTAATTTTTTGCAAAAAGGTCCGCCTCAGAGAAACAAAAAGTCCGAGAGAACGAGACAAAAGTCCACGGAAAAGGCAAAGACGCAAAGTGGAGGTGATACCCCGTTTTTTGTCACCAAAAAGGTCCACGTCGCCAGAAATTCGAGCCCCCCATATTAAAGGCTGGGTGCGCGCATGTTCTTAGTCAGCAATTTACTATTGACATAATTGGTGCTCCTTTGTTGTTTCCATCGCAGGTATTGTCACACAAGAAACAGGAGATGACCCCTACCTCAGTAAACTGGGCCCTTCTTACATTCGGTCATCCTACATCAAATATGTACGACAGGCTGGGGCTATGGTTGTGCCTATCAAGTGAGTCATGTTTATCTGGACTATTTAACCAGCTTACAACAACCTGGTTTGGTGTCAGCTTTTTAGGCCACTGTTATGTTGGCTGGGTTGTCTGGAAGTGTGGATGCCCAGTAACGTCACAGAATTGTGCAGCTGTGTAAAATAAAAAAGAATAGGTACCGTATTTTATCAGATGTCATGCACTAGATAATTTAGATTATTACACTTTAGTGTTGCATCTTTCAGTGTTTTTGTTCCATGCAAGGGAATGTTGTATATTTGCTTATTGAAGACAGGACTGGACAACAGAGGGTGCTCAAATGCTGGCTTGAGTCTACTCCCCTAAATGGAATTAGAATATTCAATGCACCTTTCACCTATAAACATTGGGGTCAATGATGCAAAATTTTTGGGGTTGATTTCAATTTCTTGGGGTTTTCTGAACACAGACGTGAAATTGTTACATCGGCACAGAACAATTCACAATATGTTTTGGAAAAAGAAGCGAAGCTTGTGGTGCTTTATCAATAGAAAATGTAGGAAGATTGACAACAATGAATTTGATTGTTTTTATTTCTTACAACTTACCAGAGTTACATCCATAGTGGCACTCAGCGTAAACTCTGAGTACATTTTCTTTAGCTTCAAACAGTCTTGTAAGTATGCGAAATTTTCATACGGAGTGCACTTATAAGTATCGGTGATTTTGGTAAGTGCACTTGTAAGTAATGGTGATTTTCATAAGTGCACATGAACAATTTGACTGATGCATTTAGCAAATCCTCATATTAAGCGGTCACATTTATATTGATGGGTCTCTTGACTGTATTCTCAAATTATGCAGCTGTTATACTCCATTGTAATTCATTTCCTTTGTGTTGTGATTCTCTTTTATTCGTTTATGATTGATTCCCCTGAATGTACCTGTGTATATAAGAAAGATAAAAATTATTATTATTATTCATATTTTTCAGAATTGACATGCCCGAGTCATATTACAAAGAGATGTTCTCAAAAATAAATGGGTAAGTCCAGAATTGAAGAAATGAAAGAAGTATAAGTTTGTGTATCAGCATTATCATCACATGTCTGTATAGCATTATCATCTCATGTCTGTTGGTATAATCATTGTGCAACTTCAAAATGTGGAAGGTTAATATATAAGATTTCAAAAAAAATGAAAAAAGTTCACCAGGGCTCAAAATTTAGCACAATGATGACCAAATGGGAACTGAGATTGGCAAAACAAAGTAATCCCATGTGGGGGGTGGGGAGGGGTTTCGAATATCTGCCGGTGACTCAGATACGACCCTTCAGATTTTTGCTGAACGCTTTTGACACCCATCTGTTTACTTCCTGTAGTATTTTGAGTGCAATTACTCGGATGTGTGTGTTGGGACTTTGGGGTGACTTGGTATATTTAGCTGGTTGTCAATCAAAATCTGCGGTCGCTTTGGCGCTGTTATCTCCGATTTGATTAGAATAGTCCATCAAAAGAGCTGTAATGTCATCAGGTAAGGTAAGGTATATCTGGGTGTAAAATCACACTGTCCACCAAACAAAGACTTGCTGTTTGCTCAGGAATTTTAGCTGTCCCCAGCAGGCGACTAGTTGGCTACCCACCGTCGGTCAAGGCAAGATTGTGTTAGGACTGTGTGTTAGGTTTTTCTTTGTATCTTTTAGTGTTTTGTACCCGGGTGGTGAAGTCAGCATTACTACGTCAGGTTACGCTCGCGTGGGCCAACTGTTCTACAAATATGCTATGGAGGTGAGTTACCATGGTGACTCAACAGTGGACATATGAGGTTGGCTGTGAAGTCTGTTCATGCTTCTTGTTAGTGGTTCGCTTTGTCTATTACTCATACGATAAGCCTTCTTTAATTTCGAACAGACTTTAAGTTTTGGAAATTAAAACTTGTGAGAAAGTTTGAACATTTCAGAATTTTTGATTTTATAAGTCATTTTCCTTAACCACTTTCAGGCACTATTGACTTGCATTATTAGTTTCGAAACAGCATGCTAATATATATTTTAAAACTGCGCCTATGACTCCCAAAAGAGACATTTTTGTAAATTTAAAACTGCCTTTTAAAAATCATGCATGAATAATTTTAACAGTGTAATGATATGTTAATGTTATGTTTTCACTAGGCTTATGACAAGGGAGACTATTTTCCCATGTGGGGCACATGTAATGGCTTTGAGTTATTAACGGCTCTTACGCTGGGTAAATACATCCTGGCCAACTGCAGTGACTTCGACATCAGCCTTCCTCTTAACTTCTTGGACGGTGAGCGAAATGTTTTTATAACTCTTGGACTCAAAGGCAAGAAGCATGTGTCAATTCTTTCATTTGTCTCAAATTGTGGTGACCACGTCATTTTTTCAATGTAATGTCTCAACTAGAATATGGACTTAGAAGAAATTTATTATCTAGTTGTTACTGCAATCTGGGTTTGTACTTTGATGATGTCATAAAACAATCACTCATTTCCAGCAAGGTCATCAGCCTCTGAACAATTGGAAAATGACAATTTTGACAATTGTCATTGTAAATGAAGAATTGGCATTATTTGTTGTGATTCTGTACTGTTTTTTGACAATTAAAATAATGCCATTACGTACTTTGTGTAGGTATTGTTCCATTAGTGTAGTTCTTGTCCAGAAAATCCAATACGTAGTGGAATGAGTATTTGATCTGAGCGCTTACAAGATATGGCCAAAGGTGAAAAGCCTCACCATTATCTAAGTAGTCAATTTGTTTTTGAGAGGGTTACTTGCTGGCATAGTGGCTTGGAAGTTTGCAGATTGTTGTAAATTATCAGTGTGGTTAACATGCAGTAGGCCTTTTGAAACTGACATGCAAGGTCAGTGAAAGTGGTTCTTTGTCAACCCTGCTCTAACTCATACGACTGTCCTAGTTGGCTTGTGTAAGTAAACACAGCTTAACAAACGCCCATGTTCTTGGCTGAGAAGATCATTGTTTTATTACTCCCTATGGGATTTGAATAGCCATTCCCATAATGTTTTAAATGCCGCCGTGGTGTAAACCTCGGGTCAAGTTGAAAGCTGAACTCCTACAAAATACAAAGCTTCTGTAGCCATATTGAACATTATAGTTTTGCCCTTGAGTTTTTAAAACAGTGCTGGACGATTCATTGAGCAAACTAACCTTGGCTTGAGGCCCACCTGAATCAGAGGTGCTCCGTCACAGCCACAGGATCAGTAACTGTGGGTGTGAAAATCGTGGCGACCATGGTTAGCTGCTCGAAGCTGTTATTGTAAAATTTTTGGCCAGCAGAGGGTACTCACATTACCTTGGCCTTAAACTTACTACTCTGCTAAAATATTCAGTGTAACTTGGCAAATTGTATTCTAAATGTAACTGCTGAATTTCAATGCCACGGGTTCTTTAAAGCATAACTACACGCGTACTTTGTGTCAAAAAATGCATTTCGATTTAGATCACTTACTGATATATAATTGATCTTATCTTGTACCTTACTCAGGTTACAAGTGATATCTGGGCTTAGAAAGATCTGAAGGTTTCTTATTTCTTCACTGAGGCCAAGCTCATAAAATTCAATAGATCACGGTATGATAAAACCAATTTATGAACTTGGACTGAAGAAATGAGGGAACTGTCCATTCTTGCCCAGAGATCACATCTGATGGTAAGTACGGTTTAAATTGCCTGTTTTTCATTTTAGGTTTATTTTATGTGTTATCAGGTTTTAGAAACAGTAGAATGTACAAGGATATGCCAAAGACAATTGAGAATATCTTAAAGAAGCAACCTGTAACAGCTAATTTTCATCACCATTGCTTGACCCCTAAAGTAAGTATAGTTTGGCAAATAATGTTTCGGGTTTAATAACTGAGAATTCATAGTTTTTGCTTGGTTTTATGCCAGCTTGTAAATAATTATATACTTGATTGACAAGTTCAATACAATTACTGTTTAATTATATAAAAGTTATGACTAAAATTGTATTGACTGCAATTTCTGATTTAAATTTTGTTTAAAAATTAAAATTTCAATGACTGTATTTCTCCCACAGCTGTATGAAACAACAAAACTACGTGATGTTTACCGAGTGATGTCGACTAATGCGGATAAAGATGGTTTAGTGTTCATATCAAGTATGGAAGGTTGGTGTCTGTTATTGTTGACATCTGTTATTGTTGGCATCTGTTATTGTTGATGTCTGTTATTGTTGATGTCTGTTATTGCTGGTGTCTATTATTGCCATGATTCAACTACTTATGCATATGTTTTAGTTGACACTGTCTATATGTGGTCAGCCACTGGTCTGTGACAACTGCCTTTCAATTGTGGTGCTCTCCTTTGGACAAAGTGATTTCAATCAAACACTTTCATCTTGTTGAAGTTTTCAAGTTGGTCATGCAAACGACCACTGAGTCAATCATCTTGTGTTGAGTTAGTTTGCGTCTTGTCAAAGTTTAGTTTACTCCAGTATCGAAGATTGAAAACCTTCCATTTTTATTTCGAGTCGTATCTCGTTCTAGATATGAAGTACCCATTTTATGGTACACAGTTTCATCCAGAGAAGAACAACTTCATGTGGCGCCCAGACTATGATCTCACCCACACCTTGGAAAGTGCATTAGTCTCGCAATATTTCGCCAATTTTTTTGTCAACGAAGGTAAGCATTTGATTCTCCAGTGTTAGTTTGTACACATGAATCCTAATTTTTAGTCACCATGAAATTAAAAAGAGTTATGCAAAATTGAAAAATATTTATTAATCAAAAGAGATAAAGAAACAAAAGCGATGTTACAGTAATTTGGAGCAACAGGAACATTCGAAACAATGTGCTCTTCTTCAGCAGTGTCAGGTAAAGTGCCATATTGGAAGAAGACAAAGAGTCTATAGCGTTGTGGGTGTTTGTCACTTACAGAGATTCTGCTTTTTGAAAACCGGTTTTCTCCCCTGAATAGTAGGTATCAAACTAATTCTCAACATCTGGGACTCCTGGAAGTTACTAATGCTGAAATGTACTGTGCACTGCTGAAGCCTTGGTCAGAATGTTCGTTTTTTGATATATGTGTACAGGGGCGGATCCAGGATTTCGAGTTAGGGGGGAGGGCAGGGCACGCGAATAGACAGAATTTCGCGCCCAGTATAAAATGTAGGGATGCAGGTGGTCTCTAGTGTTTGGGTTTGCGGAATTGTTGACTAAAAAAAATAAACTTAACCGGGTTTGCATTGTTTATTCACCCCCGAGCCCCCCTGGTTGTGCGCAGGTGCTAGTCAGCAATTCGCACCCGAACTGCCAAATGGTATCTGGTAGAATTTTAGGAGGGACCATTACCCCCTTGGCCCCCCTAAATCCGCCGCTGGTGTACCATTTTCATTTTTATTCATACACTGTAGTTGGTAACGGCACATGTCTATTTACACTCTTAAAATATTTGTTAGTGTTTCTGCACTTTATGCAAACATTATCTGTCCGTGAATATGAAATGTTGCTGTTTTCTAAAGACTTCAGCATTTACCCGGGCTAGTTACTATCCAAAATTTCCTGAGAAATGACTTGTTCTCTTTCAGCTCGGAAGAGTCAACATAAGTTTAACAGCCTCGAGGAGCTATGTAATCTAATGATTAACAACTATCAGACGCACTTCACGGGACCGCCTGAAATGGAAGAGTATTACATCCTTGATGTTGGACCTGTAAGGGAAGACCCTCTGTGTAACAATATAACTCACGTATGAAGTGCCGAATGTGGAGTGTGTTAATAACCTTGTCAGTTGTCTTTCTCAGGAAAAAGTCTTTTTTTGCACAATATTGTGTCATTATTTTTTGTTCTCTCTTTGATCTCTTTTTTAGTTGTCATAGAATAATTCTGTGACCAGTGTTTGTGCTTCTCTGTTCGTTGTAACTGTTTTACTAGCTGAACTGACCAAAAGAGTGTGAAATAACAGTTAATTGAGTATATGTTTGCCACAAATTTTGGCTTTTGCACATGACAATGTTCACTATGAGGTCGTCAGGTTTGACTGTTTTGCATGTGCAGCTGTCCCACAAGATTGTTAGGGACGGGTGACATCTCAAGCCTTTATTTTAAAGTTACTTTGCTTATGAATTTTTTCTGCTCAACTGCTATAAAAAGCGAGCCCTTAGGTAAAATATACGTGTACAGTATACGCCACAAGTAATCCGATAAAATGCTTTATTCTTCTTTATGATTTGTGAGCACAAGCGAAATTCCGTCTTGATGGGGAACGACAGGGATTTGCGGAAAAGTTAAGCAAGTGGAAAGGTTATTCACTTTCCTAATTAAGAACTTAGAGTAACAAACCTGGTGATAAATAATATAGATGCAGTGTATTGCTGGTGAGAGGACTTGTGATGCATGCTGCGACACCCTTCGCCACACGAGTCGTGTCTTTACTAGGATCACCACTTTTCTTTCCCCAGGGCAAACATTGATTCTATGTTAGCACTTTGCAAATGTGGTATAATTTGCAATGATAATTTTGCCGCTGATTTCTATGTGTGCATAAGTCAGCCTCGCGTCCGCACACATGCAATCACACACACGAGATTTTGACCACTTGGAAGATAAAACTTATTGCTTTCATGGTGGCACCAGAGAACCTAGCACAGGAACAATACTCAGTGATGTCATCAAGTCGTTGACGAGATGCCAATTAGTATATTGTACCCTCTGGTCAGCATGCTGTGTATGTGTGTAATAGACTATTGTGGTGGCATCCGAAGTTTGCAGGAACAGATTACACCTAGTATAGTCCGGATACCTATCGTCGTCAAGCTCCAAAGGTCGTCCGCCATCTTCTTTCGCGTGCAGCGCGCCCACGCGGGACTTAGCGTTCCAATTTGAGTGCTTGTCTCCACGTTAGGTACTAACCTCTCGAGAGAAACACGCATGCAAGAACTGGGACTAAAATTAATGCATTTACCGACTGTTTTTTTTTAGACCACTTAAAAACTTGTATATTTTACTAATGCACTTTTTTTGTTCATTTTCAGAAGATATTTTCGAAATTAGATTTTCTTCAGACGGAACATAAAACAACTCAGGGACTGGTTATGCAATGTATCTATTTGTCCCAGGCACTAACCGACTCCTGTTAGGCCAAAGGAAAAACGCAATAGTCAAATGGAACACGCTGGGTGCTTAACAGTTTTGGCCCACGCCTTGATCATCAAAATATTGTCCATTTGTTTTTTGTAACAAAACAAAGTACTGAGCTCAACATTTATGGTGAAATTTTTGGTGAAAGCATTTTGAATTTATTTGAAGAAAATTAAAATACTTGAATTGATAGAGAATGGCCACCAATAATTAAAAGTAAAACATTGACTTTATTTCACTATATTGCATTGTTACATACAACACAGCATGACATAATCAAAAATAAAATAAGAGATTGAGCAATAGAATGAAAGTACAACTTGGGTATTTATTTATTTATGATTGCAGAAGCCTGTTAAAGATGAGAAAGAATCAAACAATACGATATTGGTTTAATTTATTAAAGCAACTGTATCGAGGTTCAATGATCAACTTCAGCCGACCAAGTCTCAAAGGGTTACAGTTCTGTTTTGGCTGACAAGGTGTTAATAGAGAATGAAGAAAAACTGAAAAGAAAAAGAAAGACAGCAGAGATAAGTGGTGTTAAGAACAACAAGAGCAAAAAGTCAAATAAAGAGGACAATAAGTAAGGTCTGTCTGGAATAAAACAATTGCGATTTGTTTTCCAGAACTGAACTTCTAAATCAATTTTAATCGATTCAAAAATCGATATCATACTAGTAAAACAGTATGGGGTTGAAGTAGAATTGCTGTAAACCACTTTCCACTATTTTCTTGGCTTTTTGCTGTGTGGTTTTCTGTTCTTTCAAAAGGCGGCAGCATATGACGACTATAGGAGTCAATATAAAATGGCTGCCGAAAAGCAATGCACAGTTCAAACAATTCGGCATAAATAAAAGAAAACTTTTGAATCAACTAATACTATGGATTTGTGAGAGTCAAATCAGGTCCTATGCAGAGCATAACTTTGAAGTGGAATAATTGGGTGAGTACGACAACAAGCCGGTTTTATGCTTAGGCGGACGACCATTGGGTTCCCGAGTATATAACTCTTTTTCGTTTGGAATTTTGTCCGTTTTCTTTGCCGTGTACTATTTATATTCCTGAATCATTTCCCTTCGCAACCCAGATATGGGTTTGTTGGTAGGTGAAATACTTTGGCAACGAACATTGTTTTATTTTATGACTTCACTTTCTGGTATTTACTTGGTGAAGGATTTTAAAATGTTTGTGGATTTTACTTGCGTATTATGAAATTTAGTACATGTGTTTAAAGCTATTCCGATGTTCACAGGCTTTCAGTTCAGTGTTGCCTGGCCTGAACAAATGTACATTCCTTATGTACATTCCTCTTCATATTGTTGTATAATGCAACATTCTTAGAAAGTACCATTGATAATAAAGAGCTTTTAGAAAACTAAATCTTGTTTTATTTCGGGGTAACTAAAATCAGAAAAACAGATTGGAACGTCTTCTTCAGTGATAGATGTGTCATTAAAATCTATATACACCTGGGGTCTGTTGACGAGAGAGAGAGATTTGGTCTTGGGCTCCCACTTAAGAAAAGCAGGCAATCTGACGAAGGCTTCAAAGGCTTAAGCCTAATTTTGATCGAAACTTACTGTTCTTCCTATTCCGCCATATCTGAACAGCCTGTTTTTAGATGTCCAAAAGTTTAAAGTTAGATCAAACATGTGAGACGCTAGGTCATTGAGGAATGCTCCAGGGCTTTGATTGTGTTTAGTTTTGACTGAAACGCAACAAGGCTTTTGGAATTTGATTTCAGAGACAAAGTGGAAGCATCTGCTTCAAGTCCCCAGTTTGGGACTCTGTCTGGATGCTCTTGGTATAATGTCTTTCACTTTCTGCGGACATTTTTTTCTTACAATTTGAATTCTCCGGGTCTTGACTTCACAGTAGGCAGCATGTCAGAGGTGTGGAAATTCTATCACACCTCTCATCAGAGAGAAATCAGTGAAATAAGATTAAAGTATTTAGCTGAATGTTAAATTGGTTTAGGCCCTGCATAATTATTAAAAGAGACTCCACTTGAGGATTATCTTGGAGGCTTTGGAAACTGCAGTTTCAAAAGGTTGTTTGTACGTGTTATGAAAATTAATGATCCACTGCTGAAATTAAAGCCATACACAGCATCATTTTAAAAAAACTTTTAACCCTGCTGTTGGCACTGTATAAGAATGTAGAGGTTTTTAATGAATGATAGGAAATCATATTCAGTATTTATAATGAGGTCAGTTAACTGTCTTTAGACGTTACAATGTATCATGACAGTCGTCAATGACTGACAACTTACTTAAGGTTACTAGTTGAGTGTTCCACTAAATCTTGACAAACTCTTCCAACTGCATTTTGTCGGACCTTGTTGCCCCTGCCAACACATTGGTATGTCATGACGAGTGGCTTGGACTGTTGGAGATTAAACTGGACATTGGTCAAGAAATCATGTCAAATGCCTTTTGAGGACTGGAAGCAAATATAAACACATGGGACAGATGCCAACAGTCACTATTGCATGTTCTGAAATGTCCTTGGAAAAATGGAAAATTACTGAAATCATGAAAAGCGAAAAATGATGACTTGCTGATTAACATTGATAATGTATTTCAATCATTAATAGTGTCATATGTCTATGAAGCAATATTTCTTTTATTTGTAGTATACTGATAATATACAGTCTGCCACTTGGTAGTTTTTTGTGTTTTATAATATTCAAGATGTTTAGAAACAAGGGGTTGTGACTATTGAATATGTGATAGCCAAGTGTGTGAACTTAGTGGAGTGAATGACTGTCTTTTCTTGTCATCTTGTTATCTTTAATGTGTCAGTATTTTTTATTGAGAATCAAACAGCTTTTTCAATGTGTTCTTAATAAATTACTATTTATTGAAAATGAACACGCTTTACCCCTTGTGAGGAATTCTGAAATCAAGATGTTCATTACACATGGATTTTACCTTCGCCTCTAGTGCAGCACTGTATAGATTTTACAACATTCATCAGTTCTTCTCCAATAGTATGTCATGGTTTTATAGCCACCATACGTTTGTATTTTTTACATGCAATCCAAGTACGTTAATACCTCCCTTTTGAGACATCTCAAATATTTCGGTTTTGCTTCTTCTATGATGTTAGAAAACCTTATAAATATTCCTATAAACCTTTTTGATATGCAAAATTGGTTGAAAACATGACACTTGTGGTTATTAACAATAAACCTTTCTGTAAAAAATCTTGAGTTAGGTCGTTTAAAAAAGACCCAACAGCGTGGAGTTAAAATCAAGGAGAGGTAACTGAATAAATATTTATCTCACACATATTGCAAAGCTAAGAGAAAGGAGAGATGAAATGTTGAAATACATTATATAATACACAAATCCGATCGTAGTTTTAGTAGAGTAAAAAATCTGACCGACTTCACCATATTCGAATGGTACTGCCTGGAGGGTTCGAGTTGGGCATTGCTTGATGTATGATAACTTTCTAGTTCATTCATTAAAGCAATGTCAATTTGTTTCATTCAATCTGCTTAATTATTTATATTAATTATATTAGTGTTTGTGTTTTGTTTATGTTGGATCAATTCTTTGTCTCTCCATTTGTACATGCATGGCTTCCCTTTCTGACGTCACGAGTTCATTGACACACCGCGAGTGTCATGTTCACCGGTTTCCTGATATTGGTGTAATGACCCCCGTGGTTCAGTTGTTGTTGAATACATTGTAGTCCTCGTGCTTAGGGGACCAATTGTGCGACCAGCTGTGGTCCTCGTGGGAAAGCAAAGCATACTGGCGTAATTTTTGTTTTGCTTGACACCTCCACGTATTGGAAACCAATATGGATGCTTACATTAATGACAGTTTTTTACTCTGCATGTTCAGTGCTGTTTCTGCCATTCTTTTAAAATCAAATGTCGCATCACCGTACTGCGGATGAAAAGTGCTCTGCGAATTTTTTCCCAACCACCCATTTTCTCGTTTATACTTTCTGTTCGCCCTTCATCATATTTTACCGGACCATTACCAGTTGATGACAGGTTTTCAACAGACAGTAATTCTGTTGGCGTGTTTTTGTGTTCAGTGAATTCATTCTTAGGAGTCCCTGTTACTCTTTTCGCTTCGATAAATTCCTTGGCAGAGGACTGTGCCATGGAACCGGCGTTATCAGCTCCATCTCTCGAGCCATGTCCATGATTTGACGAAAGCAATTCTTCTAGGTACTCGTCATCACAGTCGTATGAGTGAACACCAGATACGTGTTGGTCAAACATTCTTTCATCTTGTGATGCGTCCTTTAAGGTGGCGCGCGCTGAACTACGGGAACTGTCGTTAGGTTCGCCATCTTTGTCAGCACTGGCAACGTCTTGTGCATTTGCTTCTTCTTTTGTGACAGATTCTCGCGTCTCTTCGTTGGGGTTCTCTTTCTGATTTCTATTGGCAGAAAAATAAAAAAATCAATAAGTCTTCTTGATTTTAATGAAAAGCCATCATGTGAAATTCGCTCCCCAGGCCAGAAAATTACCCTATTTTTTATCACCTCCAGCAACACAAAATTTTAACTTGATTGGACAATCGGTCGCAGATATTCTTTATAATTTCCTAAATGTTACTGTCTAGGCACCAAAAAGTCCAGATTTGTTTAGTTTATTCAATAATCTAGCCAACAACACTAAAGTAAGACAAATTCTTTTAATACTCCTTATTTATTTTCACTCTGAAATATGGGATCAGTTTTTAGATATATTGAATTTATTAAGGAAGAAAATTCTCGCCTTAACACAAAGCTAACAACATAATACACATTCCTAATATAGTGAAATGCTGCGATGCAATCGTCAAAGTGAACTTGGCGACCTTTTGAGTAGGTCAAGTGGCACATTTATACATGTATGTGACGTTGTAGAAGCTAAAAATAAAGAAACTAAGTAGGTGAACCTTTTTTATTACTGCATAACAAACACGAGGGACAACAAAATGAAGCATTCTGTAATAGTCAAAGCGCTGCAGCGAACTACTGAAATTCAGACGACGTAAGAGAATAAGTGAACTAGAAAAATAATCAGAGCCTGTAAAATAAAAAGGTGACATCGTGCGACGAAATTAATCGGTTTTCAAAAGTATTTTTAATCATTGATTTAGAAGTGTCTTTTCAGTAAGTCATGTAAATTCAACATCTTTGCCATAGGTGCCAGTGTTAAAAGGCGGCGACAACAGAAAAATCTAACGCTGTGAGCCAACTTTGTTTTACAGATTAGCAGCAGGTAAGGACCAAAATACAAAATATCAACGATTCAACGATAAATAATCTTAAGACAAAAAATTGACGATGTTCGGCGCGAAAAGCTCCTGTCCCACAATAATAGCCAATGGTTCAGGTATCCTTCAAAAAGTTTAGATCTAAACTCCTTGGTACCCATTTACTTCGTAAGCCAACACTAGCGCAAGTGCATGAGATAGTCTCGCCGTTGGTCTTATAAGCAGGTGTACGAGGGCGGGTTCAGGGAGGTCAAACTCACCTCGGGACAGGATCAAAAATAAAAATTAAGAAACAGTCGCCAGGAAAACGAAATCAGCTACTACAAAAACAAAAAAAATATTACATGGGAGGGGTTTTTCCCCGACCTTCCCTCCGCTCGGCGCTACGCGTCTCAGATTCGCGCGAATCCTACTGAAAACGTAAATCTGCCACTGTCGGCGTGCGCTCACCATCTAAAACACGTACCAATTTCAGCCAAAGTTTCACAAACCAGGATAACAACGCTTAGAACGCTATGATTTGCTGAGCCATGAAAAACAGAAAAAACGAATCTGCATCAGTTTTGCTCGTCTACCACTGATTTTATTTTATGAAAAAGTTAACTAAAAACACCTCACCACCGACGCGACTTATTGAATCTAGCTTGCACGCTGTGGTAGTGAGTCGGCGGTTCAATCAAGCGCATGTTTATCCACGGCATAAAATAATTTTCTCATAGTTTATTTCCTTGGAAAGTACTATTATGTTCTCATTACCTTATACAGAGGGAGGATGTCAGAGACACCGTCTTTGGTCTTGAAGGTTTCGTGGACCCGTTGTCTTCACGGGTGACCATCTTTTGTACAGAACACCTTCAATGTAATTAAAATCCATTTAAAAGTATAATTCCTTTTACAATACAATAAGTATGTGAGTTATGTCCGACATCACCATTTCAGTGATTTCCGTTCTCGTTAATCTAGAACCATTTGCTTGAAATACGGAACACGCGCAGTTCCTCCATCGCGCAGCTCCTCTATCGCGCTCACAGCGAGTGGCATGAAGGTCTACTTGCACCCTGAACACTCGGCTAAAGGCTTGCCGGCGCCGAACACGATTTGTTCCCAGTTCAACGGGATGTTGAAGTTTACTGGAAAACATTTTTTTAAATATCTTTTATGCGATTAAGAAAAGAGTTTGCGGAACGATTCAAGACTCACTCCAATAGTTGTATTATTTCGTCTCCAAGATATCCGACATACCGGAGTGACTAAATGAGAAAATCCCGATCTATTGTCCCATATCCACTGAAAAAATATGAGTTATTGACTACTTAATGAAAAACGTGTTCACTGGCCTTGGTATCAACATTCTTTTGATTAGTACTCATACTCCTTAACTATTGAATACAGCCAGGCTCTCTGTCTGTACCATGCAGTAGTGCGCACAGGTCACTGAGGTGAGCTCAGTTGCACTGATCACTTGGAACCATCTTTATGTTCTATTAATATATAGTTAAACACGAGCTGAGGAGCTAGAGACTTGNCGAAACGCCACGACGGTTACCACTTGACTCACTTGCGAAACTGACGTCATCGCAAACTAGTTTATTTAACCTGGTAGATGGCACTAGTGTTTGTTATCTGAAATCTATAAACACGGCGCGTGATGCAGCCTATTTCGTAAACAAGAAACCAACTCTTCAGAGGAAGATGTGGCGCTCCGTCTTTGTATTCATGTGCTTTGTGTTGGTGGTTGAGCAAGGACGGTGCTCGAGAGCCCCCTACTATGTTTCTGAAACTTTCAAGCCAACAAATGACCGACCTGTAATTGGTGAGATTTTCATTTGTCGTTGTAGAACAAGTGCCTGTGGCTCATGTGTGGCTGTTGAGACAGTGACCACCTACTCTAGCTGACTAGTCGGCTAGAGACGGTGTTCACTGTCTAGTGGCTGTTGTGCTAGTGTGGTGCAGTGTGGTTGAGCTGGTGGAGTATGTGCCACCTATTTATCTATCATGTCTGCATGACATGACCATGGACATGGTTAGTTGGTTCACCAAGTAAACCTAGACAGTACCACCGTCTCAACATAGGTCCCATAGGCAATGACCATCGCCTCTGTTGTAGATGTGCTTCCGGTGAATCATATGAGCCTCAGTTAGCTACTCGCTAACGGGCAATTGCCTATTAGCTGAATGGTTAGCACGGTTGCTGGTTTTATGGGGGTCGCTGGTTCGATCCCCGGGTCGGGTAATCTCGGCAACTACACCCTCAACAGGTCCCATAGGCCCTCCTCCTTCTATAGACAGAAACCACCATCTCTGTTGTAGCTCATTACAGTTGTTTGTTGACACGTGTAATATTGTGAGTAATCAGACGAATTCAATCATTATATAATGTATTAGATATAAGAACTCCGTCAAAGCACATACAACGACATTCAAGTCCAATGGTTAACTAATTAGCATCTATCAGTGAGTGTCATTATATGGACAATCTAAGGTCATGGGCTCATATGCCACATGGCTGTCTTGTGATAAACAAACAGGAAAGCACATGGTGTAATCTGACATGACAATATGGGCAGTTTGAATTAAAAAATTGTCACACTTGAGATACCATCATGGCATCATGTATTTTAGACTGTTATGAGGCTACTACTTGTGAGTAACAATGTGCTTCAAATCTATTGTTGGAACATGCGGCTTTCAATCATTCTCAGGGTGATCTGACATGCTGTCAATGTTTCCGAGATTTTCACCTACAGCTATCTTAAATCTGAGAGCGTACTTAGTACAATTGAAATTTTTCATTCAACTGTTAATTTTCATTACACAGTGAGACAATTGTTTATAATACTATATGCTATTCAGAATCCCTAGGGGGTAATAAAACAATTATCTTCTCATCCAAGACCATAAACCCTTTGTTAAATTATGTCTAGTTACACAGTCGAACTGGGACAGTTGTATGACTAAAGGCCCTTTCACACTGACTTAACTCCTGTCTGACTGGGGCGTTGACGCAAACGGCGAAGTTTACTGAACAATTCATACCGGCTTCGGTAGTTAATTGCAGTAAACAGTAGGTCTCGCTGTTGTCACTGAAGTAATCACAAGGTAACGCTGATGCATCGCATGCACTCTAAGATTTTTTTTAACATTTACACATGATATTTGCCATAAAATTTACTTTGATTTTGATTGGTGATTACTTCAGCAAAATACAAGCAACTGTTAATGATGAGACTGTTTATGGCCTTTAATTGTTGACTATGACAGTGTCCCCTGGCCAATAAACTTCGATGGGACCAAAGTTGACCATTCATACTGCACCGCAGCATCGATGCTCCACTGTTAAATCCACTTATTTACTGCGAAGTTAACTGGCGCTGTTAACTTCGTTCCCCGACCAAAGTTGACTGAATGACAAAATACAGCTTTGTATCAAGGTTTTGGATAGCTGTTGTCTCCCTTTGATGTTTTCATCATATGGCATATATCCAGTGTAGTCCTACAGAAGGGGTGACTTCTTCCCAACCAGTTTGACTTTCCATGTGGAAATGTTGCCCTTCTAACAAAATTACCCATGGAACAGTTTCTTTCCCGATTTAATTTCTTTTGCAAAATTCTTTTGCACAGTGCCTGTTTTCATGTGGCTATTACGTGTGTTAAAAGCATGCGATTGCCATAAATAGAACTGAATTGTGATGAGTTACCTTTGTGTAGGTCACATGTTAGTCACCTGATCCTTTCTAGCATGTGACCAGAATACTACCAGTGCTGTACATAAATATCTGCTCTAGGTCTCAACCTGTTTGTGGTCTGATGTAATCAATGAGCTTCTATGTACTTAATCTTGGTGACTCACTGAGCAACTGACCATGAGACCTGGCCAAGACCAGGCCTTTATCCAGAATTTCGAAAATAGGGTGTTCAAAATGGGGTTCCCAATATTCCAGGGCGTCCATGATTCGGACGGGTAACCCCCCACCCCCAGAACTGTTCACCAGCAATACTCCACCCACACACAGATTTTTTTACAAAAAAAATGCGTAGACCAAGGTTTTTACATCTAAGTTTACAAAACATCCTTCTGAAGTGAGTTTTTTTTACTAAGAAAACTGTAGACCAAGACTTTTACATCTTAATTTACAAAAACAGCCAAGTAGGTTACCAAACAAATATTAGAGGTATTGGTTAAACTATGAGTGCACTATGTTTTTGGTGAATTCGAGTCAAATTGATGTTATGAAGTTTGTCATATCATTTTAATTATCTGTAATATTCTGTAAAATGAGTCATCAGAGCTGCAGTTACAAAGGAAGAAAAAGGCACATATTATGTGTGATTCATAGTTTGGCAACAGGTGTCACTGCTGTTCCATATTAAAACTCAAACAATTTAAATGGGCATATAATTGTGACACAGTATTGCATTAAAATTATGACATTTATTTCGCTTTTGATGTTTTAATAAAAAATGAAAACCATGAAGTTATAGCTCAGAAACACCAGTTTGGAGTTGGACTAAGGTATGAACCCTAGATATACACAAAGTAATGAGCTATGGAGCAAAGACCAGGGGGAGCACAGCCAGCAGTGGAAGAAACTTTGACAACAAAACTGTTAATCCTTGAAAGGTGGCATTCATACTTAATGCTGTCAATCAGATGTGAACATAGCAACATTGTATATACTTTGTACATACAGTGTATATTTCTCTCTGCTTTGAAAAATGAGTCACCAGGAGTTCCTAGAGTAATCATTACAATGTGTGTGTTGAAATTTGAAAGGTTGGGATGACAGTGGGCTGCATAAAGGCCTGCCACTATCCTAATACCCTAGATGACACAATTGACCATGCACATGATATATGCCATTGTTAGCCCAATACTTTTATACCATAACAACTGCCAGAGGAACTGACCTTGTGTTAGTGTTGGTCTGCTGTGCATGAACTTGGAATCCTGCTTAATCTCAAGATCGCGCATTCGTGAACTTGGAATTGAATATTCTTTAAGACAAAAAGGTGAAATTGTTGTTCGGTGAAAAGAATTTTTGTAATTATTGGCCTCGCGATCAACCATTTTCTCCTTTACCGTAACTTGTGTCTCTGAACCGGAGGAATATGTGAATGGCTAAATCGGTTTTTGTTTAGTTGAAAAGGTTGGTTAAAATTGACATTATTTTTTTCTAATGTAACTTGATTTAGTGCAGTGCAAATTTTTATGAACGTGAACGTGATTATTTGAGTGAACTTGTCAAGTTGCCTCATGCATTCCAAGTTCACGCAAAACTCACTTCGGCTTAATCACGTACAGCAGATCTAGCATGTGACTCTGATGACCATCCAAGGGGCTGACCACCAGGTGTACTGGCTAAGCATGTGACTCTGATGACCAGCCAAGGGGCTGACCACCAGATGTACTGGCTAAGCATGTGACCATGAAATGTGATCTGTCAACTGGGCAGTTACAAGAACTGACCTTTTGTTAGAGTTACACGTTAATCATCCGTCATGTGAGGACTGAAAACCTGGTTGTGTCCTTTTGACATTCAAGACCTTGGGAAGGGGCTTTGATAGATAAGAGGGGGGATTTGCTTAAGATTTACCATCTTCTTGGCTTTCCGTATTTCAAAAACTCATTGCATTAATTATGAAAATGGTCTAAATGTCAATGTTTGGCTGTTGAGGACACCTGTACAATTATAGACTCCAAGTAATGATTTAGAGTTTTTTTACTTGTCTCACGTTCACTTTTTGGGAAATTTTGATTTAACACAATGTCACTAATCCACAATTTATGTTTTCTAAATTGATGAAACTGCTTTATTGACCTTTGTAAAATTAAAAAAAGAATTGTAGTTTGGCAACGACGCTGTCTGAAATTGATGCAAATTTGCCATATACACCATCCATGCAACGATCTACTGAGCTGTGATACTGTAGAGATGACAACGGAGAGCATTGTTTCATTCCCCTTATCTGTTTTTCCATCCTATTTTGGTCATTTCCTTGTAACAGTTCAATTTCTCAAGTATCTGGCCAACACTGATAACTTTATGTTTAATTCTCTAATCTGATACCATTTCATGATATGTTTAGTTTCAATTTTTAGAAGTGATGTCATTCTTTGTCAAGTTGACGGTAACTGAGCTCCATTCATGTAACTGAAGCCAGAGTTGTTTGCAGACCAGTTCCATGTCAACTTGATTCTTTTTGTTTTATAGTAGCCATTAAATTTATTTCATCGCTGACTTATTGTATTCATATGCTAAGCACATCACGTAGCAACATTTTACCTTCAGGGTTTTGATAATAAATTTCCGAGTTTTAAGTTATCAAAAAAGTAAAAAGCTTTTTTATAAGGGTGTAAAAAATTGTCAAATCCAGAGTGCAGATTTTTGAACTGTGCCTTTATGACAAAGGTACAGTTTAATAGTGATAATCACCATCTTCATGGCATACACATACTTAATTGGGCTTGATGAAACACGCTGGGTTTTCCCATTGTTGTAATTCCAAAACATTTTACATCCCATTTGCATCTTATGGTTATTTTTTGCTACTTATTTGTCTCAACACCTAACTTGAGGGTCAGTTCTTTGGGTGCCTTATGGGAACAAATGTCTGATGCTGTCATTGTATATTCTTAGTCAACAATTTACTGTTTGCATAACTGATGCTCCTTTGTTGTTTCCATCGCAGGTATTGTCGCACAAGAAACAGGAGATGACCCCTACCTCAGTAAACTGGGCCCTTCTTTCATTCCATCTTCATACATCAAATATGTACAACAGGCTGGGGCTATGGTTGTGCCTATCAAGTGAGTCATGTTTATCTGGACTATTTAACCAGCTTACACAACAACCTGGTTTGGTGCCTTTTTAGGCCACTGTTATGTTGGCTGGACTGTCTGGAAGTGTGGATGCCCAGTGATGTCACAAAATTTTGCAGCTGAGTAAAGTAAAAAATGAAAGCGCTCTGAGGAGCGAAACTTGGCGAAATTAACCAAAAAGATGACGATAAAGATGATGACGAATATGACGAATATGACGACGATGGTGGCGAGGATGAACAAAAGAAGTAATAATAACATACAGATGACGAACGTAGAAGTCCGAAATCAGTAAGAAAAAGGCTACAGTCTTGAGCGACTC
>NMRA01000064.1:315976-332779 GCA_002633005.1 Phoronis australis | reverse complement strand
AAGAAATTCAAAGTCAAATAACTCGAAAACGGTAAGTCTGAGAAAAAATTGTTGCAGGCCATTTGAAAGATTATACTTCAAAGAATCTACATGCAAAAAATCACGTCTTTTTCTCTTCCCGTTTAAAATCGCACTCCAGATGACTGAAAATGGGTCAACATGCGCCATATCTGCCATCTTGAAAGCAACTTCCGGTTTTTCGGCTTTGTATAATAGCATGTTACAAGAAACTAATACCTGTAAAAATTCGAAGGAATTGGTCTTGTAATACGCCCTCTAGAGGAGAAAACGTTTTTAGGCCAAAATCGAGGCGCGCATGCGCGATCGCCGATATTTCCGCCATCTTTAACCGGAAGTAAACAATTTCCTGTATACTTGTAGCAAACTTCCTGTCCATTTACTGTGCCGATTCTTAGCCTTTTACGTAGCCTCCAGAAGCATTTGAACCTTTAAATGGAAACAAAATGTCCGCCACAGCCGCCATCTTGGATCTGATTTTGACGAAAAACAATAGGCTTCCAGTACTTCCGGAAGTACGTGTTATGTGTAAATTTCGTGATGATCGGATGAAAATTGCGACCTGTATCGTGCAAACAAACAAAAAAAAAACTTAGTGTCAGAGCAACATACTTGGCGAAATTTAGGTTATTACACTTAAGTGTTGCATCTTTCAGTGTTTTTGTTCCATACAAGGGAATGTTGCATATTTGCATATTTGACAGGACTGGACAACAGAGGGTGCTCAAATGCTGGCTTAAGTCTACTCCCCTAAATGGAATCAGAACATTCAATGCACCCTACACTTATGAACATTGGGGTCAGTGATGCAAACATTTTGGGGTTGATTTCAATTTCTTGGGGGTTTCTGAAAACAGTCGTGAAATTTGTTACATTGGCACAGAACAATTCACGATGTGTGTTGGAAAAGGAGACGAAGCCTGTGGTGCTTTATCTATAGAAAATGTAGGAAGATTAACAAAAATTAATTTTATTGTTTTTATTTCTCACAACTTACCAGAATTACATCCAAAGTGACACTCAGCGTAAACTCTGAGTGCATTTTTTTTAGCTTCAAACAGTCTTGTAAGTATGGGGGATTTTTCTACTGAGTGCACTTATAATATCAATGATTTTGGTAAGTGCACTTGTAAGTATTGGTGATTCACATGAACAATTTGACTGATGCATTGAGCAAATCCTCATATTAAGGGGCCACACTTATAATGATGGTTCTGTTGATTGTATTCTCAAATTGTACGGCTGTTATACTCCATTGTAATTCATTTCCTTTGTGTTGTGATTCTCTTTCATTCGTTTATGATTGATTCCCCTGAATGTGCTTGTGTATATAAGAAAGATAAAAATTGATATTATTCTTATTTTTTAGAATTGACATGCCCGAGTCATATTACAAAGAGATGTTCTCAAAAATCAATGGGTAAGTGCAGAATTGAAGAAATGAAAGAAGTAAAAGTTTGTGTATCAGCATTATCATCTCATGTCTGTTGGTATAATCATTGTGCAACTTCAAAATGTGGAAGGTTAATTTATAAGATTTCAAAACAAAATTGAAAAAAGGTTCATAAGGGCTCAAAACTTAGCACAATTATGACCAAATGGGAACTGAGATTGGCAAAACAAGGTAATCCCATATGGGGGGTGGGGTTTTGCAAATATCAGCCGGTGACTCAGATACGACCCTTCAGATTTTTGCTGAACGCTTTTGACACCCATATGTTTACTTCCTGTAGTATTTTGAGTGCAATTGCTCAGATGTGTGAGTTGTGACTTACGGGTGACTTGGGATATTTAGCCGGTCATCAATCAAAATCTGTGGTTGCTTTGGCGCTGTTATCTCCGATTTGATTAGAATAGTCCATCAAATTAGCCGTAATGTCATCAGGTAAGGTATGGTAAGGTAAGGTTTATATGAGTGTGAAATCACATTGTCCACCAAACAAAGACTTGCTGTTTGCTCAGGAATTTTGACTGTCCCCAGCAGGCGACTAGTTGGCTACCTGCCATCTGTCAAGGCAAGATTGTGTTAGGACTGTGTGTTAGGTTTTTCTTTGTATCTTTTAGTGTTTTGTACCCGGGTGGTGAAGTCAGCATTACTACGTCAGGTTACGCTCGCGTGGGCCAACTGTTCTACAAATATGCAATGGAGGTGAGTTACCACGGTGACTCAACAGTTGACATATGAGGTTGGCTGTGAAGTCTGTTCATACTTCTTGTTAGTGGTTCGCTTTGTGTATTACTACGATAAGCCTTCTTTAATTTCGGACAGACTTTAAGCATTGGAAATTAAAACTTGTGAGAAAGTTTGAACATTTCAGAATTTTTGATGTTATAAGTCATTTTCCTTAACCACTTTCAGGCACCATTGACTTGCATTATTTGTTTCGTAACAAAACGCTAATGTATATTTTAAAACTGCACATATGACTCCCAAAAGAGACATTTTTGTAAATTTAAAACTGCCTTTTAAAAATCTTGCATGAATGATTTTAACAATGTAATGATATGTTAATGTTATGTTTTCACTAGGCTTATGACAAGGGAGACTATTTTCCCATGTGGGGCACATGTAATGGCTTTGAGTTATTAACGGCTGTTACGCTAGGTAAAGACATCCTGGCCAGCTGCAATGACTTCGACATCAGCCTTCCTCTTAACTTCCTTGAGGGTGAGTGAAATGTTTTTATAACTCTTGGACTTAAAGGCAAGAAGCTTGTGGTTATTCTTCCATTTGTCACAAAGTGTGGTGATCAAGTCATTTTTTTCACTCGAAGCATCAACTTGAATATGGATTTAGAAATTTATAATCTATTTGTTACGGCAACATGGGTCTGCACTGTGATGTTGCCATAAAACAGTCGCTTATTTCCAGCAAAGTAATCTGCCTCTGAACATTTGGAGAATGACAGTTTTGGCAATTGTTACTGTAAATGAAGAATTGGCATTATTTGTTGTGATTCTGTACTGTTTTTTGCCAAGTAAAAAAATGCCATTAGCTACTTTGTGTCGGTATTGTTCCGTTAGTGTAGATCAGTGTGTCCAGAAAATCCAATACATTGTCGAATGAGCATTTGACCTTAGCATGTATCTGCGATGGCCAAAGGTGAGAAGCCTCATCATTATCTAAGCAGTCATTTTGTTCTTTTAGGGGGTGACTTGCTTGCATAGTGGCTTGGAATTTTGTAAATTATCAGTGTGGTTCACACACAATAGGCCTTTTGAAATTGACATGCAAGGTCAGTGAAACTGGTTCTTTGTCAACCCTGCTCTTAGTCACACAACTGTCCCAGTTGGCTTGTGTAAGTAAACACACAGCTTAACCAATGTTCTATGGTCTTGACTCAGTAGATAATTGTTTTTTTTACCCCCTATGGGATTTGAATAGCCATGCCCAGAATGGTCTTACTGCGACCATGGTGCAAACCTCGGGTCAAGTTGAAAACTCAGCTGCTACTACCGTAGTTACAAAGCTGCTGGAGACATATTGAAAATTATAGTTTTGCCCTTGAGTATTTAAAACAGTGCTGGACGATTCATTAAGTAAACTAACTTTGGCTTTAGGCCCCACACAAATCAGAGGTGCTCCCTCACAGCCACAGGATCAGTAACTGAGGGTGAATGAAAATCATGGCTACCTGGGGAGTTGGGTAAAAGCTGTGACTTGGTTAGCTGCTCGAAGCTGTTATTGTAAAATTTTTGGCCAACAGAGGGTACTCACATTACCTTGACCTAAAGCTTCATGTAGGTTAGGGCCCCGAGAGACTGTAATCAGTGATATCTGGGCTTAGAAAGATCTGAAGGTTTCTTATTTCTTCACTGAGGCCAAGCTCATAAAATTCAATAGATCACGGTGTGATAAAACCAATTTATGAACTTGGACTGAAGAAATGACGGAACTGTCCATTCTTGCCCAGAGATCACATCTGATGGTAAGTACGGTTTAAATTGCCTGTTTTTCATTTTGGGTTTGTTTTATGTGTTATCAGGTTACAGGAACAGTAGAATGTACAAGGATATGCCAAAGACAATTGAGAATATCTTAAAGAAGCAAGCTGTGACAGCTAACTTTCACCAGTACTGCCTGACCCCTAAAGTAAGCATAGGTTGGCAAATAATGTTTCCCGATTAATAATTGAGAATTCATAGTTTTGGCTTGGTTTTATGCCAGCTTGTAAATAATTATATACTTGATTGACATGTTGAATACAGTTGCTGTTTAATTATATAAAAGTTATGACTAAAAGGGTATTGACTGCAATTTCTGATTCAAATTTTGTTGAAAAATTAAAATTTCAAATTTTTACTGATATTCCCAATGCATAACTGTATTTCTCCTACAGCTGTATGAAACAACAAAACTACGTGATGTTTACCGAGTGATGTCGACTAACACGGATAAAGATGGTTTAGTGTTCATATCAAGTATGGAAGGTTGGTATCTGTTATTGTTGGCATCTGTTATTGTTGGCATCTGTTGTTGGAATTTGTTATTGTTGATGTCTGTTATTGTTGGTGTCTGTTATTGCCATGATTCAACTATTCATGCATATGTTGTAGTTGACACTGTCTATATGTGGTCAGCCACTGGTGATACTGTCTATATGTGGTCAGCCACTGGTGATACTGTCTATATGTGGTCAGCCACTGGTGATACTACCTATATGTTGTCAGCCACTGGTGATACTGCCTATATGTGGTCAACCACTGGTCAGTGCCAACTGCCTTTCAATTGTGGTGCTCTCCTTTGGACAAAGTGATTTCAATCAAACATTTTCATCTTATTGAAATTTTCGAGTTGGCCACTGAGTCAATCATTTTGTGTTGTGTTAGTTTGTGTCTTGTCAAAGTTTAGTTTAACTCCAGTATCGAAGATTGAAAACCTTCCATTTTTATATTGAGTCATATCTCGTTCTAGATATGAAGTACCCATTTTATGGTACACAATTTCATCCAGAGAAGAATAACTTTATCTGGCGCCCAGAGTATGATCTCACCCACACCATGGAAAGTGCATTAGTCTCGCAATATTTCGCCAATTTTTTTGTCAACGAAGGTAAGCATTTGATTTTCCAGTGTCAGTTTGAATCCTTATTGTTAGACACCAGGAATTTAAAAAGAGTTATGCAAAATTGAAAAATATTTATTAATTAAAAAGGATAAAGAAACAAAAGTGATGTTACAGTAATTTGGAGGAACAGGAAAATTCAGAGCAATGTGCTCTTCTTCAGCGGTGTCAGGTAAAATGTCATACTGTAAGAAGACAAAGAGTCTGTAGCGTCGTGGGTATTTGTTACTTACAGATTCTGCACTTTGAGAACCGGTTTTCTCCCCTGAATAATGGGTATCAAACTAACTCTCAACTTCCCGGACCCCTGCAAATTTCTAATGCTGAAATTTACTGTGCACTGCTAAAGCCTTGGTCAGAATGTTCGTTTTTTAATATATGTGTACCATTTTCTTTTTTATTCATACACTTTTGTTGGTAAACACACATTTCTGTTTACACACTTAAAATATTTGTTATTGTTTCTGCACTTCATGCAAGCATTATCTGTCCGTGAATATGAAATAGTGCCGTTTTCAAAGCAGTCTTCAGCATTTACCCGGGCTAGTTACTATCCAAAATTTCCTGAGAAATGACTTGCTCTCTTTCAGCTCGGAAGAGTCAACATAAGTTTAACAGCCTCGAGGAGCTAGGTAATCGAATGATTAATAACTATCAGACGCACTTCACTGGACCACCTAAACTGGACGAGTATTACATCCTTGATACTGGAGTTGTAAGGGAAGATCCTCTGCATAACAATACAACTCACGTATGAAGTACTGAATGTGGTGTGTGTTTTAATAACTTAGCTATTTTTCTCAGGAAAGTCTTTCGCACAATATTGTGTCATTATTTTTTGTTCTATCTTTGATCTCTTGTTTAGTTGGTATAGAATAATTCTGTGACCAGTGTCTGTGCCTCTTTGTCCGTTTTAACTGTTTTAGCTGCACTGAGCAAAAGAGTGTGAATTTATTTAACACTTTATTGAGTATACGTTTGCCACAAATTTTGGCTTTTGTACGTGAGTGTTCACTATGAGGTCGGCAGGTTCGACTGTTTTACATGTGCAGCTCACCCACAACATTGTTAGGGACGGGTGACATCTCAAGTCTCTTTTTTTGCTTTTGTATTTTTTTTTCTGCTCAACTGCAATAAAAAGTGAGCCCCGAGGTAAAATATACGTGTACAGTATACGCTACAAGAAATTGGATAAAATGCTTTATTCTTCGTTATGATTTGTGAGCGTAAGCGGAATTCTGTCTTGATGGGGAACAACAGGAATTTATGGGAAAGTTAAGTAAGTGGAAAGTTTATTTACTTTTCCTAATTAAGAATTACTTAGAGTAAACAAACTTGGTGATAAATAATATAGATGCAGTGTATTGCTGGTGAGAGAACTTGTGATGCATGCTGCGACACCCTTCGCCACACGAGTCGTGTCTTTACTAGGATCAACACTTTTCTTTTCCCAGGGCAAACATTGATTCTATGTTAGCACTTTGTAAATGTGGTATCATTTGTGATAATTTTGCCGCTGAATTCTATATGTGCAGGCGTCAGTCTCGCGTCTGCACACGTGTAGTCACACACATGCGAAATTTTGACCACTTGGAAGATAAAACTTATTGCTTTCATGGTAGCACCAGAGAACTTAGCACAGGGACAGTAGTCAGTGATCTCATCAAGTTGTGACAAGATGCCACTTAGTATATTGTACCCTCTGGTCAGCATGCTGTGCATGTGTGTAATAGACTATTGTGGTGGCATCGAAGTTTGCAGGAACAGATTACAGCTAGTATAACTATTTTTCGTTTGGAATTTTGTCCGTTTTCTTTTTCGTGTGCTATTTATATTCCTGAATCATTTCCCTTCGCAACCCAGATATGGGTTTGTTGGTAGGTGAAATACTTTGGCAACGAACATTGTTTTATTTTATGACTTCACTTTCTGGTATTTACTTGGTGAAGGATTTAAAAATGTTAGTGGATTTTACTTGCGTATTATGAAATGTAATACATGTGTTTAAAGCTATTCTGATGTTCACAGGCTTTCAGTTCAGTGTTGCCTGCCCTGAACAAATGTACATTCCTTATGTACATTCTTCTTCATAGTGTTATATAATGCAACATTCTTAGAAAGTACCATTAATAATAAAGAGCTTTTAGAAAACTAAATCTTATTTTATTTCGTGGTAACTAAAATCAGAACAGCAGATTGGAATGTATTCTTCAGTGATAGTTAGATATGTCATTAAAAATCTATATACACCAGAGGTCTGTTGACTTGAGAGAGAGATTTGGTCTTGGGCTCCACTTAAGAAATGTTGAATAAAGCCTGTTTAGCCAAGTAATTATGAGCGCATCATAGACCGGAAATAAATAATTTACAGAAAATTTCTCAGTACCTAGCAGTTAGTCTATATTCTATGAGACCTTGCACTTTTGCTCAAGTGAGATTTAGTTATTTTTCAGAAACAGTTGTGTCGAGTGCAACACCAAATTTCTGACTTCAATCCCCAGTCCCTTTTCATGAAACAGACCCCCCGCTGTGCTAAGTTGCGTAGAACTTAAAACCTGCTGGATAACTGGTTGAGGGTTAGTGCATGATTCAACAATTGCGATGTAGCAGGTGATAATGCAATGTCGTTATCCAGTATATAATTTGTACAATCCACCCTGAACAGCCACTACAACTAAAATGTTAACCTCACCATGACAATATTAAGAAAACAATGTTTTGATTTCCACAACAATGCAAGTAAACGCACATCACCTTTGCATTGAGTTCATATTGTGCAGCACATATGCACTGATGGCAATTGGTATTAATTTACAAACTGCGTAAAATTTATTAATAAGGTCAAAAGGTCATTTCCGTGGCGAGTACGGAGATCGACTGGAGAAGTTTATAATGGCAGACTGTAACATGCTCATCCTCTGCTGCTCATCGTCTCTCATGTGAGAAATCTCACTTTCACTCGCTGTAAGTTTCTTCTTCAATAACGACATCTCTGAGTCCTTGTTCGCCAGTTCATGTCTGTGTTTGTCATCCTCTTCTGTAAATAGTTATATACATTACAAGTGATGTGAACAGACACTTGCACAGCACCAGAAACAGATCCAGGGTCAAGGTCACAGGGGAGACCTGACAATGGACAGTACGAGACAACAGCATTCAGATAGAATGACCAGGAATTCCCTGACATGACAGCTGGGTAGAAGCCAAATTCATTGTTTGAGTTGTCTCCCCTGATGACTGAGAATAAAGGGGAATTAACAGATAAGTTAGTAAGTAGGCTCAGCCATTCTGTAATTAGAATTTTGAGGCCCTGATAATTATTAACAGACATTTCATGGCGGGAAATGGTATTTTGTCGGATTATTTTTTGTTCTTCACTGGATTACTCTCTCATTAATCTGCAACTCCACACATCAAATACTGCTGCTCAACCAGAGTTCAAATTTGATCAACAAAATCATATGCCCAAGGTCACCACTGAACTTAGAAATGTGCAACCTTCAAGTAAAATAATGGGCACTGGTAGGAACAGAAAACAAAAAAAGCAAAATTAAAAATACAAGTATGAGAATTTTAGTGACATTAACAATGCAGATTACCTACTGAAACTCGGCGGCTGGAAATAAAAACTAATTTTCAGGCAGTAACTGGTGGGAAACACCGTACTTCAACAATTTTGTCCAAGGGATGTGTGTGTACCCTGGTGCTGGTCACATTACACCATTGTTGCACACACTCAAATGTGAACACTACACATTTGTGCTTTCACATAGAAAACTCCAGCCAATGGTTTCACAACAGAATCCTTCATTTTATACACAAAAAGAAACGTTTTCGGAATAGAGCTTTTGTTCCAACAAAGGTGTCTTTTTGTGCTCGTTTTATCCACAGTCTACTAGTCATGTTATGCGAGAATTTTAGCTGCCCTATTACATTTTCGTGGTATTTTAACTAAATCCGTAAATCCATAACAGACTGTTTACTCATCCCAGTTTACCTGGCATCTTCATTAACACCTGAAGCTTTAAAGAATGACACGACAGTCCTGTTTTAACTGAAACCAAAAAAAAACTCCCACTCACCAGACAATTGTCTTTCTAGTTTTTTGATTTTATTTCGTAGTTCGTCCTGGACCTCTTTCTCACTCTCAACTTGTGCAACTTTTTGTTTGACATCAAGGCGCACCTTCTCTACTTCAGCCAACATTTCTTGGTTCTTGCCAGCTATTTCCTGGTGAAGCAAGTCTACATGTTGATTTTACATACTCGAGACAAAATTGAACACAACAATTATGACACAAAAGACCATATTCATTGGAGCATTCTACACTAAAAATCCGTCTGCTTACTTTGTTAATATGTTAATATTATAACTTCTTCCATAAGCATCTGAACAATCTGAATCCAGAAAGACCGAAAGAATCATCAATGGTATTGACAACATTAAAATGTATAAAAAACCAACAGTTATTAAGAACCGTCAATTAATGCGGTCTACAATTATTGGCAAGTCATTAACCATTACCTGTGCCAGTTCATCATTCCTCCGCTTCAGTGACTCTATGTCTAGGGCCAGCTTGCCGTTCTTCGACTGCAGGTCCGTGATAAGCGATGCCTGGTGGGTGGAATGTGTCTGCAAGTCATCCTTGGAGATCTGCACCATACGCAGTCGGTCCTCCAATGCTTTGTACCTCTGATCCTAATAGGAAAATGTAAGAAAAACACGTAAACCACACAAGGTTCAAGTAGTGAAACATCCGTGAGAAAAATCTCCCTTACACGCAGCATAGTTGATTACAGATAAAAGGAGCAGGAGAGTTAGGTCAAGTTAACTGATGAGAAATCATGAAAGTGATGTGAACAAAAAGTCTGGAGGTATACATCACTCCCAAACCCAAAGACACAACTTTCAGAAATTTCTGCTCAAGACTGCACATGCATCATGCATGCCTTTCATAAATCCAAAAGGTAATGGCGAATAATATACTGGAGAAAAAATACATATAGGTGAATGACCCCATACTATACCTCTTCAGCTTTCAACTTCTGCTTCATGGCCATCAAACTCTCGTCTGCTTCTAACTTGTTACTCATCTGCTCCGACTTGAGTTTACTGATCTCTTCCTCCAGTTCCAACCTTGTCCGCTCCAACTTGTGGATCTTGTCGCGTAGACCCCGCTCTGTTTCCTCCATTTCCTGTTTTATCCTATTCACCTACAGGGGCAGTGCACATGGACTTAACAACAGTTGACCCAAAGTCTATTCGCTGATACTTAACTCTTCTACTAAATCTGCGAACATAGATAACCGTATATGCATCTTTTTCGGCCCAAATGCCAATATAAAAAATTATAAGTATTTTAAAAGAATTTCTTTAACACCTGTTTCACAAAAATGCACTCATACTTCAAATGACAATAACCGTGTCATCCACTGACTTACGCACGAAACAACTTGCTTACATTCATAAAGAGGTGACGAAAAAGAATTTTTAAACCAAAATAGAGATGTAATGTTTATTAGCAGGAGAAAAAATGTCTTTGCACTTCTTTGATGTTTTTGACTTTCCAGTTGCATTGCACAATAAGTTTCTGCTATCCAAAACCAAGTCGTTTGTTTGCCATTCCCATGCATACAGAGCACATGATGGCTCAAGCACCTACTTCCACATCAAGCTGTAACATTACAGAAGGCACAGGTGTAAAGTCTGATCCACGGGAACTGAATTTGAACTCCAGGCTTTGTACTGATGTGTGAGTACATTTTTAGGACACCACGTACATGTAAGCACAGACACCTGAGTTTCACTTATTGAAGCTGACGCACACTCCTATATGTGTTCTTGTCTTAATTGGGTGATTTTGTGTCTTTCGTTCATTCTTAGTATCCTCCGCTTAAACAGCTGATGTTAAATTGAAAGAAACAAAAATAACCATTTTGTAACAAGTTTCACTCACACGCTATTCAAAATGTCGCTTCCAGATTTTACTCAAACATTTTTGACTATAGGCACATGTACCTTATTTCAGACATAGGTGAAGCTTCACATTGCACATGGGCCTAAATACATGTATATAAGGCTAGTGAACAGCAAAGATCAATTTAATGACTAAAACTGGTTAAAACATTAGTAAGGAGAAACTTGGAAAACTTGAAAATGAGATATAGATGCACAAACGTTTGCACCAAGATTCATTGTATTAATAATGCAATGTATGTCAGGAAGCTGTATATGCACCTCTCTACATTTCAACTGATCTGTTTCTCGCTGAGATTCTTTGTACTTCTGTTTTTCATTCTGCAGCTTTTCTAAAACAACGTTCATTAGAAAAATGAATACAACGTTCATTAGAAATATGAATAGAACGTTCATTAGATACAAGAGTACAACATTCATTAGAAATATGAATGCAACGTTAATTAGAAATACGAATACAACGTTCATTAGAAATATGAATACACTTAATACAACTATTCAGAACCAACTGTGTTCCCACTTTTACTCACACTAAAGACTAATCAGACACGAGCACAACAGATTTTTTCACGAACAAGAATTTGGAAGCGTTATGGACACCCATCCACTACAGAAAAGCCACCCCCAGTAAGATCATCATCCATGACACACCAGAATTGTTGGCATGACGTCAACAGCATTGTTCAACAATTGCAACGTGACGTGTGATGGAATGGTAACATTGTTAATTCCATCTAAGTTAAGACTATAATAATTTCATGATACAGAGCCCAAGTCTCAGTGGTGAAAAAACAGTCCACTATGTGTCTGATAACCTTTATTATATTTCACCACCAATCTCAGAATACTTCAAGAATACATTGCATAAAACTGGCTAAAATTGATTGCTGCAAAATAACAAAAACATTGTTCAACAATAACAATCTCACATGTGACAGTGGGGTGTCACTATTGTTATCCAGTGTGTAACTGTTATGCAACTGTGCTCTAGTGACTTGAGGGGCACGGTGATGGTTCTGAAATAGCAGTTCAGTCATCTGCCAATTTAAGGAAGCAGACGTGCAGCGTACCTGGAGTTGTGATCACCCCACGTCTGCTACATTTCCATAACAGATAGTCTACAATCATATTTCAAATATTACAGTTTCACCAATTCTTACCTTCATAGTGTGCGGCCTTCATAACTGCCTCAGCCTGATTGTGAGTCGTTTGTTCTTTCAACTCAAATATTTGTTCACGCTGCAGCTTACAAGTCCTTTCCAATTCTATGTTCTAAAACAAGAATACAACACAATAAACAAGAATACAACACAATAAACAAGAACACAACACAATAAACAAGAATACAACACAATAAACAAGAATACAACACAATAAACAAGAATACAACACAATAAACAAGAATACAACACAATAAACAAGAATACAACACAATAAACAAGAATACAACACAATAAACAAAACGTGATAATAATAAATAGTAAGCTTACAAACAACCTGTGGCATAACCGACCCATTCCATATCAAAGAGACAATTCTTAAATCCTGCCAACTTTACATCACAACTACATTTTTTAAAAATGCCTTGGTACAAAAAGAAGCTACAACAATGGTCAATAATTATCAACATATTAATTAGTTTATACATGTTGTACAGATTTACAAGAGTGTTCACTTCATTAGCTGTAAGTAAATTAGTTTGCATTCAATCTCGACATAACAATACATATGCATAGCATTATCTTTTGCTAGAAAAATTCATTAACTACAGTACCATGTTTTAGATATTAAATGTTTTCAAACTGAGATAATCACAACAAAAAACATTTTCCATTTTAAAATAGATATGTTTACATTTACCTTCTGCTCCAGCTGAACAAATCTGTCATTAGCATCAGACAGTTCACGTAGTAATTTGCTTTCAATACTCGCTCTTTCCTGAAAACATAAGAAGGGTGTGAAGATATCCGGTGACAGTTACATGTCACTTAGCAACAGTACAGCACACTAAAGGGTGTGAAGATATCCGGTGACAGTTATATGTCACTTAGCAACAGTATAGCACACTCAAGGGTGTGAAGGTATCAAGTGACAGTTATATGTCACTTAACAACAATACAGCACACTCAAGGATGTGAAGATATCAGCTGACAGTGACATGTCACTTAGCAACAGTACAGCACACTCAAGGGTGTGAAGATATCCAGTGACAGTTATATGTCACTTAGCAACAGTACAGCACACTCAAGGACGTGAAGATATCCGGTGACAGTTATATGTCACTTAGCAACAGTATAGCACACTCAAGGACGTGAAGACATCCGGTGACAGTTATATGTCACTTAACAACAATACAGCACACTCAAGGGTGTGAAGATATCAGCTGACAGTGACATGTCACTTAGCAACAGTACAGCACACTCAAGGGTGTGAAGATATCCGGTGACAGTTATATGTCACTTAGCAACAGTATAACACACTCAAGGGTGTGAAGATATCAGCTGACAGTGACATGTCACTTAGCAACAGTTTTGCACACTCAAGGATATCAACATTCCACAGGTAACACATCATGTCATGCTTATGTGACTCATGCCAACAATATGCAAGCCATATAATCTCAATGCAACGAAAACATAGTAGAAATAGCATCTCAAGTTATGGCAGTTCTTCACTTATTTAGCACACAATATGGCCGACCAGTGGAATGTTATTTAGCACACAACATGGCCGACCAGTGAAATGTTATTTAGCACACAACATGGCCGACCAGTGGACTGTTATTTAGCACACAAAATGGCCGACTGGTGGAATGTTATTTTGTAGAATACCTCCACCAAAGTAAGTAGTAAGAGAGGTTTAGTCTATTTCAGTACTGTTAGTCCAAAAATGGATGGTGGCTAAACAATGTAAGAAACAGTTCAATAAACATTTTGTTCATTATACTCTGCGCTGATTTGCCAGAAGTATCCGCCAGAAGTTCACGAAATTGTAAGTTAATCTACAATGCACAAAAAAAACTTATTTGAGAGGCACTATAATAGTTACCCTATAAATCGACACGATGAGGAACGCTTACCAAGCCTGGAGATATTTTCTGATTGAAAATTATTACACATCTAAAGGGGTTCGAGCAACAGTGCTAAAAGTTGAACTTTTATCATTTGTAAAGTTGTATTGTAAACTGTGTTATGAGGCCATGGCGTGCATACAATAAACATTTGTAAAGTTGTAAATGTAAACTGTGTTATGAGGTCAAGACGTGCACACAATAAACATTTGCAAAGTTGCAATGTAAATTGTGTTATGAGGTCAAGGCGTGCATACAATAAACATTTCTGATTTCTGTTTTAAAAACCTGATTGTGTGTTTTTGACATTATTGTATCTTAGCTAACGGTTAAAAATCATGTTCCGAACCTCCTTTTCCCTGTTAACATCCGAGTGATGTGTTGCTCGAATATCACTGATGTCCTGGCGCAGGCGGTGAATAGTAGCCTCTAGATCCTTCTTCTTCTGTTCAGAAAGGGCTAACTCTGACTCAGTCAACTGCAGTCTAAAGAAACAGATAGACGACACATGATCAGTACAACAAACAACTCTAATTTTGACCATGTTAAGAAACATTTAAAAATATTCAATTCATGATTGACATACAATTTTAATAAATATTACTTATTGCTAGTCAGATGTGTATTGTATTCTGACATTATGAAAAACATGAAACAATCGCGTTATTTCAAGCACTGCAATTAGCAACACTAAGAATATCATTATTTTGGGAATGACTATCAACAAGTCAGAAATCACCAGTCAGTCAGTAACGCTAGTGACTATATTATCTAAATGTGTTTACTAACTACCAAACGTACTTGGAAGACATTGTGTTAAAAGCGGACTTGCGCTCCTCCAATGCTTCTTGGAGATGACTGATTTTTGAAACTGTAGACCTGAAACAAAATATATGTGACAAAGATATTTTCACAAGATGCCACAATAACTTCATAATTGGAACATTGCAGACAAAAGCACTTGATCACAACTAAGAGAATTCAAATCGCATGACAACTCAGATGTTCTTGTGCGAATGCTGACCACATGGTGACAATGTTTAAACTGTTTTAACCTACAGAAAATCTAAAGCACCTTTTTTAATAGTTTGCTTCTGTTTATAACCTTGTTCTTTTGAAATCAGACAATTTGAACAATCATCAAATGAGTGAACAAATAAAAGGTAAGGGAATGTTTTTTCTTGTAATGAACAACTCACAAGCTGAACAAAACATTCGTAACTGTAGAACACAGGGCTTGGAATGAGCAATGACAAAAAACGCGGAAACTTTGAAACTTTTACGGCCCAAATCACGCCCTATAACCAGCATTGAAATGGTCAATGCGATGTGAACCTTTCCCCGACAAAAATCGGGAGGACTAAAAAAAAAAAACGTTACCACCATCAGTAGCATGCGTCTGCGTCCTTTTAGCTCGCCCGTCCACTCCCAACCCACACATTTTTGGCTGCAGAGCGGTAGTATTTGTTGCCGCGCTTAACAATAACACGAGACACCATTGAAAATCCCACCACGCTGTCCCAGATGCCCTGGCAATGTTGACAATTTACGTTCCTCCGAAACATAAAGAGCAACTTACGCTTTTCGAGGTGAACGTCGCGGTAAGAAAGGAATTTGCCGCGGAAATTTTATATCAAATCCGATTTTTTTACGCTGAAATATTATAAAAAAGCGGAAAGCACATTTGAAAAAAGCGGAAATTCGCGTTTCCGCGGAAAATTCCAAGCCCTGAGAACAGGTTATCTTAATGTTGATAATATCTACGTGTTGAAAAAGTTTTGTGGGGATTGGTTGCATTTTTAGTAGATAAATATTGAATGTGTTTAAAAACATTTTCGTGCACAACAACGTAATGAGACCTCTTATAGGTTAGTATTTGAATTCCACATACTTTCAATTTAAGAATAAAATCAATCAATTTTAATTGGAAATTCTTTCATCTACCAATGGCATTTCTTTTGAAGAAAATCACAGTTCGAAAAATCTAAAATCAGAATTGTTCAGAAATACATCACGCATTCACAGCTTATTTCTCAAACAAAAGAAATCTTTTAAGTGCTTTTAAACCACAAGGCAATCACAAAATAACTGCAAAAATGTGAGTAGTTCGGAAAACTCACCTGTTGGTCATGCGTAATTTCTCTTCTTGTCTGTCAATTTGATTGAGCAAGTCACTTAGCTGAAATGCGAAAAGATAACAAGTCTAAAATTGGTTCGGTTTGATAAAAGAGATCACATTCAGTCAAACCTATTTCATGTTTACAGGTATAACACCCATAATATTTGAAAATACTAAAACAATGAGCATAACAGTGATCTTAAAAGTGAATTGTTTGAAGGTCTCAACACATTACGGGCAGGACCTGAGAAAAATTTTGGGACTCATTATCTCATTATCTACTCAACCAATATAATTCAGTCACGTGGTAACCGTCAGGAAGGCCTTGCTATGTAAAGTCAGTGAGGCCTTGCTATGTAGTCAATGAGGCCGTGCTATGTACAGTCAGTGAGGCCGTGCTATGTACAGACAGTGAGGCTTTGCTATGTACAGACAGTGAGGCCGTGCTATGTACAGTCAGTGAGGCCGTGCTATGTACAGTCAGTGAGGCCGTGCTATGTACAGTCAGTGAGGCCGTGCTATGTACAGTCAGTGAGGCCGTGCTATGTACAGTCA